>BOPP01000152.1:3120457-3188205 GCA_017312745.1 Gryllus bimaculatus
ATATATATATATATATATATATATATATATATATATCATATGCTTAAATTTAACTGGCGTGGGATGGTTTGATCACTTGGGAAAACAGATTTCTACACAATTTGATGACAAACTACTAGTTAACAAATCAGCCCTTTTGAATGCAGTTCCTCAGAAAGTTCTATGGAACTTGTGATAGTAAATTGTATTCCGACTTGAATTGAATTCGAATACCCTTGACCACTAAAGCCTATGCGTAAGAACCAAATCATTACATTTCTCAAATGAGAAAATTTGTGTGTTTGGATGTTTTCACTGAGAACACCTGTCTGGTTAGCGTACGAATGAAATGAAAATGGAATATGTAATGAGGTGGGTTTATATACGCTACACTAGCGAGACCCCTAAGATAGCTCACTAGGATTATTTGTATAGGGATGGGTCGTGGAATACTTTGTACATAATTTAAGGCACAAATACGATTAGAACATAAAAAAATTGTTCACTTAAAATGCACCAGCCTCAGTAAAATAAAAACACATACGCTTTACATAAATAGCGAGGCTTTAAGCGTCGGTACTCTGTAGACTATTTGACTGGTGGAGATTGCCCGTACAAAGAGGCGAAGGTCATTTTGGTGGTAGGTCGTCATTACATGCACTAAAGTTCTTAAGTTCTGCTCTTGCACGAGACACAATTTCGTCAACAAACATTGTAGTTAGTGCGCGAGACTGAGCTCCAGTGCATATCTCGGTGAATAGGAACAGTTTGTAACTTACTATGAAAACTACAAGATTAATTACAGTTCGTGTACTCGGAGATCACCGCAGTATTGAAATACACATTAAAACGGCATGCATAAAAGTGCTAACGCCAGAATTGCCTAAAAATAGGACTTCCATTTGCACAAAGACAATAAACTGCACGTGGCGTGCAGATACACGTCTACAATGCAAATGTTTATTTATTTATTTATTTATTTATTTATTTATTTATTTATTTATTTATTTATTTATTTATTTGGTGTGTTTGTAGAAACAATCCGTGGAAGATACAATCCATTGAATCTGTTTGGTCGGGCATCAAGGAACAGCTAAGTCGTTTTTCCATTTCTTAGAGATTTCCATCAAATGTCTTACCTCAAATTAAATAGTTTGTATTGTGGCGATGTATAACTTGGGCAAAAAATAATATTAAAATGAATCACTTTGAACACTCAGAAACAACCTCCTAACACATGTTTCAAATAACTCATAGCGAAACAATGAAATTATCAAATTAATATGACAATCAATTACATTATAAGCCTCACATTAAGGTTTGTTGTTTCGAACCTCAAACCTTCTATTGCATCTTCCCTATCTGCCTCCGTGTAAGAAGAATCAGCTGATGCTTGTGCTTAAGAGCAAAACAGAAATTAACAAATTATATAAAATTTATAGTATGAATTTTACACAATATTACAACTAAAACCATAGAAGATATGATATATATATTGATAACCATTCTCAGCTCTTGTCACAACAGGTACTCTTTCTCTCAGAGGCTTACTTTTACTTTGTAGAAGTTTGGGAGGATTTGGGACGTCAAAAAGCGTTTGGATAGCATTCCACTTCATAAGTTTCATGACAACAGCTCTGTTTTGCTCTGGGAATCTGCAAAGTGACGCTTAAAACAATAAGTACTTCAAATCAAAATGAAGCCAAGCAACAACACATCTTCGAATCTTATGTAAAAATTTTCTACAACTTATGTAGAAATTTTTACTCCATACAGCTGCTCCATTCAGTAGGCTGCCATTTATCACGTCTGCAATTTTGTATGCAGCCAGTTCTTCTGTTTTTGTCTGCAGGAAGCCGAAGTAGCTGACCAAGTTCCCTTCGATAAATGGCTCTTAGGCAGTTAGGAGCAACGCAATAACCATGGCACACACACACACACAAACAAATTATCTACGCACGCACCATTTGTATCACCTCAATACAAACCATTTACAAGAACCAACTCTACCAGACGCTTCGATTCCAGCTATCACACAGAATTGTGGGAGCGTGTGAAGAGGTATGTGTAGTGACCTTAAACAGATGTATTTGAAAACAATTATTTGTAATGAACTCAACACATCGCTTGTTTCGTCGGCAACAACAGCTAAACTAGTGGTGCTACAGAATGGCACAGAATGTCTCGTACTAGTTTTCTAATTTCATTAGTCTGGTTTGGTCTTGCCACATATTCTTTCCAGTTGCCAACTGTCGTCGCCCAAACTATTTTTGTTTTGTTTTACATTTTCTCAATTTTTGGTGTCATAAAGGAAGAACAGATATATTACTTCAAGAATATTAAAGAAGAGTAAAACCTCGTTCTGTATGGCAAGTTTCATTGAAAAATTAGAAGGCATTTATAAGAAAATGGCGTTTAAGCGCTACAGTAAACGCAAAATTTGAAGCCCATTTTCACAGAAAATTTATGAGTTTTCGAAAAACTTCATTTGAAATCATTTCAAGCACTTCCATTCACAAATACAATAATGTATAAAAACATATATGTCTTCTTTTGAAAAAACAAACAAAAGAATACCCAAAAATAAATCATTATACGACATTAAAGCACATATACTCGTAAAAAAATAATGTAAACAAATTACTGTTAATGTAAATATTAAGGACGTGAGAGACAAGTAAAACAATTACATTTTTGTAATTTAAAAATCAAAGAATAGTCATAGCGTCATAGAGTATGTTTATAACTATCATTACAAGAAGCTTAAAGAAAAAATAATTGAGCCGTTTTTTAGAAAATCTTGTTTTTGGTTAATATTGCACATATTGTACGCAATAGTGCGCTAAAACTACTAAAATAAAAAAATGCACATGAACTACTTACAAGAACTAAGTACAGAGAACAAATTGTATTTGAAAGGAAAATCTCTATCTTCAATTTTGTAGTGTAGGAAGAGGCAAAAAAAATAATAATAAAATAAAAAAAATGCAATTTCCAGAAATTCGGAGTTAACAGTGAAAATCGGACCTATGCCAACTTTATAAGTGTATTTTACTCTTATCTTTCAAAAAAGTTAAAGGAAAATTTGGAGCCCTTTTTGAAAAAAAATTGTAAATGACTCTGGGGGCTCCATGTAAGTAAAAGTTTAAAGAAAATTGTTCAATATCGCAGCGCCTCGAGTATCAGGAGACCCCAAAACTTATATAAACTTATTTCCGTTGAAATCTCGAAATCGAATTTCCACAGTATTAGATAACTTGCTCTAGTATACTACGTGTATTACTCCGTATATACATATATTTATACAGGAAAGTAAAAAGGTAATAAAAATTAAATTTAAAACCATCGATTTAAAACCAAAATTTCTGTTTTTGTCTATTACACCTTCTAACAATTGTAGTCACCAGTCAATTTACGAAAGGAGACGTTCTCTGGAAACATAAATGACCGGCTTAGGTGGCTCAGGGTATCAATGCATGCCACTGCAGTGTCTCTTACTGGGGGGTCCTAAGGCTCGAGTCCCGATGGCGGTAGGGTGTTTGCACCAGTGACGTAGCTAGGTCGAATTCCGCCGCTGTACGGACGAGAAGACTAGCGGCCGGTTGCTCTGATCTGTGGTTTTCGTGGATTGTCCGATCGGCACCTAGTGGGTGCCGAAACTGTACCCTAACGGCCCACGAACTGCGCGCGATCGTTCCTTCCTCTTCCTTGTCCTATCTTCACCCCATATTTGTACTCACACCTACATGCACTACACTACCGCACAAGCCGGGAGCTTAGAGCTTGACCCGGCTAGGGCGGTGCCACGCTGGTGGGAGATACCTGGCTGAAGAAAACCCCGCAGATGAGTAGGTCGGCATCAAATTTTGCCATCCAGCGGGGGAAGATCATCGCCACCTGCCCGCGAAAAAGCATTCACTAAACGTATGGGAGTAATGACCCTAGCAATTGTCGCGCCTGGAATCATTAGTGAATCAATCGGGAAAAACGAAGAGTTTTCAGGCTTGCGAGATGGATTTTGAAAATTAAAATCTATGGAAACTTCATTTCCCCCCTTTTTTAAAGATGTTACTCCGGCAATGGTTCATAATGGAGCACCTATTTGAATTTTTTGTAGATCTTTCAAAGCTTTTGACATATTTTGATAACATTTCACTTTCAAAACTAGCTTAATATGATATTTATGAAATTGCCCTCGATTGTGTAGCATCGTACTTAAAACAGATCGCAATGCGTAGAAATCCGTACTGTCCAGAAAGAAAATTATTTACTCGCCTTTCCAATTCTTTGTCAATTGATCATGGGGTCTATCAGGGTTTAATCTTAGGCTTTATCCTCTTTCTTTTATACGTTAATGATATGTCTCGTCCATTAGAGACTGAATCACAATCAGTAGCTTGCTGATGACGCGAATGTTCCTTTCAACAAAGAAACAAAATTTAGTTCGACTTTGGAAGTTCCAAATTGCTTTTGTAATAAATTAATAGTTAACGAAGGAAAATCGGTTTCAATGCAGTTGTACATTTCAAACGCAAGGGCATGAGTTTGTGAAAATGTAGAATATGCAGTTCTCTGATGTTAAGGTAACAAAATGCCTAGATCTCTCAGTTCATTGAAACCTCAAATTGTATATCCATGTAAATGAATTGAACACTAAACTAAGTTCATTACGTTATGCACTTTGAAATCTTAGAAATTCTATCAACCTGATTTAGCTGTAGTTTGAGAATTTTCATTCCCGCCTCAGATTCTGCAACATTTTTGGAGAAGAGCATCCTGTAATACCCAGATGTTTAGATTGCAGAAAAAAGTGGAGCTAGTAATACGCAAATGCCGCACAAGAACGATGCAATCATATGACAAGTGATTCCTGCAAACTTCTCTTCACTGAGCTTGGAATTTTTGCCATTCCATTGCCTGTGTGTATTACCGAAACTGTATTTTTTGTCAAAACTGATTTACTTAAGGGTGGGAACATATGTTCATACAATAGAGATATTTTAATACACGTCTTAGAAACCGTTATCATCAAGTGAAAGCATCAACAGCTCACCACAAGAAATCCACATGTAATACATGCACGTTATTTTACATCACATTGCCAGACAGCTTAAAACAATTAAAATCTATACCCACGTTTTAAGGGCCAAGAATGATCTTTTCTACTGCAACCAGTTTTTATACCATTGAAGACTACACTGACTATTATAAAGAAAAAAATATTCATTTTAACAATGATACTTAAGGAGTTAGTTGACATGAGTCTACGCTGTTTTGTATGGGCGGAATGCTTAAAACAGAAGTATTTCAGCTATAGACTTAATTGAAATCTATAGGTTCATTGCAACTTCCAGTGGGCGCAGAAAGTGATAGAAAACTATGCAGCCTGGTTAGATAACTTTTCAAAATTAATATTTAGAACGTGATTGTTTCAGTTACTGTACAATAAATGGTATCGTAAGCTATTGTGCTGTTACTATTGTACAATTAATGTGTTCTAAAACAATGTACACCTCGCATACTCTAATATTCATATTTTTCCGACACTCATTATGCATTGTCAATACAAATCAATGTAAGAGTGTCCGACAAGGATTCCGCTGTTTCCCCCGTGAAGTAACACCGTTTGATCGTCAGCTGTGGTTGGCCGCGCTCATTGATTGAGTGAGGAGCGGAGGACGAGGGCGAAGAGTGGCGCCGTGGCCAGGCTCTTCTCCCCCCGCTGTATCGATTGGTTCGCGTTGTCGGTCGTGGCGAGAACGTGAGCAAGCAGGGCGAAGCGGGTCAGGTGCTTAATAGCCTTCGTCGTACAGTAATTAATACTTTAATACTTTTTTACAAGATGAAGTTTTTCTTGGGAATATGCATTTGTGTCTTTGCGAGTGTGAGTGCAGATAGTGGTCGAGGAGCTGACGATGCTGCCCCGAAACTTCTGACAAATTTTCGTAATTTTGAAGCTTGTCTCGACAATTTCAATATACATAATGACAAAATCATTCGCACGGAAGACTCAAGAGCAATGGGTGCGAAATATATAAGTGAAAGTGATATGAACTCAAGAGAGGAATGTTTACGTCTGTGTTGTGTCACAGACACATGTGATGTCTTCGTGTTTGAAGAGAAGGTGAGTGCTGAAAATTGAAGCGTGTTGTATAAAACCTTAATTTATACGCTCCATGGTAGTCAAAATAGTTTTCACTGTGTTTAGGTTGCGCCAGGAAGTTACATCGTTAAGCATTATAGAGTTAAGCATTGTTTTGATTATTTTTGTGTTTGTATAACTAGAATGTTATGAGAGAAAACCGAATGTTATAAAAATAATTATTATGTGTTTTCTCACTACAAGGCGTATGAATATAAAATGTCAGGGGAAAATGTTACATACATTACATCAGCTGTATAATTATTTACCTCAATATGAGAAAAAAAAACACCTGACGGATACTCTGGCTGGTATTTTCGTACTGTAAGTTGCAGTATTTTTTTTATCAAAGGAAGCTGCATTATGAATGTCAAATTAGCTGCCTAGTTTTTTTTGAACTTAAGAGTCGATTAACATTACCTATATGATTGATGTCATCACTCCACTCAGAAAAAGGCGAGCTATTAAAGATTGCCTATTCTATTCGAAGCCTTGACTTTGTTTTGCAATTAATTGCCTATTTAATTCTTGTCATGTTTATTGATAATTGATGAAATGTAGCTGGAAAAACAGAGTACAAATTAGTTACACTCCTCCTAGTGTAAATTTATTTCATTCGTGTACAGTTACGGGTAAGACCATGATTTCAATTCGAGATTGTATATAAATTAACTGTTCATAATTATTTAAATAATCATACGTACTGTTAGCACTTGAGTTTGAACTAACGTCCGCTATGTACGCCCATTTTATACTAATCAAGAGAAAATAATTTCCTGTCAACATGTATCTCAAATATTTGAATATTACTATATTCGTTCTTGCTCATGGGGCATTCCATTAAAATTGAGTTACAGTTGCATACCTTGAAAGTCATTTCTGTTTCTTTGTTTGTTTTTATTTTGAAAATATATCTTAATTTCAGAAACAGTATTTCAGGTCCATTTGCTTGAGAGTAATAATATTGAATGATTTAAACGTTCATGCGGCGTTCAATCGATACTCTAGGTAGTTGTAACGGTTGTTACAAATTAGCTGTAAAGAATGTTACAAAAACCTAAATTGTAGATGGAAGTTGCCCTAAAGATGTCACAATCTCTGCACAGCGAAACGCTTAACCTTGAAGAGAACTGACTGTAAGGTTTATGAAAAAAGGTATCTTTCCACAGAATTTTTGTTTAAGGGATAATTTCAGGGATGATAGTAGGAATACTACCAACAATATAGTTATAAATTATACATGTATTCAAAATACATAATAATAATAATAATAATAATAATAATAATAATAATAACTATCCTCAGAAAAATAATTCAAGATGAGCTGCTCAGATTTCCAGAAAGAACTAAATCCAAAAGAGGGGGAAAAGTGTGAAAAGACAGAAAAACAGGCAACATCTGATAGAATGAAGGAATATTGGAAGAAACGTTAAGAAAGAAAAAAAACACCAAAGAAGTAATTGATCTAACGAACTTGAAAGTGGGTGATCCGAAACAATGCACGATATGGTCTGTAGATACATCCACCAGCCCGTAACGCCCTCTAATATTCCAATCACATGCTACAAGTGGTACAAAAACACCAAAATATTGTATCCCTGTTCGGGCTGTGTTTAATAATGTAAGTCTAAGTACAATCCAGACAAACTTCAAATGGAATATCCATAGGAATGAATGGAACACAAAATTAAGTTCGTTATGCGCATTTAGAAAATTTTCAGATTCAGTCAACTTTCGTACAGCTCGTTGCGTGGATTTTGCGAATGCAGTACTTTCCCGTCTGAGATAATATATAACATTATGGGGAACTTATACTATAGTACCCAGCTTTTTAGATTGCAGAAAACTAGTGACACTTCCCACAGCATATTATTTCTTGTAATATTTGTAACTTTTGCAACTTTCTAAAATCCAAAGAGTGCATCGAAAATGAGTCCCTTGTCATTGTTTAAATGTTCTGTGCTATATTCGAAGAAAATAGTATGGAAAACATTTGGATGCGTTTTTTTGATATTTCTACAATACAACAATATCTCTAAAGTTAATTGTTGTTTTTCAATGTTAATGTTTTACAACTTTATAAAATAGAGATAATAGTTCATAAAAAAGGAGCTGCGACATTTATATGTGTACTTTCTCTTTTCGAGAAAAAATTATGAAAAAAATTGGAGGTATTTGACACAGTATATAAATAGCCTATATTTCATTCAAAATTACACAAAAATCACTCGTTTTCGACAAATTGTACATTATCATATTTAAAAGATTAGAAAGCATTTTATTACGCAAAAATCTCTATCTTCAGAGACCTATCCATTTTTAGCATTTTTCTCTATCCCAGGTAAAAGTTTTAACAAACAATTTGGAGCCATTCTGGAGAAAATTTGAAAATGTTTTAGGGACTTCATCTAAAGTAATTTACTACGTATAGGAACAGAATTATGCTCTTAAAAGAACCACAAAATAATGTTTTATTTATTATCCACTTCAGGGAATAACAAAACCTTTTTTTGTCAAAAAAATGCCGGTTTTGCTGCAGCATTACAGTTCGTACTCTATACTACGCAAGTAGTATGCGAGATGATAAAAATGTAGTAATTACAAGTAAAGAGCAAATGCCATCTACGTGATTCCTACAAATCTTTCTTCATTGAGCTTAGAATCCTACCATTGCATTGTCTATTTATTCATGAACCTTAATAATTTTTGTCAAATCGGATTACGTAAGTACAGGACGTACACTTTTTCTGCTGCATATTTATAATTACAGTACACAACGAGGAATCATATTCCTGGTGTAAGTATCAATAACTCACAACAAGAAATCCTCAAATCATACATTTACTTACAATTTTTGTCACATGACGATAAACAATTAAAATCGATATACAGTTTTAATTGACAAGACTAATACTTTCTGCTGCATATCTGTTTCTATACCATTGGGACTATATAGACCGTTAAAAACGAACACATTTATTTTAGTTATATTATAAATTTCATTATTGCACATTTGCACTGTTAAATTCTAAAATTCTAAATGTGCCTGCAACAAAATTTGTACTTCAGCTTCTGGGACAATCATTCCCGTCTCGATCAGTTTATTACTATTATTATTATTATTATTATTATTATTATTATTATTATTATTATTATTATTATTATTATTTTCAGTTTTCCTTTTCTTGAATACGCTGAGATAGCCCGTTGTATTACTTCTGAATACAAATGACAAATGTAGCTTCATTATGTGCACATTTTGACGAGCTCTCCTTCTGCTAAGTGCGGTAGTAGAATCAAGAGTGTCGCTTGCTATTTTGCTAGCAACTCAATAAAATTAAAGCTTGTAGTTCGTTTACAGATGTAGATAAGTTTTCTATTACTCTGAAACGAAAATATCTAGTGTTCAAAATTTACTAATCACTCTCTGTTGATACCTTTATTCATCATCCAACATCATCCATCATCACCATCCATCAATCATCATGTATAATATAGGATAGTATACTAGGCATTCTAGAGCTCAAGGCGCAGTTTATACTTCTCCCCCATACGTCACATACCATTTATACTGTTTTTCACGAAAATAAATCAAATTAAAACAACACATCCATACTGATCATACAATAGCCGCACACGTACTGGAGATGGCTTATGCAATCAGATTGTCGCAAGAGATAGATACGTCTTAAATAGAAGAGTCTAGAAGTTGAGACGAATCGGATGCGTGGTGTAAAAACACCGGTCGTGCCAATAGCTAACGGAGCACAAACAATAACCTAGTAATAATAATTCAATAGTTAGGACGATTAATAGAGTAATTTTAGAGCATATTTTATTTAAATTATTTTATTTTATTGTTTTAAGGTTATCCATTTTGTATATTTTTATTTTTTATTATATTATAAATACTTCAGTTAATTTATTTTGTGTTGTATTAACCTAAATTCATTTACGTTTTTCTTTTTATCCGTTACGCATTTTTCAGTTGAATCGGAAAAATCTGGGTGAGTACAATAGAACTTGAAATACATTGTACATATCAAATAAAAAGCTTAAAGGATGAATTTAAGAGATCGAGAAACATTACTAATAACCCTGGGCAAGTGTTTCCGCTAAATGTTTATGACACAAAGTTTACCCACAACGGTAACATCTACTACGATTTTAATGTGAGTGGTGTCGATTTATCTCATCGTGATGTACTCCGTCTTCGTGATCCATCGTGGAAATCAAAAGTATCACTTCATTTTTTCATTCACAAGAGAAGAGTAATGTAGGAGGAGTTGTATCTTGGACCTACAGTGAATTAGACTTCACCTGTTGGGTTGGTTTAAAACTACTCACAGTAATTTGTCGACTTGCCAGTAGAAACACAAACTCTATGTAGTAGACGGGAGTTGCAGAGCTTTTTTTAAAAATTAAACTTATTTTCCTCCAGCTGAAAGTAAGTATTTTTGCTTCTATTTCTTTTTCTTCCTTATCCATCTCATTTTGTTTTTTATTACTTAATAATAGTATAAACATTTAAAATGTTCTCCTACCTACAAAATCATGAGTGTAAAACAGCTTTATCTTCAACCTAAAGACGGCTGATTTACGGATGACGTATTTTTATGAAATATGATTAAGTGTTGTACCTTGGACCGGTTCAAAGAAAAACTCTGGTGAAATTAATATAGCAAAATAAGTTTTTATAGGCAGTTCTAAAATAATTGTATCTGTATGAATAAAATGTTGGTATGTGTGTGTCATGTAGACTAAAAAACACTTGACCGATTTAGATAGAATTTATGGAAATTTCGACTTCTATAACCGACTGAGGTGGATTAGTGACAGAATTCTGTCAAGTTGCTGACTGAAAGTTTCTAGAATTCATGTTCCAACGGTGGTGGATATTTAAATCTATAAAGCTAAGTCGAATTTAACTATTGGAAGAGAAATGTGGAGTCCGGCTGCTTTGATCGCTAGTTTCTTGCATGAATACCAGGCGAATGCAGTACCTTAGCAATTGAGTCATATACCGCGCGCTGTATTTTATTCACTACTCTTGCTCTTGACTTTCCCCATACACACACATACAAACTCTCTTACATTCGCTACATAACCACACATATTTGAAGATCAGACCTTGTTCTGGTAGGGGCGATACACCGCTGAGGTACATACTACTTGTAGAGGGAAAATCCTGCAAGACGAGGTGTAGGTTTGCACCGGATCTCACCCTTCCATCACATGAGTAACACCGCTGCCTCTCGGGATATAACATGCAACATACATAAGAGACTAATAGCCACAGTAGTTTTCACTCCCGGAAGAAATAAATAACTAATTCAATCGACTGTTGTTGAAATTGTATTTTGCTGTTCAATAGAGTAGGTACAATTTCTTTACGATTCAATTTTTATTTGAATTTTATCTCGTTATAAATTTTGTGGTCAAAGGTACATACACATCTAGGACCCGCTCAGTATACTACTTGTATATACTTGTATATATATAGTATGTTTGTATAAAGAATCTAAAGTTAACTCAACGTCATTCTTTTTTATTTTAAGTTCAAAAACACGCGAATTAAAAAAGTTCAAAAGAGACCCAATATATATTCCTTTCCCCTACTTCTAAAATACTGGCAAACAAAAAAGGATGTGTTTAAAAGTTTGTTTCGGCAGACAAGATTGATCGATTGATTAGTGTTTCCGGGTGCGTCAACTGCTAAGGTCATTTGCCCCGTAAGTGTAGTGCATGCTTTTTATGGCTGGGCAGTAATCTTCCCCTGTTGGATGGCAAGAATCTGCGCTGACCCAGTACACGTCGACTTGCGTAGTTTCCCCAACCAGGTATCTCCCACCAGCGAGGCTCCGCCCCAGCCTTTTTAGAGAAGTAGAATACGCGGTGGGATCTACAGTTCTCATTGAAGAGTCTCCTCTGCTGCACACGGAAATTAAGAATCTTCATATTCTGCTCTTGATCTAAACAAGATGCAGATGACATCAAGATATGAGAGGTGCTCTCTTTTCCGTCGTCAAATAATTATCAGACCTTCAGACTTCAGAGATTTGTCATTTTGGCACAGTGCAACACTGATTTTCCACGTTTCGTGTACGGTATCGATATCTATTGGCTTCTCAAATATCGCTGTATTCACTTACCCGAAAAAGTAACCGGCACGTCAATAACTCACGCACAGCAAGTCCCGGTTCAGTCCCGTGGTCAAGGAGTCGTTTTGAATAAATTGAGAATCATTGCCCAAGCTATGTTGAATCCAGGGCAGACGTAGATCCCGAGCTATGGCCGGGGTCCGTTTCTGTTCTGTCACCTGTTCTGCCTACCTTGAGCGTCTTTTCACGAGTTGCCTCAGCAGTGGTCTTGGGAGGGCAACCTAAACAATAGCGGAAATCGTAACGATGAAGTATGGCTGCACTCTTGCGATGTGTTGGAAGATCCATGCACTAAGCTAACTGTAAACTAGATGGACAGTCGGTTTTAAGATTTATTTTTCAGAGGTCTAGGAAAAAAAGGTTTGCGGGACGTACTACATAGTACATTGTACTTGCGTTTGTGGTGAATGGGTTATGTCACAACTTGCCGTTTAGAGGTCTGTGAATAAATACTTTTGATAGGCGGAACGTATTTAACAAAGAAAGCGTATCTACACAAAATATGGAAGTGTTCAGTTAATACCGTTGAACATAAAGTTGGTAATTCTGCCTCAGAGCAATTTTCTCTACGTTATTTACATTTATCAACATTTTTACTATATGTATACGAATTTTATTATTTTCTATTATAATAACTAAGGATTATGATTTTGTTACTCTCAGGTATACTTTGTGCCTGAATTATATTGATACATATTTTGTATCGAGGGGTGTTTGTAATGAAAATAGCACATTCCATTAGCAAGCATTAGCATTGCTATCCACAAGCAATCCACAAGCCATTAGCATTGATGGATTATTTCGTTTCCGTGCGCCTCAACTGACGTGACCGCTAGTCCCGAAAGTGTAGTGCATGCTCTTTTCTCGGGAGGGGGCGGGGTTCTTCCCCCGCTGAATGGTTTGCCCCGGCGCCTATCTACACGTCGCTTGCCGGGTTTTCTCCATTAAGGCGTCTCTCACCAGAGAGGAAGCGTTCCAGCCGGTACGATGGCTGGTATTCGCCGGGTGTCAGGGGGAGAAACCACGGAAAACTGCGATCGGAGCAGCCGGCCGCTAGAATTCCCCTCTAGAAAGCAGATGAACTTGACCTAGCAATCTAACTAGTTTGGACAATCCTGCCCCTGCCGAGACTCGAACATTGTGACCTCCTGGGCAGACGCACTGCAAGTGCGTTAAGTTGTTGCCCTAGTCACTTTAGCCGGTAGGAGCGGGATGCGTTTTAGTCACATTGTAGGAGAAAATAAGCTGGTATTAGACTATCTCGCCACGTAAAATAAGGCATATTCAATTCAATTCAATTCAATTCAATCCTTTGGAGGTCATAAATGACATCTTAAACGAAGCTAAAAAAATGAATTGGGCTAGTTAATAAAATTAGCAAGTTTTGACAGCATTTGCCTCGTTTAATCTTCCTCAGATTTCGGCTGTCTTCTAAATATGGTGCTGGAACGTAACATTATCATGTGAATGTGTTTTTCCTTTATCGTGTTGCTGTTATAATGGTCTGTTCAGACAATACTAATATGCAATTCACACACGGAATATATTTTATAAGTCGGGTGTTAAGTGCTTAGGAACGCAAATAAAAAAAGTTGAACTATCAGTTTAATCTACATAAAAAATTCTATTGATGTCAGTTCTAAACAGTTGATTAGTCGGATTTTCACCCAGAAAAATTAAAAATATTTCTGAAAATATATATTTGTTATTAGGTTTTAATGACTACCGTTATTTCATGGAATACATCTATTTGATTGGACGTAAGCTCAATGTCACACAATTATTGTCCGATGTTGGGAAAGTTTCCTAATCTCTGCAATTCATAAATTTCATACATATTACCTTAGAAATTAGATTAAGGTTTAGTGTCATATAGCAGATAATTACTAACCAATGATTTTTACAGAGACCTGGCAGCTGTTATTTATTTAACTGTGGTTCTGCAGCTGACTTCAAGTGTAAATTTACAAAACATCACAATTACACAAGCGGCATTTTGACTCTGGAGCATGACGTTGCACTGGATCCAGACCTTCCTTCGAAACATGAGCAAGAATTGAATCAATTAAGGTAAGTAGCCTTTCGTTTGAAGACAGAAATGAAGAAGGCACTAGAAAATATTCGTGAATATGAACAGTTAGAGTTGCCTTAAACCTTTGTTACTCAGTGTTTAAAACATTTAAAATTAAGCAGTAAAAAAATTTAGGTGCATAACCCGGCAGGAACGGATTGAGTCACTCGAAGCGACTCGATCTCGCGTGGAAGTTGCTGAAGTTGTATCAACACGTTCAAGCTTCTTAAACGCTTCATAGCGGCAATGTTTGCTAGACATGGCGGTCATTTGAATTATACGAAAGCTAAACAACGATCTCCCACTCCCACATTGAAAGAATTGTGTTCAAGCCCCACGTGGGAAGAGTTATGTTAATATTAATGCTTGTCACTTTCCAAAGCTGCTGCAAATAAAATGATTTGTAACGTCCTCGCAGCAGACCACACAATTGTTGGAGTTAATTAGTAGCCTTACATAAATCAAATTAATATGTGTGTAGTATGCAACAAAACAAGTTCATCATATTTTCTTTTTACTTTCCCGTATACGTTCGTATAAACGGAGTTTATGGAAAGTTATCGAATGCTGCAGAAAATCAAGTTCGAGATTTCAACAGAAATACACGTATTGGAGTCCCCTGCTACCGAAGAATCGTTCTTGTTTTAGAAAGTCCGTCCGTCTGTGAACATCAATAGCGCCTAAACAATACGTAGGAGTTTTCCAAATTAAATATTTCTCCGTGATCTGGGTCGACTCGAGGCGCTGCGATTTTGAAAAATTTTCTTCAAAATTTGTGGGTACTTGACATGAAACCTCCCAGGCATTTGAAACATTTTCTCAAAAACGGCTCAAATTTTTTCTTTAAATTTCTTGTAAAAATGGAGTAAAACACACTTATAAAGGTGGCATAGGTTCTATTTTCATGGTTATCGCTGAATTTTCGAAAATTACAAAATTTTGAAATTATTTTGGCATGTCGGGTTTTCTAATTAATAAGCCATTTACATTTTTTCATGCGGCATGATATATGCCTATCGCAAAGCGCTTGTACAGTTTGAAAAGTCAGTGTCTGGCTCTCAAGAATCTTTGTTCAATTGTTTTTTCATAAATGTTTATAATCGGAAACTTTCTTTAACTAGAGGCTGATAATTGCTTCAGTTTGATTGACGGTCAATGGTATTTGGTTTTTGATGGTCATAGAATGGTTTATTTAGAATGGTTGGCTGGTCATCGACGTCTGCCAGATGAAAATGCTTGAATTAACTTATTGCTGTGTCTTCCCAGGCTATTCTTAAGTCGCTCTAAGAAGTGAAGTTACCTTATTGTTTGTGGGGTGTTGAGGCGCTGGGCAGCAAGTATATTTTCGTTTCAATTAACATCTTAGTAGTTACTTTTTACTTTATTTTAAATTTCTGACTGATGGAATAGAAGATTATTAGTATACTTTTTAATAATCGTATTTTTACAATACATCTCTCATCTGTTTTAATCACTGACATTACATTTACTGTATATATAAAATCTCTACGTTCTCACTTTCCCTCCCTCCTCTCTTTCCGTCTCCCTCTTTCGTTCTTCCATCTTCGTCGTCTCCCACCCTTTCTCTTCCTCCTCCTCATTCTCCTTTAAAGCCGCAAAGTAGATGGAGCGACCGGATTATTTCGTCACGCTACCATTACGTCACCGGGCGTCTGTAATCCATGAAATATAAATAACGGATTCTACGATCCCCCATCCCTAGCGTCCCTTATTGACTACTTGATTGCTCGTGCCCTTCAAATGCTAGGCTAAATTTTGAGGCATGACAAAAAATAAAATAACAAAAGAATATCAATAGAATTTATCCACAGTTACAATTAAAGTGTGAACAATTTTCGCCGTTTCAAACTACCTCATTAACGTAATCGAAAGGTTATTTCAAAATCAATCACTGCTATCCTCACATGATTTACATATAGTTAACTAAAACATTTACCTTATGTAATTGTTGTGTACTATGAACATTAAAATACATATTTTAGTCTCTAAATCACTGGACAACTTAAATCAATTTTGTATGTAATTTCTTGACTCATATTATCGTATTACAATAAAAACGTACAAGTTGTTCCTACCCTTTCTTCAACTTCTGCTAGTGAAAACTCTGGAACTGTTATCAAATAGGGGCACGTAAACTTTCGCTACGTTAGTAAGCGTTGCACTTAACCTTAGCTGCAAAAAGTTAGTTTTGGTTGAGTATAATTCCTTGCACCTTAATGCACGAATGTAATCCCTTTTGCGTCTACGGTTCATCGACCGAGGCAAAAGCGGAAAGTTCAAATTAAACAGGAAGGGGTCAAAGTTGACGCGGGAATTATCCTGTTATCAGGTTCCCCTCTTGCAGCGTGGCGTTCTGTTACAGGCCGAGAATAAACATCATGTCCTCCTTTCCTTCCAAACGCTTCAACGATTCGCCTTTGATTGAATCCACGAAGAGATGTAAACAGAGTTTTGAGCACCCACCGAGGTGAAGACATTTAAGAAGATGATTAAAGGTTAATAAAAATAATACAAAAAGATGGAAATAATAAAACGGTAGCCCTTTAGTACAAGCTTCATGAATATGTTAGTCCGCCGGTCTATGTCGTGGGTGTTTCAATGGTCTTACAGTTATAACACACTGAGATGACAAAAGTCATGGAATTTCTCCTAATATCGTGTCGGACCTCCTTTTACACGATGAAGTGCAGCAACTAGTCCTGTCATGGACTCAGCAAGTCTTTGGAAGTCCCCTGCAGAAATATTGAGCCATGTTCCTCTACAGCCGTCCATAATTGCGAAAGTGTTGTCGGTGCAAAATTTTGTGCACGAACTGACCTCTCGATTGTGTCCCATAAATGTTCGATGAGATTCATTTCGGGCGATCTGGGTGGCCAAATCATTCTCTCGTATTGTCAAGAATATTCTTCAAATTAATTGAGAACAATTGTGACCCGATGACATAAAAATCCACAAAAATTCCACCGTTATTTGGGTACATGAAGTGCTGAAAATGGTCTCCACGTAGGTGAAACTAACCATTTCCAGTCAATGATCGGTTCATTTGAACCAGATGAGCCAGTTCATTTCAGACAGACCCTTGTTGACAACTCGGATCCATGGAGTCATGGAGTTCTGCGTCACACTCGAACCCTACCATCAGCTCTTACCCAATAAAATCGAGACGTATTTGACCAAGCCACGGTTTCCCAGAATTCTAGACTCCAATCGATATTGTAACGAGACCAGGAGATGCGCTTCAGGCGATGTCGTGCAGAAACAAAGGCACTCGCGTCACTCTTCTACTGCCTTAGCTCATTAAGTCCAAATTTCGTTGCAGTCCTAACGGATACGTTCGTGGTATGGCCGACATTGATATCTGCGGTTATTTTACGTAGAGCGGCTTGTCTATTATTGCTGACAACTCAACGCAAACGCCACTGCTCTCAGTTATTAGGTGAAGGCAGTCGACCACTGCGTTGTCCGTGGTGAGATGTCATGTCTGAAAATAGGTATTGTCGGTACACCCTTGACACTGTGGATCTCGGAATTTTGAAGTCTTTAAAAGATTTTCAAAATGAAATGTCCCATGAGTGTAGCTCCAACTATTATTCTGCGTTCAAAACCTGTCAATTTCCGTCATGTAGCTATATCATATCAGAAACCTTTTCACTTGAATCACTTAACTATAAATAAAAGCTCTGCCAATGCACCGCCCTTTTATATCTTTTGTACGCGATACTACCGCCATCTGCATATTTTCATATTGCTATCCCATGATGTCTGTCACATTTGCGTCAGCAATTTATAACGTAAGATAATATTATCAGCATATTCTAATATTCAACTAACATGTGAAGTTCTTTACCTTCTGTGTATGTCTTGTGTCGTTTATCCACCAACATAGCGGTTTTCCTTCCGTTGTGAAGAAAATACTGTGTCATGACGTTTGTTTTTCGTACACGCACAGTATCACCTTCATTTCTAGTCGTAGCCAGAGCGGAAAAGTTTGTTTTTCTTGAACTGTGGCTCGCTTCCTCTTGTGACAACATACTCTTCTGTAAAGCTGATTGGTTTATTCCTGCGTAGCGTGAATATCGTAGCGCCGGGAGTGTTCACAAACTTGTATCAACTGCCACGCGATTTCATTTTTATTTATTAATTTAACTCTAGAAATAGCTGAAAACTGTGTATATACTATGGATAGAAGTGAATTCTTTGCACGTTTTCTTAAATTCTGAAATTTCTACCCTAACCCATATTTAATTTGAATTATGAATAAAGGTGAAAACGAACGTTTTTTGCAAGAATTGATATGAAAATATTAGCTCCCGTGCAATAAAAAACTATTTTCAAATTGTAATAAAGTACAGATTTTGGCTTTTATCCCTCAACGTGTTGGTTCCTTAACATCATTCAATAGCATATCATTCATTTTCAGTGGAGAATAGAATTGATTATTTGACATGGAAAACGACATTGAAACTCGTTCCCCTTTACTATTTTTTTATTATAAAACCAATTTGAAAATCTGATACTGTATTATTTACTTTATTTATTTCAAAGAACATTTATATGATCCGCAAAGAGAACTGTTCGACCGTTTTGAATCGTCGAGGGCATATCTTTGACGTATAGCAGGAAGATAATAGAGCCTAAAATTGAACCCTACAGGACCCCATGTGCAATAAATCGGAAAGGTGAGAAAATAATGTTTCATCATTCCAGTATGGTATTTATTCTGTTTGAGATCGTTCTTTACCAAAAAAACAAACAGGACTACACTATGTGATCGAAAGTATCCAGACACGCTGAAAATGACTTACCAGTTCGTGGCACTCTCCATTGGTAATGCTGGAATTCAATAAGAGTGTTGGCTCACCCTTGGAAGGTTTCTTGGGGAATGGTAACCCATTGTCCACGGAGTGCTGCACTTAGAAGAGGTATCGATATAGGTTGGTTAGGCCTGGCACGAAGTCGGAGTTTCTAAACATCCCAAAGGTGTTCTATAGGATTCACGTCAGGACTCTGTACATGCCAATCCATTACAGGGATGCTATTGTAGTGTAGCCACTCCACCACAGGCCGTGCGGTATGAACAGGTGCTCAATCGTGTTGAAAGATGCATTCACCATCCCCGAATTGCTCTTTAACATTGGGAAGCAAGACGTGTTTAAAACATCAACGTACTTCTGTGCCGTGATAAAGCGCCACACAAAAAACAAGGGGTGCAAGCCCCCTCCATGAAAAACACGACCACACCATAACACCATTTTGGACGTGTCTTGATACTTTGGATCACATAGTGTATATAGAGCAATACCACGAATTCTATACGCAAATTTTGAAAGTAAATCATTAAGTTATTATCAATGACTTTAAATGTATTTGGAAAACGTAAAAATATTCCAATAAGAGCATCATTTTGATCCATGTTCTGGGCTATGGCCGCGCTGCAGACCGCAGCGACAGACAGTGTCCGTTCGGACCCCTGAACGGTTACAATATCGAACGTGCGTTCGTATCGCTAGTACATCTATCCTTGGATATGGCACATTTTTAGGTATGCGTATCGTTCAATAAAATTAAATATATTGAATAAAATAATACAAAAAATAGAGGAAAAAATTGTAATGCAAGAGAAAGCAAATTCAAATATTGCGGTGCAGGAATGCTTGCAGAAACGTCGAAAGAGAGCTAGACTCTGTGCTTTCTTCAGGATTTATAAAGGTGAACTTTCATGGAAAGATATATGGAAGTGACAGTTAAAATCTTTGTACCGGCAGCGCATAAGCGACTCTGAGAGTTCTCTCGCCACTTGCTGTGGTACGTCATGACACCTGTTCTGGAGCATTCAGCTTGCCACAATTTGTTTATTTTCTCACAGCCTGGGTTCAGCGTTGCCGCTCATCTGACTCACACGAAGTCGCGGAGGCGATAAGGTTCGACTTTGGCAAAAGTTATGAACATGATATCAAGACGTGTCATATCCTGTCAGTAAGTGTTAATGTTTCGAGATTTCATTTATCTGTGCCATGTGTGTAGTAATGTGTGGCAACAGCGCATTTAACTGGCAGAGGGACTTATATGCTGCTGGCACGGTAGTCATCAGGGCCACAATTGCAAAATGATGTGAAGGAGGCATAAACAGACATTTGAAAATTTTCTTTTCTTAAACGGGCAAAAAATGGGAATGTTACCAGAGACTTTACTTCAGATAAATCTAAAATAGTGGATAAATCTAAAATTAAAAATCATATTACTACATTATTGTATTGCAACGCCAACCAGAGGCGAATCTTGCCTTCCGCCTTCCGGTAATAATCTGATGGTGGCGTTGTAGGTTGCCTCACATAAGAGAAGCAGAAACCGTGCGCTTATAAAGTATGCGAGGGTAATCAGATTAAAAGATTCGTCATCGCTTCTGGACGCCAAATGCGGCTGCCGCCGCGCGTCGCTGCGCTGTGCGCCTCCCCACGTCCAGGGACGCAAACGCCCAAAAAATGATTATTCGCTCATCGACAGGTACGCCTCCATCTGCCAGACATGTCCTAGCACGGAGGACCAAGGTCACACCTCTAGTGACCTCGGTGCCCTGGGAGCGAGGAAGATTCTTATTGGAGTAGCATAGAGAGTGGACCGTCCGCCGTAGCAATCGCCCAGTCTCCGGTCTTGTGTTGCCGAGCTCCCGCACTGCCACTAAAGAGGCCGGTCTGTTCAATGCGGGTGCGACCGTAGGGAGGCACTTCGCCACATTTGGTTCCGTTAGATCAGAATACGAAGGCACACACAGAACGTGCGAGTAGGGCCCGCCCCAGGTTGGAGCCAGGAAATATCAGAAATGTTAGCGTGCCGAGTTGCCATCGAATCGATGCAATAAAACTATGGTTTCCGTTTCCACTACCCTGCCTGTCGAAAAATGCAGTCGAAATTTTAGCTGAAATATGTCTGGGGCATTCACGACCTGCTACGCTAATATTTTAGTAAGGTTATGCCCCCACACTCATGACTTTACTTTGGTACACTTCGTATTTAACACGTAAGCTTTGATTCCTTTTGACAGAGAAATATAAAATGCAAGATACTTCATAAACGTAACGGGTTTATCCTATTTTAACAGGAGACCAGAAGGTGCTTCATCCGCATTAAATTTCACTTTTGGAGCTACATCACAGCCTCAACTGCATCTGCAAGGAATTTTTCACAAACCAAACAAGACTACGGACCAAAGTAAGTGCAATCGATAATTGGTAGACTGTAAATGTATGTTTTCACGTTGCATATGTCAGGTTCATATTCATGGATATTTTTCTTTCCGCATTCAAACAGAATGAAAAACCATTTCGAAACAATATATCACGATTCTGAATATGGTAAGGCTGTATCCAAATGATCAATAACGTGTCTTGCCACTTATTACACAATATATAATCAATAACCTATTGGTCCATACATTACAGCAAAATTACTTAATGTTATTTTATTTGTATCGAATTGGAAAATAAACTTCCACAACTTTTCCAAAATATTACTTTTATAGCAGGAGGTTCAAGATGTGTTGAAAGAAGCTAAGCCAATATCAAGGTTATGTCATCACTCCAGCTTTTTCGAACTGGCGATTAACAAACTCAGTTATATTTTTAATTCAGATTTATTTTAATGTAAAGTGGTACAATGGCACAACGAACACACATACGTATTCATTTGACGCAACTATTATACAAGCACAGCGTTTGACGTAATGCATAACATTGTCATATGTATAACATTGACGTATGCTCAACAGAACATAAAATATTAATAAGAAGTAACCTCGTTACAAATAAAAAAGTAATTACATTTCAATATATGACTTAATGTGCATTACAACGTGACGATTTTTCAAGTAATCCTTACGTATTTAAAATACAAATTAACTACTAACCATTAATCAACCTATTTTAGGTTACAACAGAACTCATTCTATATTTCATTTTTAATGATCATAGAATTAAATCATTAGAACACAAAACACTTAATGTGAATGTCCGGTTAGTTTGCTATAGATTCTGTAACTTCTAGATTTGCAAGGTACATCTGAGTTTGAAATTGATTATCATCAGTAAATGATATCGTCTCATCTGGGATCTGTTGCAAATGTTCAGCAGTCACTATCTACTCCAAACTGACGTATATGGCTTCATTATTTGCTTTCCTCCGTGAAGTATCCTCTATTGTAACCGTTGACCCATAATTAATTATAGCACTTGTTGGTCGAACGTGAAGATTGTTACATTGGCATATATTGATAAATATTTTCCGTGGAGTAACAGCAGCCCCCGAACTTCTCCTCGTTTTCAATTCGATGAACAGTATTCGTACTCGGAAACCGAGGCTTTTTCTGTCGGTTTGGAGTTATTGACAACATGATATTGTAATTGATACCTTCCATTTTTTTCAAGTCTGGAATTACTCGTACGTTCTATAATTTTGATTGCAATCTTTCTTGCGTTGTTGGACGTAGTGTTTTGTTATTCTGAAAAAAAAAAGCTTTTTGATGTGGAGAACCCAAGTCTGTTGATTTAGACATGTTGCAAAATTTGAGCAATGCGGTGTATTTTGTTCATCAAAGACACCATTTCAATAAAACAGTTTTGTATTTACAAGGTACGTGCATTACCTTGTAAATGCAAAATCTTTTTATTGAAATGCCGTGCAAGCAACCGGAACGACCGGAACCCCATGGAAAATGTGTAATTTATCTAAGCATTTAAATTTTCTGGCAATTATGGTTGTCTGTTTCTAATGCTTCTGGAATACCAAATAAACTTATCCAATTGTCCAGCCTTCATGGGGTTTCTCTTGTTCATGTGTTCGAAACTTAATGCAATTCAAATAATTCTGAATAACTGTCCGTAACAAAAAATGCCAAAAGTGGTACTCTGATTTTTCGAGCTGGAATAAGTGTTTTTGGGCGATAATTTGTCTAGAGAATACCTTTGAACATTTTAGTCCAAGACTCCATAGATTCGTACAATTTATATACCCGTTGTATAGTTGGAATCCACGTTCTGTTGTTTATTGATACTGAAAAATTGGTAGCCATTGCTAGCACTTAAATCATTGAGACGATTTTTTTCCAAATGTGGTATTCCCCAAGTGATCTGGCCAAACTCTAGGCACTGCGATGTTAAAAAGGGATTTTTTTGTTTTGGGAATACTTTATATTTAGCTTCAACATTTGCATGAAATTGCTTCAAATCTTTTGATTAAACGCTTCAAATCTGTTGATTGAGCAAAGAACGCTTAAAATGGCGCAGGTCTCTTTGTCATTGACCTCCCTGAATTTTCGATTAATGGGAAAGTTAAACATTTTTTTGCGTTATCTTACAACAGTATCGAAGACATTTTTTTTCTAAATGAAATCCGTTCTTCAAAGACAGATTTTTAAATACATTGCAAAATTGGACATCGTTGCACATACAATGTAAATGTGGGCAAGACTCTTGGCTGTCCGGGTGACTCTGCGGCGAAGCAGACATTTCAACCATCGTATCGCGGACTTCAGGACTGTAGTTCGCCAGGCTGGTGGGCGCTCGTGTTTGCTGTGTGGCTGTCTCGGGACCGGGATTTGGTTGGCTGTATAGCTGGCCAATCAGGCGGGACCGGGCAGTGGTCTAGTGGGTGTGAGATCGGACGGCTTGGCGCGGTTCAGGATCGTACGTCACGAAACAGTCTGGTGAGACGAGTCAGCGTGGCGCGGACCGGGATCGGACGGAAGAGAACAGTCCTGAGGGGTGGTCCCCAGAGCCTCCGTTCTCCGCAGAACTGATTGCTAAGCAGCTGCGGTCGCAACCCCGCGTCGCCGTTGAGTTGTGAGGATGTTTGGCATCTCCAGGGCTTTCTCGTACCGTCTAGGCTACCACTGGTCTTTTTTGGCGAGTATCTTGGTTTCTCCATATCGGAAGTCGTGGCCAGTTTCCCATGCATGCAGAGTTTCAGAAGAGCGTTGTTCATTCTTGTTTTTAAAATGGCGAATGTGATCTCGTAGTCTTTCTTCCACTGTTCTTCCTGTCTTGCCGATGTACTTGCGACCGCAGCAGCATGGGACGGAATAACAATGCAATGTCACTAATGCGCGGAAACGCTACCTATGCCAAGGCACGACTGCCGAGCACGAAACTGTTATGCACCGATTTAAACGTAGTGGCACTTCAAGGTCACGAGTTGAAAGGAGAGGGTGACATTGTCATTCGATCGGAAGCTGCAATAACAAAAAATTAAGTTGTAACGAAGCTCACGATTGGATGGCAGTGCCCCCTCTTCGTTAACGTGTGTCCTTGAAGTACCATTGGGTATAAATCGGTAAATCTGTGTTTAAATCGGAGTATAAGAAGAATGGTACAGCATATAAAATGGTTATTTACAAAAGGCGTCATGCTCGTATGAGATTCAATTTGCTTGTAGCTATTCATAAGCAAGTATTATTTAAACGATGCATCATGACATCGAGGCCCTCATGGACTCGTTGAAAGAATTCCAATGATTCGACAAATACATTTTTTCAAAAACGTATCATTCATGGAGTTAAGTATTTCTTTTCGTGGAAACATTATAATATGGGCATGATCCCTTTGTAGATTTGTCGACTCAAATGCAAAATAAGTTTCACGTCATTTTGTCGTCTATTTCTAATTCACAATATTGTTGCAGGTCCCATTAAAATAAGACAGTGTAGTCGATTCCAGTTCAAATGTCGCACTTCTGGAGAATGCATTGCTATTTATAACGCTTGCGATGGTATTCCACAATGTGCTGACGGCAGCGATGAGTCGACTGAGTTAGGATGTCGAACTCCAGGTAAGAGGAATTCTAATACTAGGAATACAAAACATCGTCACTTTCGAAGACAAAAGCTACCATTTGTGTCGACATGCAAACATTCGACAATATCAGCATATGCTCAATACATCATCGGGAATCTCACGATATTCTCGCGCTTTTATAATAAATATTTCAGAAATTCATCTAAACTAGCTGAATATTTATTTGTTAGTTTACTGAATATTCTGAGGACTTCACTGAAAGATTTTTTTAGGAAACATTTATTGTTGAATTTTGTATTTTATCCCTTCGTGTGATCAACTGCAATTTTCGAAGAGTGTTGATCAAATATCCTTGCAAAATATGAAAGATTGCTGTCTTTCTCATTATCCTTTGAAGAATTCTCTACAGTTTTGAGATGTTATAATTTTTACAATATTTCGCATAGCTTTAGTTGGATTATTATCATTTAAAATATTCGAATTATTTTTGCCTGTGCTATTTCTTTCCTGAAAAATACTTTTATATTTTTGGAAGTGGAGAAAGAACTATTTAATATACTACTCTTTTTAAGAGAAAAGTACATGTTAAAGTGAAATGAGAACTTTCAGAAAAATAAATTGTAGTTTTTGTTCATATCAACAAAATTGTAAATTATTAAAAAAGGTTATCCATGATTCCTGTAGCAAGTAGTTTGTAAATGCTTTTGGTTTATTTTTAGAGTAATCTAGTATTTTATTAATATATACACATGCGTGTATTTTTAAAGTTTCTGTGTTCAAATTACTGACAATTATAAGAATTAATGCATCATGGTCATTGTAACGTAGACCATTAGTTATTATTTCACATCTAATTGTGATTTTGTTAATTAAGATTTAATCCATTCCTTTTTATATAACTGTATTCCTAAAAAAACTTTTTTCTATAAATTGAGTCTTTCTGATGTTATTCAATACTAAACCCTCAATAGTCATTTCTAATACGGGTCATTATTTATAATTATCATCTCAAAAGTGAGCTGTGTAGCTTACGAAACTATTTAGTATTAGAAGTAATTGTAATTATTGTGTTTGTGGCTTTACAGTGACGTCTTCATTAGTTCCTATTGTGGCATCATCTGGAAATAAAACAGACCAAGAAGATGCTCTTCCAAAATCATATGGAAATCCATATCACTTACAACAGAAAATGTTCTTAGCAAATAAACTGAAAAACGAAGAAACGAATGTAAAATCTGAACCAGTAATAGAAAATACACATATTCATGCGGAAAGTGATCATCCTGTTCAAATTCCTCAGTCAACAAGAAATATTATGAAACAACCTGAAACTAGCCATATTTCTGCACCTGAATATCAACCGCCGCGTCAACAAATAGCTTTCAACAAACCAGATAACCCTTCAGAGAGAAATCCTTCATCAGTATACACAGGTAAGGATATAAAATATTCTTTTACATTCTCAAATTCTACGTATATAAAACATTAACGTAATGCCGCAAGGAAAATTGCTGACATTTTGACAGATTGAAACGAATTGTAAGTCCTAGAAGTCGAAAAAGTGTGTTCTTACTTCCTCGTCTTCTGCGTTCTTATGTAGTAAGGACAAATTTTTGTAACGCTGCTGCGGAAATTGGGGATTTTTCCACAGAAAATCTGGTACTGTGTGTTCCTCACCTCTACAAAATAGTTAAATATTGTTCCTGTATGCAGTAAGTTACAGCTAACATCTTGTATAATCAAAATCCACGTTTCGTGGGTTCTTGATACCGAAAAATTGGTTTACAACATAATGCATGTCCATTGATGATCAACGCTGGCGCCTGAACCGTTCAGACTATTTTCATCAAACGTGATATCCCCCGTTCGGGCCGAAACCGATAAGACAGTGATTAGACAGCGTCGGAGAACGCTTCATACTCTTTTGCGCTCGGGCTCTAGTGTGCCTGGGCAAATATTTTTCTTTAATTTTTTTGCAGAAATAGGGCCCAATGCAATGAATTTAATGGCAGAAAGCCACTTGCAATAAAACTGGTAACAACCGTTACCAGTAATTCGAGAATGAAAGAAGCACCTCCGGATGTTGATGGATACGCACACGAATGGTGGCGTATCAAGAGTTATATACTTTAACCAATCGTGTTGTTCTGTATAAATTTGGCTAATGACGGTCTCTACGATATCGGTTTGTGACCAATCTGTTGAGAAGTGAGGTTGGTACTGTAAAAGGAGGTATTATAAAGGGTGTTTACTGTAGTTACTTCTTACTTTATACTTCCTCACATGTCACATTCATACATCAGGGTTTTTTTAAGTGGTTTACAATAAATTTAATTCATGAGTATTTATTATTAATTATGCCGGTCATGAATCTTGTGCATAACTTGGCAACAATACAATTTTTTTCTTGACCATGACAAATTAGCTTATGCAAGCAACGACCATGCAAGCAACCATGTTAGTAGATTTACTCCGTTAGTAGATTTACTTGCATGTAAAATATCCTCAAGTCTAAATGATGCCTCTGAGCTAAATTCAAAATTGCCTGTTTCTCGCCCCAGAAATACCTCCTTTCTCTGCTAGTTGGTGAAAGGAGCGTAGCGAAATTTGCGTGGTCAGATGGAAGAGCGGGCCTGATGGCCCGAGTCTCGCCACGTAAAATAAGGCAAATTCAATTCAATTCAATTCAATTCAACGACAAAATTAGACACATTAGACAATTGTTGCTAAATTTCCAAACAATGCAAATTAAATTACATCGTGTTTACGCATTAAACCAGAATTTTAACTATGCTCCGTTTTTAAACCATGTGAAACGAACTACCCATTAGACGCAGTAAATAGAGCTGAATTATTTAAAAAAAAAATACTTTCGGTATTTTCGTGAAAAATGTATACTGATATTACTATGAACTTGTGTAGAACTTTGCAATAATGTTAATTTCATTAATGTAAAGTTGTCTTCAATTTCATAATTCATTACGTCATTCTCATATAATAGTAGGCCTATATTGAAAAAGAAAATTTCAGTACATGGAAAACAGTTCACAAAATTACGAATCAACAAAGTTTCTCTTCAATCGTTTGTCCAAGAGACACCTATTCTTAATTCTATAATTAATAATAAAATATATCGCAGGTCACGTAGAAAAGTGAGCCAATTTTGAGATAATACTACCATTGAAAAGCGGAAATTTCAATTTACAATTTGAAATTAGTCAAATTAGTTGAACAAGTTATTATATAGCAAACATAGAACAACAAAGTTTGTGACGATAATTACATTTTTTCCGGTACTTGAGCTGCACTGACAAGTATGCATTTTGGAGTTGTATCGCTTTTCTATATAGTGTGGTAAAAAAATATATAAGTACGTAGTAATTACATTATTTCTGTTGCAGGTTTTCGCCCGTATTTAAATCAACGCATTGAACAGGAATCCGAAAAGATAGTTGACGAAGAGCACAATTATATAACCGAAAAACTTTTGAGCGAACGCAATAAAGAGACAGATCACAGCGGTTACAATCATAAATCTGAAGATTTAAATTTACAATCTCACATCAGAACGAGTTTCTTGCAGCCTCAGCCGAATATCCCTGATATAAGTGACCATGCTGAACACATGAGTCTATTTCAAAATGCTGAACATATTCCTAAAACACATTCAGCCTCACAAATGGTACTTAAACAACAGCAGGCAGACTTGGCCAACGCGCTACGTCATCAACTAACAAACGTACATCTCTCAGAGGTGCAACCGGAAATGTATCAAAAGGAGCACGTGGAAGGAACAAAGGAGGCAAAGTTCGCTCTCGGAAATCAAGCAGACGGTTCTCACCCCACGCATCTGGAACTTCCGAATGAAAACACCGATAAAATTAGCCCTCAGCAAGTTCACATAGATGTAGACAATGAACATAGACTACGAAACATGAAAGAGCAGATGCAAGTACCGTATCAAGAACCGCAATTGCCAGAAGTGCCAGACCGATCGTACAAATACGAAGGTATGTGATATTCACCTGATTTATTACGCTTATTAACAGAGGCGCTTATTAACGACAGTGCAACCGGTGATTCCGGTAATAGTAAGATAGTATGGCATTCTGGCGGAACCGTTGCCAACTCAGCGGTGCGTTTCGGAAAGTCGGGATTCCGAATTCTTTCACGAAATGCAAATATGGTCTTCAGCTTTCTTGTGTCGGAGAATTTCCGGAAGACCTACGTGGAGATTTCTTTTCACTTTCTTTATTTTGAGTAACATATCCTTATCAAGAATCTCCTAAGCCAATTTGCAGCTCCTCATGTCCTAACACAAATTACAATCATTCCCTCCGTCCGAATGTGGTGGATTCTTCATATGAAGATATATATCAATCTTCTTTGGTCGGGATTTTTTATCTTTTCCTGTACTTTGCATTGTCGTTATTCGCCGTCCTGAGAAGATCTAGGCAAAGACCTGAATTACTTTATTTCTTACGACCTGTTAGGATCTTCTTTCAAGCGTCTTTCTTAGGGCAGCCAAACAATGTACTGACCTACATTCCCGCCGATGACATGAGAATACCGTTCTTGGGGTGGTTTGCTATGACAGCTCCTTTGCAATTATTTCGCCTTAATTTGTGAAGATACTTTTTTCCAGCTTGAGGATACCTTCCGTACAACATTGATGAACCACTCTCCCTTCGGATTTGGATGTATTCAGCCACTGCCTGTTTCTCTGCGTGGACAGTTTCTTTATTGTGCTGAAGGCTGTGGTTTACATATCTGTAGTAGTTGTGGAGAGCGTAATGACTTGTCAGTAATTTTCTAATAAATGACCTCAGATTACCCAGCTTTGCTAGTGGTCAAGTTTTTTAGCAGTGTGTCCGATCACCGCCTCAGTTCAGGAGTCGATGCTCTGGTTGATATTACCACCATTGGTTCTGAGAAGATTACAAACTCTTAGATTGTGATCGAACAAGATGCATTTTTCAACTTGTTAGTGAAATCCGCGGCCTGCGGAAGGCATAGATGATTGTATCCCGCCTCCATAGACGTGTCGTATTTTGCCGTCTTGTCTAAAACTTGTATCCACCAGAATTCAAAAATTTTAGTTGCAGAATAATAAATATCTATAATTTGGTTCTGGACTTTTACTGTCATTGGCGCTCTTGTCTATGCTGGAATCCATTGATTCACCAACATCCGTGCTATGTTTGCTGTTGTTAACCCTGTCCCATACTTTCCGTTCATGTTGATGTCCTAAATGAACGGAATTAGTACATAATAGATTCTATTAATTTTCTCTATTTGATTCCCGAGTCAGGTCTGGAGAAGAACTGTTGTGACGAGTATTGGAACTGATTTGAAAAGCAGTGAAGAAAGCAAGTCTGTTTGGAATATCCACCGACGTATTCTGACGTTTCTGAAGTGTCTTAGCGACAATACATCTGTTTCTTAAGTGAATACATTCTTTGAGGAGCTTCATGACCTTCAGCTATTACCAAGTATTTTAAAGTTCTTTTGCTCACTTTTTGACAGTGTGATTCAGAGACTTTAGGCTTTCCTGAAGGGAATTCCCATTCGGGGGATATCCTAGTTCGTGAATTTCCGTTTTGGGTTTTGGTAGGATCACCATACGATGATCAATGGATCTTTTGTCCCTGTAGAGCCATTTTTTCTTGGAGACGTCCAGCTAGCTGAAGACTACACTTCATCTTTTATTTCATCTGTTACAGTCAATGTGAAGAACTTGATCGTATTACGCTATAGTCATTAATTCCGATAGTGAAGTGAATGTTATATCATGGGAGGTGGTTTCTTTTTCCCGCTAAAATGTGATATCTCGTGCTGACCTAAACGCAGTCTTTTTGGTGTTTCCTGTCAAGAGAGAGAGAGAGAGAGAGAGAGAGAGAGAGAGAGAGAGAGAGAGAGAGTCGTAAGAGAAAACGAATGTGATTCCTAAAGTTGAAAGAGTCACGTTTGCTACAAAATGAGATATCTTTTGTAATATTTTCCAAACATGAAATAATTTTATTTCTAATTGGGAAAGTTTACAGGATGAAGTCGTACTTTTGTTATCACAGACAAGTTGTTTTTAGATTCACTTTGAGGTTCCCTCGGACAAAATCTTCTATGGAACAAGGGGGGAGGAGGCAAAAATTAAGAGCATATTCAACAAGTAATTTATAATCTGTCTGAGACTAATTTTAAATGTTGTACATATATCATGATTTGGATTTCTCATACATTTTGTGTTAATGTTGTTTCATATTCTTCCTGTTTTTCAGATGAGGAGAGACATATTTTTAATCATAAGGGATACGGCTTGGTGGCAGAATCAGACAGGTAAGGTTTTTGAGGTCAGTTTTGTAGTAGTCAGTAAACAATATTATTTTCTGTGTAATAGTTAAAGACCAGTGATTTGTTATTGACATCCAGCTAGGGTTTGTTAAAGATTCATCTCTGTATTTCAAACATAGCACTTCAGACAAAAGAATTTACAAAGGAAGCGGTAAATAAAAAAACGCATTAGATTCATTGGTTCAATACTTTTTATATTGATGACAATCAGTAATAGATTGTACATGAACATTAGAGCATATATCGAAAGAAGCATACCCCATATATCGTAGCTAGTATTTCTGTTATCACAGAAATTTAAAATTCAACACCATTGTATGGTCGAAAATGTCTTTTCTACCGTAATTTAGTTGCCTCTTTCCTTCTTTATTCAGCTTCCCAAGCTTTTCATCGTGAAACGATCAGCAAAAGGTAGAAACAAGTTTCGGGAGTGAAAAGCAATTTAGAGAAGTGTGTGAATGAGGATTGTTTTCAACAAAATTGTTTAAATGCCTTTAAAAATAAAAAATAAAAACGTCCTTGTATTCTTGAATCGTTTCTCATTAATTAGAGTTGTGGCAGAGAGAGTTGTGGCAGCCGACGTTTCCTACTTAGGCCGCGCGCGAACGTTTTAACACAACGGACACACAGAAGAGGTCGAAGTTGCTCTGCGCCTCCTTCTCGCTTCAGGCTTGCTCGCCTTCACAAAATCCTCTTGTTTGTTAGAAATTGCTCTCAATATGTTTCTTTGGCTTTTTTATTGTGTGCAATATTTTTGTGTATTGTGTCAATACGATATTATCAATGTTCTTATTACACATTTGAAGATCTCGCCGGTCTGTGATCTAAGCACTGTACATGTTATGACACTTTTTTGCACTTAAAAAATTGGGAGAAACCGTCGCTTAGCAATTCCCTTGATTTAATAGAGAATGACATAATTCTCCAAGCAATCTATAGCTACGTCTTGGAAAGACGGAAGCCAACTATACTACATAATTTCAACTCGAGTAGGTTTCTTGTTATCTACGTTGGGGAAGAGGAAATTTTAATTTTAATGAGATATGTGAGAACCAGGAGTCCCGCGGAGACGCCTCCACGCCCAGTACGACGCCTCCACGCGAGGAGCTGTGGACGAGCAGGGGAGATCGCGGGCTCAACTCCACATAGCACTCGAGGAAGCGCATCGTCTAACCAATACTTCAGGAATGAGCGAGCCCAATCTGGAAGAAATAATCACATCCTCCCAATGACGATGAATGCTGGTCAAAATAAAAGGATGTGAATATTATTTTTCGACAGTACTTCTTAAGGTAGCAACCTTTATCCTTGAAATTATTCCTATGAAATATTTGCAATAAATAGCATTTTGCGTCGCAAGATTAAGTGTGTTCGGCGTTGAGTCACTTCATATTTCGCAAAAATTCAGTAATATCGATCTAATACTTATTTAATTGCAATGCACTGTTATGCTTATCGGATTATCTTGTTAAGAGTGGTTATCAACAACATACTATCTTCCTAAGTGAATTTTTCCTAATGTGAATATTTCCTAACTGAATTTTATCAACATTATGTCCTGTTTGCTTGAGATGCATTGTAGTGATAAGCGAAGGAACAGGTCGGTGCTAAGAAAGAAGAGGTTGTTCGAGCTGTTCCTTAAATGGGTACCTCAACAGATGCAGGTGTCAAGAGGTAAACTGTGTTAATGTTAAGAGTAAAGCAAGAAATAAGGGACGACCAGACACAGCGAAACTACTCTTAAGGATACATCTTTGGAATAATGATCAAATGCGTCATGTATCACTGGCTGTATCTTCTTTTTAATTTGACGTCTGACTACAGAAATAGGAGAAAGAAGAAATTCGACGATTCTTCCCAGTTTTACTACGTTCTTAACCTCAAGTTGAGACCAAACACTTTAAAGTTCAGGCTAATCGCAATCAGAATACCATCTTTCACACACTTTGAAATTAAGACCAAATACATTGAAATTAAAATAAAATTATTTCAAATTGAGAACAAACAAATTCATATTCATATCAAACACGTTCAAATTGAGAATAAACAGCGATAAAAAAGTCAAAACTTTTGAACATTTATTGGTTTACAGAACCTTTGAAAAAATAAACCTGAACTTTCTCTTTCTTCTCCTCCTCCTCACCATCATTATCATTCCATTCTCCTCTTTATTCCCGTTTCTTCTTCTCCACCTTCTCTTCGATCTTCTCCAACTTTCCTTTCTTCTTGCCATCTTCCACTTACCCCTTCTTTCTCCTTTTTCAACTTCCTCCTACTTCCTCTTTTTTGATTCTTCCCCGGCTTCTCTTTCTCGTTCTACTTTTTTCTATTTATTTCCTTCCTCTTTTTCTACATATTCTCCTTTTCTTCCTTTCCTTCTTCCTCTGCTTATTCTTTCTCTCCTTCCTTACCTCCACTTTGTTCTTGAGTAGTTCCTCCATGCACTCAATTTGCTTGCATCTTCATGAATTTGAATGTCTAACTTCAATCTGATTGTGGTTATTAGGGTTGGTAGCACAATCTGGGATCTGGGAATCGTGAATTATCGGCTCCGCTATCCATTATCCGTTCAGAAAATGTCCAACGGCGCACCGGGTATCAAAGAGTTTTTACGGAAATGGACAGGTGAACTTGAAGCATTAGTGCTGGTGTGGAAACGGATACCCGGGGGTGGAATAATCTGGTGTCAGAGTTGGTGACGTACCAGGAGCTGGGTGGAGGATAGCGGGAAAGAACACCCCTGGCTTCTGACAATCGAGCACCTGGGCCCTGATCGGAGCGCCGTCCTTCGTTCAGGATGATCCTCCGGCCTCTGCCGCGAGGCACCAGGTGCTGCTTGTTCAGTGAGTGGCTATGGGGATGCGTCAACCGGCACTGTCACTGTCAAAACCTTATGTGGCATGGAGGAGGAGTACAAAGGCTGGGCGTCAACGGAGGCGCCGAAAACTGATGGTTGTCGAGGTGATACACCCTAGAAAGAAATGTGCACATTGTGTGCTAGATTTTGAGGTGGCGAACTTAAATCGTAGTTTAGCGCTTCAATCATGTAGTCTTTTGGAAACGTTTCAGTTGCCTTTGGATAAATCTTCCTCTTGAAGGAGGGAAGAAACCGAAACCATTAACAAAGAGCATTCTTTCACAGGGTATGACGATGCTTTGACGTTGATAACCATTAATTCTTTGGCAACTGACAGATGAAGGAAAGAAATACATGTGAGCCTTTTCTTTATCTGACTTTCAGGACCTGTGTAGATTAATCTCGACTAGAGGTCGTGCTGAATGTCGACTTATTAAATTAATGAACTAGTAGTGCTCCGAGAGCGCATACTTTCTCGCATCATTTCGTAGTGCTCCGCTATATTATAATACTACATAAACATGCAAAAGTGGTTTCAACCAGCAAAAATTATTTTCCGCTCGAGATCTGAACTCGGATCCTCCGAGCTAACTCAACCATACCACAACGCTATTGAAGCGGCGTTAGGATCGAACATGGCCGACACTTAAAAATGTAATTGCCTCAACCCAAATTTTTCCAACATGCATTTTTTCAATTTTCGAAACTATGGAAATCTCACCGAAAATGAGATTAGCACCATATTTTTACCGCTGTTGTTACATTCGAGGAGAAAATTTAATCAAAAATTTGGTGCTTTTTTAAAAATTGCAATAATTTCAGACACAAATTACGCGAAAATAACTTGGTATTTAATAAATTGTACAGGACTTTGTTTAAGAAATTATCTGTACTTTAAATTTTGTAGTTTTGAAGTATAAACTTTTCGAAATTTTCGAAAATGAGAGTAGCACCATATCTTTTACCGTGGAGAAAATTTAAAGAACATTTGTAGGTTTTTTTGAGAAAAATGTGTAAAAAATTAAAATTTCCTATATTTCGCCCACGGTTACATGAAAACTACACAATTTTCGAAAACTTGATCATGAACCTATTTCAAGATCTTTCAAAAACACATTTCATTCAGGAAAAATATCTATCTTCAACGCAGTAGGTTTTAGCAAGGTGCCCCATAAAAATGTTTTTTTTTGTAATTTTTTTTTGTAATTTTCAAAAATTGGGATTTCAAAGAACATGATATCAGCACCATTCTCGTAAGCGCCCGGTCAAGGACAAAGTTTAATAAAAAATTGGAGCAATTGTTAGAAAATTTTGAAAATGTGTTTTAGACTTCATGTAAAGTACCCTAAAAATCAAAATATGCGATTGAAACTCGCAAAGCTGTGAATTCAGTAAGATCGTTTGGGGAATATCAATTTTGGAGAAAATCGGCTAATCGGTTTAGACATAATTACAGACGCGATGTGTTCATAACTTTTCCACTTTTGATGGCCTGACTTTGACAGAATATAACTCCTGTTTCTTTAAACTTAACATCCAACAATACATGCCGATCCCATTTCGTTGTTTCAATTGGGAAAGGCTTGATGATACTCCGCAACTTTGTATGGCAGAAGTCGCAATATGCCAACATTTCAGGAAATGCCCTTATTCATCTGTACCTCTATATAGTACACAGATATAAACTGCTTCTGACATCATACAGCTAACTGAAAGAAGTACCCCAATTTAAGCTCCGTAAAGAACATCCGAAACAGACTACTTTAAGTTAAGACGACTAGACAATGTCCCTATCAAGTTGATAAATAACTTCCGAGAGGTTGTGACAAAACACAATCAAACACGCTGATCGATAACCTTTTATATCGGCTGATTGATAACCTTTTACTAATAGGCTGTGTTTTCAGAACTCTGATTGTCAGATCTCCCCGAAGATTTTTCAAAATAGTCAACCGAATGTCTTGATACCATCGTATTCTAGTTACTCCATGTTAAGTGCGTCATGCTCGCTAATTAGTTAGAATAAGATTGTGCACTCCAAGCAATAATTATCTCAAAATGTCCCATCGTGAATTCTTAAACGATGGATTAAAAAAATCTCGTGAGATCTTAACGGATGTTGCGTCTACCTGATGGTCTTAAGTTAATTTTTGTTGCGTTCCCTCTGCCTTCCCCAAGAAAAACGACCTTCTGCCCAACATAATCTGTTTTCTGGTGGTCTTGTTATATGTAGATCTGATTTTGGTGATGTGGCGGGTTGCCCGTTTGTTCTATTAAAATGTATAGAATTCCAAGACGAGTCCCACCTTCAGACTGTGTGTGTGCAGGTCATCATTCCCTCAACTCATATTCACTTTATATAGTATATTCCAACCAGATAAAAAATCTGAGCAGATGACGGTTTCAATACCATATCTTCATTATCATTGTCGTACTAGGGAAATTCAATGTCTGCAACTTCCTGGGGGCCCCGTGAAGCATTTTGGAAACGATCGTCGATACAAGAAGGCTCACCCTGGGCTTCCAGCCCATTCGTTCACAGCCACTAGATAATTTTTTCAATCTATGTGTCTTGCACTGCCTTTCTGTTGGCCAAGCCACGGACTGGAGCGTGCTCGACGATGTGTGTGGGAGCTACTACCACCTCGCTATTCTACGCATCAATGTTCCCCTCCCTTATCCTGCGAGCAATGTCGAGCGTACTGTTGGTCTATCCGGAGAGACCTCTCAGGACGAAACTTCACCGCAACCACAATCTCCGCTGCCACCATAGCCTTTCTCACTTCAGAAGGTGAACCTAGGCCTTCCCCGGGACCATGGAAAAGCCTTGACTGCTCTAGTGCTGATAGCGCCCGAAAGAAGGCTCTAGCGTAGTTGAACCGCTGTCCCACAATTGAAAATTTGATAGAGTAAAAAAGATTCCAAGCTCGAGCTGGGGGAATTTTGTGCGTTGGTAACTCGATTTCATGGAGAGCTTTTGTTTCTCCTCTTATGTGTCGCCCATCATCGAGTGCTCTCTTACTTAACATACGTAAAATCAAGGGAACTGTGCAGCGCCTCGTCTGCTAGTAAATGGGCAACTGCAAATTACGCGAAATAACGTAATCGAGGATCTGTTCTCCTATTTTAGAATGTTAAGCTGATAGTGTTGCGTATATCATAGTGTCTATCTTTCCTTTTAGGCATCCACCCACATCAGTCGTTGCAATACAAAGCACATTCTGTGATCGCTCTTCTATTGTCCTCCTAGTCCAGAGATAAGCTCTTTCCCACGGAGGATTCGAGCGTAAAATTAAGTCACGGGTTTCTTTCGTGATGGGGAAACTTATCCACCAAGTTTGAATAATTTAGACTGATTCCATGAGACTACAAGTATTTCATAGGACTGCAACACATTTTTGTCACAACATATTTTGTATTATTTATACCATATCGAATAATATTCGCAAAATTAGGAAGTGACACTTGTTCTGCTGTGTCAAGTACAGATTTGGCATAATATGCAACAATTTGTCTATATTGCGTTGAAATGGTTCCATTGAATCAGTATGCGGGAGGAGGCATTGATAAAAGACGTTCTCTCCTTTCACTAGCCCTGTTCTAAACAAGTATGGTGTGGTTGCAATTTTACCTTGTGAAAAATGTAAAGTGAGAGTGATGTTTCAAGTAGGGGCTGTGTGAACAATATGGATTGTTTTTGTTACATATGTGATTAAGTAGTAGAGAAGTAATATTTTTCCAATCATCGAAAGTTTGTATCTAAAACACTGAATTTTATTTTATGTGAGGAACGAAAATCGTACTTGACACGAAAAATTGGCACGCATATTTCAATTCAACCCCTTAAAATTAGAATTAGAGACATGTTAAACATTGAGACGAAGAATAAAATTAATTGGCAGACCAGTGTTTCTATGAATATGAATGTAAATCTACATCTACTAAAACTAAAATTCTTGGGAATTCTCTTACAGCTCAGAAATTCCATACAAAATTGCCGTTCCTAATGTCCAGTTCAAGTTGAACAATGCCCAGAGCAATGGCTACATGAACAACATGCCTGAGTATGGAAACAAACTTCAGCGGAACATGTGGGCTGAGTCTATTCGTCCTACATCACACGGTAATTTTTTATATAGAGCATGTATTGGACATAAGGCTTAGTAGTACGGAAGCTCGTAAGTATAAAATTAATTAAATACTTCATTGCATCAGTGTAATTAACAGTCGCTTACCAATGCCATATTCGGAGAACGCCGTACGGGATGGTCAACGTTGGACCCACAATAAATTGCCATATAATTGAAGGAATATTTTATACATTTAAGAACTATTTCCACATATGTTTAGCCATAAATTTGCGATTATTTTCTACAAGTTTTTATTTCAGTTTCTGAGATACGGTAAGGTTATAATAATATAATTTAATCGATTTCAGTACTTACGGTTCTTACAGCGGGATTCGTATAGACACGTTTTTTTGAAGAATTAATTCAACATTCACAATGTATTTCCAATTACACAACTCTTATTTACATCGACGTAAACGAAAATAAGACTGCATTTTGTGTATGGACGGGTCTGACGAGAAAACAAGAAGAGTTTCCACAAAGCGATTAGGCATGACGATAGTTTCGAATTGTTTTGTGAATATTTGATAAGAACTGAAAGATGAGTTATCAAAGATTCCAATAATAAAAGTTCTAAGCGATGAAACAGTAACTTCGTGCCAAACAAATGTAGAGGAAAAACCTACGCTGGGATCCGTCGTTGGCCCCTCCGATAGTAGGCGAATGTTAAGATAGACGAACATATTGGTACATGGAAAACCATTCTTCAAGCAAATATTTCGAACTCTAAAAATTATATAATATACTATTAATACCCTGAGGAATTGAAGTTCAGTGTGAAGGAAATACAGTTTATTATATATCTGACGCCAAAAAGCGTAAAAAATTGTGTGACATACTAGGGTTAGAAGTGCAATGTCTTCACGGTTCGTGAGCTCTGGGATGTCTGCCACAAGTGCCTTTATTCAAAATTCAACTTATTAAGTTCAATTGTGAATAACGTAGAAACGAATGTTTCTGACAAGAATTGCTATGAAAATATCCACTCCGTTGTAATAAAATATTTGAAAAGTAAACCAGGTTGCGGCCATTACCCCTTGTCATGAAGGAATCGGCTTACCGCCGTCAGAATATGGAGAACGATTAGTTCAGTATCTACATTTCCCACAGAGCTCAAGATATGCACTGCTAGTACCGTTACATTTATGCTCTGAGGCCAAGGGGCCATCTCAGAATTTGCTCAAAAGATCAGGAGAACTGGATGCACAACCTGTTCGAGATGGGGGTCATTGAAACAGGAGCTGAGATACAAAACTTGTTACAGGAATATAAAGAGTTTTAGAATTATACAGTCTAAATGGTAATAAACACATTAAATATCATTGTTAAAACATTTACGATTTTCCTTTTTGATACAGAATATGGTCTCTAATTGTAGACAAACATTAATCAGCAGAAAACATTTAACTTAGCACGTAAACTTGTATATCCATTTTAATTTTTTAATATCATCTGGAAGCGTGTGGTAAAATAATTAACATGGATGTCAATTTTGTGCAGTGAGCTGTTGATGTATTGTATGTATGTCAGTATATTGACCAGGAGCGGCGAGAGAAAACCAGCGGCCCGGCGCAATTGATCCAAGATGATTTATTTCAAAGAAAAAATTCCTCCTCCCTCAATTCATTAACAGAATTTATTTCCCCTTACATCAGAAATAACTTGAAGCGTTAGAGGTGTATTAGAGATAAATGTATTTTTCATTTCTTTGGAATGCAAAAAATTCGAGGTACCATTATGTCTGGGCCTGAGGCAAATTGCCCCACCTGCCCCTCCCCTTTCTGGTCACCCCTGATATTGACATCTGATGAATATAATTATTTCGTCCAGTGTTACAGATAAAAATATGTATGTATTGCTTGAAGTTATGTCCCCGACCTTAAGTAAGTGACTTTTTTAAAAAACGATGTACTCAATAGTTACAAAATAACTTTCGTAAATCAAGAGACAAGGTAATGGTAAAATTCCTAGGCTCACAAGCACCACGTGGGTGGGGTTTGCGGATTATTCCTATTATTCTGTAACCGTGTGTTTCCGCTGAATATTATGCCATATCTCAGGCTGAAATGAACATTCACAAAATATACGCAAAGATGGATGACTAAATTTGAAAGCATTCTGAACTTATTCATAATGAACTTAATTTTGTGATCAACTCTTTAATATGGATATTAGATTTGATGTTTGACAGAAGTGAGAGACCCCAACATATTGTTACCTCAACAACAATTGCGCATCGTTCATTTTCAATGGAGTGTACAATTGTATATTTGAAATGAAAAACTGCATTGGAACCGTTTCATCTTCGTTTACTATTAATTTGTTTAAAACTCGTGAAACTAATCCGTGACCAACTTACCTTTTCAAAATGATAGTTTTATTGCAAGTTTCGAGGCTCCAAAACATTACTTCTTAATCTGGTTTATACTGTGTTCCAAACATTCTCATGTTCGAGTACATTTTCTTTTCATTTTCAAGAGATTTTACATATGAACGTTTAAACTAGAAATATTAATTATATTTAATTACTAAAATTCAGTACGCGCAGAAATTGAAAGAAAACTAGCCTTCGGCCTTGTGAACGGTGTCTTAGGTTTTGGTAGCAAATGTAAATAGTAATTTAGGCAGTAATATCAAGGAAACATTCAAGTTAAACGCGCGCGTGTATGTGCGTGTTCGTGTGTGTGTGTCCGTGCGCGCGCATGTGTGTGTGCACGATTACAATACTTCGTTATCTTACTTGTAATCGTGTTTGCTAAAAAATAAATAAAAACCTATTTTAACATTAGTTTTTCTATTTGTAAAGCAAATATTCAAAATAAAAATTTGATGAACAGAATTCACCACGCGCCCGATAACGTAAGTGAAATCAACGCGTCTGCTCTAGGGTTAAATAATCTGTCATTTCTATTAGTGTTCAGACGTATCCATTCCACATTGTTACCATGAGTTGTGATGACCACAAATAACGTCACAAAATATTTTAAAGTTCTTCTCATTATAGTATGAGTTCCATAGTTTTGCCATTGCTCATGTGTAAGGCTTTTGCAAACTTGCGTAAATACATTTCCTAAGAGACAGACACATGTCGCTTACTATATCCCGCGCTTGAAAATTTTAAAACGTTTGGAAATTAGAAGAAAATTTGTCGCCAGCTGCTCGGCAAGGAAATCTTAGTTTAAACAAACCACATGATAACTAAAAACCACACGTGAACAAATGAGTGTATTAAACAAAATGCACGTTCCCTTTGTTTTTATTTTAAAAAGCCGCTTTTTATCCCGTGGTGCTAAATTTCTATTGCTTTCTGCGGCCTCCAACTTCCTGCTCAACGTGTTACAAAAGAATTTTCTTGACACAGTAATAGAAATAAAGTGGTAGAAACTTGATATTAATGTTGAGGAAACAAGTCTTGAATTTTCTTTTGAATTGTTCTTCATTTTCAGAACTGAAAACCCTGAAGAATACTCCTCAACCCATTGAGACAAATAATGGATATCCTCTTCCTTCTGATTATATGTACAATGAGGGCCAGCATTCGATTTTGAATGCAGTTTCCCTTATCCCTCATCGATCAAATGCAGATCATTTACCAACATTGCATGCTGCATCTGGACATGTAGGATCCTTAGAGAGAACCAATATTTTGCGAGAAAATCAAGTGCGTATAGCTATAAATACGTCGTATGTCTGTAAAATCACATGATGTTGCTTTAGTTGCGAATGTTGCAGGAACATCGAGAACATTCCCATGAAAGTGTAAGTAAAATGATGAATCTGAATAATCAGAAACCAAGTGCAAGCAAACAGGACGTATTTCCAGTGCATGATAATAATAATAATAACAATAATAATAATAATGCATATGAAAAGGAGCAGCCAATAATTACTCATACGGTTGCGCCAGCACCAGTAAGAGCAACAGCATCGACGACGGCAAAATCTGATACTGCAGGTAAATACAGAATCATTTTGTTTCATTGGATCGTTGTTTTCTAATTTTCTTAAATGTTGTTTGAATTACTAAAATTTGCTTTCAGTATATTACAGATCATTGTTTAAATTAGATAAAATTAAAAAAATGTCCCTTGTGCGTCATGTTAAGTACTACCCCCAAAAATTAAAACACCCGTTTCTAATTCGAGGTTCCGCGACATCAGCCAGATTATACAGGAAATATCTATTTTGGAGAAAATCCTGTGTATGGTTTAGGTGATAGTGTTCAATGACAGATCTTGGGGAAAACAACTTTTTCGTTATCAAGGACTCACAAAACGTACATTCTGGCTACTTGTATTCGAGAAAGTAAGATTTTACATTTATGAGCATACCCGTTTCTGAATAGGTTCCTTTTCTAAAAATGGCCACTTTCAATTTGTTCTCTTTTTATTCCATCCTTGAACCTGTTTGAAATACTTTACAAAAAAGTATTAGTTTATTTTCCGTTTACTTTATTGCAATGCCAAATATTAATACTATATTTTCAACTTATTCTTCATACATAAAAGAACAGAAACACATTATCTTAATTTACTTCTCACCACTATAAGGCATAAGTTTCACGATGAAAATGTTCGAAGTTAATGCCTCTAATTCATATTTGTCAAACTTTGTGATGGGTGGGGTGGTTACTGAGGAAGAGGCCATTATTGCTGTTTTACCCGAAATAATGAATAACCAAACAAGAAGGAAACAGGGTTTATCTTCAATTATTTTGCAGTAATTTCATTTTGGTTTGTTTCAGAAGTCCCAAAGGAAAAACACGAAGGAAAGCACCACGAACATTTCGTTGGTTTGCAACAAGCATACATATCCGAACTGCCCAACGATCAACAACAAGACCGACCTAGTGGAGCATTGCTCTCCATGTCTTTCGGTAGGACTATCAATTATTAAAATGAACGTTAAAAAGTCAATTCATTTAAATGCCATGTTCTCTATGAATTCGCAGGTCTTTGCATCACTTTTGTCATGGTTGTTCTTGTGGCCTGCCGCCTACGAGTGGTAAAGCGGCGACTACGAAGAAATGGAAAATCACTTTATGCTCATGATGCTGATTATCTTGTGAATGGAATGTATCTATGAAATCTGTGTGCATAAAATGTTTATGATTTGTATACAGTCTCAAACAAAGTTATCCCTTGCGTTTTACAAAGTTTCAGTTTTTAAGTCATATGTCACTAATTGAAATGAAACACATCTGTTCAGTATCTGTGCAAAAATTACTGTAGTAATGTACGAAGATTCTCATATAGTCCATAAATGTGTAAAATATTATATATTAACGTTCATGTAATAAATGTGTGTACATTCCAGATAAAGTTAAGAACAATATTATCAGGGATGACGAACTGTATACAATTCGTTTTCATTTCAATGATTTAAAAAGTTGTTAAATTTTCCTTTTGTACGTTTTAAAATATTTTGTGTAAAATATTGAAATTTTGGCTGATTAGATATTGATAAAATTGAATTGTTTTTTAAAATCTGTATATATTTATTTCAATGATACTATGAAAACTTTATTATTCCCAAAACTACAATCAACCACACTTTTATCCTAGTTTTAACAAGTATTTGCACTTACTGCTGACATGCACTTACTGCTTCGAAATCTAAGTTAAAAATTCAATTCCAAGTTTTAAAAGACATTTTAATGACTTTTGTGGTTGGCGAATTGATTATTATGTCCGGTACTGGGCAAATTGCGCCGTGCAGAATCTCTTAAATCCACAAACGCAAATGTTTTAATACAGTGAGTATATATCATAGACTTTCCATGTTCTTCGATTTTTAGGTTCATTGAACTTCCCGCAGGAGCCCCGGGCCGAGGTCTTTAAGGATCCCGCTGAAGCTGTCAGGAACTGATTGTCTTTGGGCGGAGGTGTAACCGGGCACGTGCCCCGCAACATGTCGAGCAAGGGCCGCATGGATTCATTACTAGCAAACCCGTGCAAAAACTCACGCATGCGGATACCCATTTCCTCCACATTCATATGAAAGAAAAACAAGTTTCATATCACATAAATTCAAAATTCCACACGTCTCTGCTACGAAGCTACTCTGCTCCTCTGTCGTCTCCTTGCTACGAATTGGGGCGACCGGAGGAGATGAACCCTCCAAAATTATCATTTTTCAGATTAGTGTGTGTGTTCAGTGTGTGACGAAACACAAAGTTAATTCAACTCTGTTTCTTTTGTTTCAACAAATGTTTCGCCACGCTTGACAAAAAAACGAACTCTGTACCTTCGGTTTCTTAAAACGCTTAAAAGAAAGTAGCCAACTACGTACGTTTACAATATGCATTTGTGTTTTTATTAATTCGAAATGTATTTATTTTGTATTCCAGCATTATAAAATAACATTTTCTGTTGCAAGAAATAGTTCATAATCGGGCATTTTACAGCACAAATGATGACGTATTAAATTTTGTCACGAATGATCGCGTCATCACTCATTCAGCCAATCGTAGCAAGAGAATCGGGGGGAGGTAGAGCTAAACAGAAAAGCCGACCATCGTTTATTCGCATGATGTCAGATACCCGAGTCGTCACAGGTAAATTGTTTCGCAAAATTAAGTTTGATTCTGTTATAAATGTATAATGCTGTTATACAACAAAATATAGTATGCAACTCGTTTATAATGTTGCTTTATTACATTCGTACAAATTTGAAAACTCGCTCCTATAGTCGCTCGTTTTCACATGTACTCATGGAATAAAGCTTAACATTATAAACTAATTGCATAAACTACTATTTTATTGCAACTCACTTCAAAATATAAGAGAATGAGGTTATAATATTAAATTAACACACTTTTTATGAATGAATCACTGCACAGCAATGCGTTCGTTTCACGCGCTAGCGAAGAACTATTTTATTGGAAGGGTTGAGAGCTCTTTTCAGTCGCAAGATATTTCACACTTCCTTCGTTCAATTTCACACTATTTCTCCTACAAGCTTGTGATAGCTGAGTGTTATATCTTCAAGACCTGTGTAGGCAATTGCTGAGATCGCCACTGACTTCGCCGAATAAGCCCACAAAGCTACTGTTGTTTCCGCTTTCCCCACCAGCCCCGCGGAAACCAACGACGCACTCTACTCGTTCGCAATTTCAAAGTGTGCGCCGGCTGGTTTCCACGAAGGGCACGGACGGCGGACTGTCAATCGCTGCTTCTGAACGGCGCGTGTTTGAAAATTGCATGTTTCGAAAACGTTTTCCATGTATTTCCCTCTTGTTTAGAGATATCTAAGAGAAAATGCACCGAATTAATTTGGGTGTGCACATGCGAACGTGCGAATAGGCACGAGTCGCCACTGTTTCTCATTAAATAATATACTTTTCGAATTTAAGAATTCTTTACTTGTGTCGATGTTGACGATTACCAACTGATTTATAAGATCATATTATTCAAATAATAATACAAGCACACACAGTTTGTTCGAAATGAAATGGAAAATGGATAAGAAATATGAATTCTAGATAAATTAGAAACAAAATCAGAATTTATTTAAGATATTCATAAGTGATTCGATTTCATTATTTATTAGTTTGCTGAAGATCATTTACAGTTTTGGTGAAATTGTTTAAAACAACATTCGCAAACATTTCAAGCACTTTTTCTGTAAACAGAAAGGCAACTAGTCCCTCACACTTCAATATTCATTAATCAATGAATTTACACTAAACATTAGCAGATAACTTTGAAGTGAAATTTATTTTTTTATGTTAAAGAAAATTCTTTTTATCTTTCTATTATCACACATGTATTCAAATAAATGTTAACATATTATTAAACATATGTATATATTATTTAACTTTTCCGATAGATAACTCTTCACATAGCAAGAGTGATATACAAATTTCCAGCTGTCACACTTTTACTTTCTAATACTAAAAAATCGCAATGGGCTAGTGTTCATTTTATTCAAAACTTTGTTACTTGCTACATCACTTACATAAAACAATATAAACGATATCAGCAGGTTTTTGGGAGCTAATGAATTTCACTTACTGGCTCTAAATAAATAAGACATATGATGAATTAGCGTGAGCTCGATTTTTGTTTTCAAAACTTGAAGACGGATGTTGGGTTTGGGGCTGTAATTGGGATTTCTTAACGAAATAATTTTCTACGACAAGGAGTTTTTAAAATTTGCTTTTTATGCTGTAGCCCATATCTCACTGTCATACATTGCTGTGCTTTTGAGCCTTGTAGCCATGTTTTACAGCCTTGTAAACATGTAATTTTGATTTATTTCTGAGTTCCCTTGATCTATACAGGGGTAGACGGCGCTTTATCCTCTGAAACATGATTGATCTGTAACGATTATCCGCGGTGAATAAAAACTCACAGGTAATATTTACCAAAGACTAAATTACTTTATTTGCTTACACTAAAGATACTTTATTTATTTACAGATATATTACACAGTTCTTGTGTTCTTCACTTGATTATTTTCCTTACACACGACTCCGTTCTCTTGATTATCTATTTACACAATTCACTTCTGATTATTTATTTACACTGTTCAATTCTTCTACACTATCGCACAGTCCGATGGACTGTCCACCCCCAAATATGTGGAAGGTAGCAAAGGCTGAGACAGACATAGAAGATGATCTTCCATTGTTGTTTATGATATTCTCTTAGCTTCACTTGTAGTGTCCTTCTTGCTTTAAGAAATTGTTTATCTTCGGAGACTCTTGTCATGTAGTAACATATTTGAGCTCTGCGGCGTTCCTGATCAGGTTAATAATTTTTAAGGGAAGTCTACTGTGATTGTTAGATCCCTCCCGACTTGATATATACTCTTTGGATTTTATGATGAATGATATTATTTTGTCGTTTTGGTCGTTGATCGCTGAGACCACTTGTTGTTCACTTTCTAACTGCAGAGTGGAGGGTAAATGAGAGGAGGCCAATATGTTTTTAATTCACATTTTATTTTGGAAAAAGACGAAGAGACTTATGAAAAATGATAAGTTTCAGTACGGTTAGGACAGTTAAATGATCGGATGAAAGTTCTTACAGTGAATACTGTGGGGACTGTGGGACCCACGTCGTTGGTATGGATGTTGAAATCTAAGGTTTGATGTGGTATATATTGATAAAAATACTTCGAAGTTGGGGGTGGAGTTACTTGGAAATTGATGTTGAATTCTATGTAGAAATTTGTATTCTAATAAAGAATATTTTCTGGCGTATCATTAGTAGAACTCCCCCATTCCACTGTCTTATTGTTAAATAACTGTAATAAATTCCACTGTCTTGTTGTTGTCTCCCGCTATAATATGAGATTTACCCAATTGTAATAGTTTGGTCATATCACTTGCTCTCATGTCTATAGTTAGCGGTATATATTCTGATGAAAAGGTAATCGATCTGTGCGCAGTGCATAGTTCCATAACAGTGGCCTCGAAGGAATCTGATATGAAAAAGAGTTTTCTTAATGGCTATTGCAGTGCCACCTCATGTGTATGTCGGTCGCCTCTGTAAATAGGAAAATTAAATCGTTTATTGTGTTTTAACATGGTCTCCTGTAGTAGTAAGATTTGTGGTGAGTAGTCATTTATAAACTGTATTAGTTCTGCTCTTTTCTCTTGCGAACCTTCTCCTGTATTTCAGGTTAAAACTGGATTTTTTCCTTTGAGTATTGAGCCATTAGATTTTAAGATTTGATAATAAGATGTTGGTAATTATTACTTTTATTCTATGTATGTAGGTTGGTAGTGGGGGAGAAGGAGAAGAGTTATGGGTTGATCAGTGTGTCCAGTAGTTATTGTCTCATGGAAGAACGATATGAATAAAGGAAGAAATTTAAAACTGGTTTATGATTGTTTCAATAAAGGTAAACATGGCGAACTCGTAGTCAGTGGAAAATAAGGAAGAGAAGCGGGTAGCTACAGTTAAAATAGAGTCATATTTTACAAATTTAAAATTTTATTTTCTCAAAAACTGTTAATCTTTTCTTAACCAAACTCTGCAATTATAAAGATTAACACATAATTCCAAAAATACATATTTAAAAAAAAATTAAATATGTTAATTTGCCATACAAAATGTCGGCTACAAACTTGTTGCTGCACTTAGTGTTTTAATGATTAAAAACATAGTTTTTTAAAATTTTGCTGAAATTCTTATTTACACCTGTGGAAATATACATTGGCTACAATTTAAACCAACAGTAGGAATGATTGTACATGAATTAGTATTTTTATTTGTTTTTATTTCAGACGGATGGAATTATATTATATTTTCACCTATAATTAATTTATTATTTCTGAACTGTGGAGAATGACAATGTTGAAAAAGGTTCAATCTGTAGCTATAAGTATCTTGAATATATCCTGAAAATTTGAGAGAGATCACAACATTAGAAAAAAAGTTATTCTTAAAACCAATATAAAAATTTACTTTTTCAGATAATTAAGTTTAAAGATTGAGTAACATGTTCCATTACCTCTGAATTTTTTCTGACCCTTAAAATGCACCAGGAGCATAGGAAACTTCTTCTGGTTCTTGTTTCTTAGCTTCTTCTAGTAATTTTAATTTTTTTCTGGATTTTCTTGCCTCTTTTGTTGCCTGGGATGCTCTTTTTTCAGCAGATCTAATTCTAGCGCAGCCTTCATTCTTCAAAGCATTGCTCATATTTTTGCCTACAGGTATCTGAAATCTTTCCAAAACTTTTAATCTCCCCATCATTCCATCATTGAAAGTAATAATTGCATCATTTGTTCCAATGTCCACAATTCTCTTTCCAAAAAATCCTGTCTTGGGGCAAATTTTCCAAATTTTGGAATGAAATGATTCATTGGCATTTTGCGTGTAACCACCAACACATTTTGAAAGGAGCTTTGTGTTACATAAATCTTGAAACACAGGTTTAATGGCTTCCATAATTCCTAATAGGATATTATTTTTGTGCTTATAATTTGCTAATGCACCTCACTGCTTTGCACGTTGATACGGGCACCAAGACTTTTCTCCTTTGGGACATGCATTATGCATTGGCTTTTCATCACTGGATGCTTTGTGAAACCATATGGACCAAACATCTTTTTGCATGTATTTCACTGATGAGCTGTTATCTCTAATTGCATTCCCATAATATGTGCTGAGGGTGTTAATTACAGCATCTGTAAGTCTGTTTTTTGCTGATATTTTTTTCCCATCAGTGAGGGTTTTCCCTTTATATTCTTCCTTCATTTTTCTCAGTATTGTGCCCATCCGTTTCTGCACATGCCCTACACATTCTAATTTTGTAATAGGAAGATTTGATCTATATGGTTTCAAGTCTACCATAGCTTTGAAAGTCCTTGCATCACCATCTCCAATAAAATTAATGGACTTGGTTCTATGTTTCACCTCTGACCTCAAAAAAATTTTCTTAATTCCTTGAAGTTCCATTTTTTCAGAGTTTTCGGAATGGCTTAAATGGCAAACATCAGTATGACTCTCCATCCATTCTATATATTCATTTTCTCTTTCTTGGTTTTCCAAAATTTACATGATTTACAGTTTACTGAGAGCACTTCAGTATCTAACACTTTCCCTGATTTTAAACCTATGACAGCAGAGACACCGTGCTGGGATGTGTGACCCCTCGTTAACCACGATCCATCACATGATACATGATACCTTACTATTTGTAAGTGATTTTTCTTCACTTGCTGCTTTCATCATTGATTCTTGTGCAACTGAATTGGTTGCACTATGAATTTTATCTACTAAAATGTTGTAAGTGGAATATTTTACTAGTGAAGGAAAGTTCATCATAGCACAAAACTGCTTAACGCCTGGTAAATCCCTGCCCTATACACCTCATGGCATAAATAATTTGCCTGTTTATCAAATAAACTCTTTTCTTTGCCACTAACATCACACTATTCCCAATGTACCCAATGTTATCACAATTCTCACACAATATATCAACTTTACAACCTAATCCTAACACAGACATAATTAAATTAATATTTCCACCACATATATTACATCGAAGACAACGTTTTATTTCACAAAACAGCAGGTCTACGTCGAAAATCATATTCCCTAGATTTTTAGTTTCCGAGGGTATCACTGTAGGTTCGCTGAGTTTTCTTGAAGAAGCACTTGTATTTAAACGTGAATTATTAGTTTGTGCCTGTTCTTTTGTAAACTGATTGTTAGAAAACTCTTCTTGGTGTAATACGTTGCTTTTCTCTTTCCCATCTTGAAACACACCAAAAACAATACTAACACGCGCTATACAATCGCAAACACAGGAAAAAACACAAACATCTGTTATATCACGGCCTGCTATGCTCTTCTGTTATTTCAGTATGAGAAAATTCTGTTCCAAATGCACAAGAGTGTATGAGAAATTTACCGCGCCAAATTCAAATAGATTCAATGTAAATTAAATAGTAAGTAGTGTGTCGTCAGTGTTCAACAGTGGGCGTGGCATGTGCCAGTATTTAAATACCTGTCAGGCGCGCAGCGCGTAGATTAAACCTTCCTAACTTCTAAACTAAAGGAGATATAAATATACTGTTTTCACTGAAATTAAGATCAATATATACACTTTTCAAACAAATAAAAAACACAAAATTCGATTTTTCGAACCCTGATAACTGTAACTACTCCCTTAAGACGCGAAAGAATAATAAATGTACAACTCAACTCAATATTATGATAAATTTACACTACACTACATCAATAGTATTAATGGCTTAACCCCCCCCACTTTTTTCTTTCTCCTGTTTTCTAGAATGTTAAATATATTTTCCAAAAAAATTGTAAATTTATTTGTAACCTTTATCATAATCTTGTTGTTAATGTTTTGTTTTGTTTTTTCTTCTTGTATCAGACAACTGATGATGATGGCTAAGCCATCGAAAGCTGCTATTGCATTAAATAATATTGTTGGCAATGACGTCTTTAATTATTTTGTGAAAAATGCCAAAGATATCACACCACAACACCTATAGGTCATCATGAAGCTGAGGATGCAATAAAGCTGCGTTAGTAAGAAATCTCATGGGTACGGAAGCTTGTGAAATTCTTATGACTCAACTCAACTCAATTCAATGACTCAACCTGAAAGAGAAGTGTACATGGTAATACATAATATTGAGAACTATGTAAAGCTTAGACAAACAGAAACATGAGCGTTTTGTGTTTACGGAACGGAAACAAGAAGGCGTATTTATTAGGCTGTCCGAGTGACGCCGCGACCATGGCGAAGGTGCCGACATTTCGGTCGCCATTCTGCGATCTTCCTCTGTGCGTAATGAACGAAGATGTACTGCGCACGAGTTAAAACAGGACTCCATTTGTCCTCTACCCGTGTGCCGGTTGGCCAGCTGCGGAGAGAGTGCTCCGGCCAATCAGGGGCGGGCTCCCCGCGGGGTGAGTGAAGGTGTTCCGACCGTAATTTTTTTTCCAGTTACCCTGGAGAGGCGGGACTTTATTTCACTTTCGGAATACATTATTTTCAACTGCAGCCGATTTAGCGTGTGCAGTTAGGGAGGGCTTTTTACTTACGACTAACTAAAACTATCTTATAAATATATACATTCCCGCTTTGGGGGTTCATAGTTTTTGACTTTTTTACATTTAATTATTTAACTTGAGTTCTTTGCATTGTTCTATTTTCTTCTTTTCTTTTGTATCTATTCACACTTGCATTCACACTTATATTTTATTTATGTTTACAAACGCATTTGTTCATTCATTCATACAACACGCAACACTTAACAACACTATATACACTTATATGCACGCCACGGCGCCGGCTTTACTCAAGCGTCCGTGGCGCCGCGACGTCTTCGGTTTCCAGCGACGCTTGACCAGCGGAGCGCGCATCCGAGCGGTTTCCGGCATCCGTGAGCGGCGATCCCCTGCCACGCACTTGCTGCTCCCCCGCGCCGCAGAGCTCAGAGAGCTTGTGCGGGGGCAGTGCACGGAAGGTGAAGGCGCCGTGTTGTGGGCCCTTTCTTCTGTGGAAGGCCTTGTGCACGCCGCTGTTCTCCGCCCTTCCTGTGTCGCGCAAGATGCGCGGGGCGGACGGCCTCAGAGCCCTTGCGAGCGCCGTCTCCGCCCTCTTTTGTAGCTCCGCTAGGAACTGGTTGCGAACGCCTAAGATTCTGAAGATGTCAGCGTTTTGGGGATGTCGGTCAGGTTTGGTAAGAGGCAAATGCGGGTGCGCTGCGAGGCGCGCCGCTCTGTTCTCTGCTGCCCGGATGGGGTGCAGAGTAGAGGGAGAAGCGGCCGCGAATACCTCACATGCGTACGCCAAGGGACGCACGCAAGCAGTGAATAAGCGGCGAAGGAATAAGGAATTGCGAAGTCGGGACAACGGAGAAGATGTTTCAAAAGAAGGGTGCGAGTTTTAATTATGGCAGCGAGATACCGAGCGCGCGCATGCCAGCGAAGGCCGCAGTCAAGTAGCACGCCCAAATATCTCGCTTCGCTCTGCCAAGGTAGATGCGTGCCAGCCAAGCTCACCGTTTCATTGGGGTCCGTCCGTAATCGGACGATGCGGAGCAGCTAGGACCGCGTCCGGTCGAGATCGAACGTTCTGGTAAAATCGGTGTTTCCAGGCATCGTGTCGACGTATGCCTTGGTCAGCATTAAAGTTGTGAGGGTGTTTGGTAACTTCCACCGCCCCTTTTACCCTCCTCTTGCCCCAGCGGTCTTCTCTGGCTAAGAGGCGCGTGTCATCAAATAGAATAGCGTGGCCAGTTTTCCATGCGTACAGGGCTACGGCCGATTTATTCGTATAATTGTATTTATAATGACGAATATGTTCCCGGAGGTGTTCCTCTACGGTACGTCCCGTCTCGCCAATGTAACTATGGCCGCAGCTGCGTGGGATCTCGTATACCCCTGATGACATAAGCGGAGGGACTCGATCTTTCTCGCGTACAAGCTTTTGCCCGAGTTTTGCCTTGACTTTGTAGGCCGTCTTTATATCAAAGCGGCTCAGAAGCTAGCCATTCATATCCGTGACACCTCGTATATACGGTAGAGAGGCTATTTTATGGTTGGTATCGCCTCTAGGTGTGGTGATAACAGCAGTCGGGGGTCGTAAACTGCCCTACCGCTTGGTTGGCCGTGTTAGCGCTGTATCCGTTGGCTCGAAATGTGATCTGTGATAGGAACTCCATTTCAGAGTCCAACGATTCTTTATCACACACTCTAGTTGCTCTGATGGCCAGAGTTTTCAACCCCCCCCCCGTTTTGTTGCCGGGTGATGGTGAGAGCCGGCGTATAGATAGCGGGTTGTGTGGGTGGGTTTCCGGTTAACACTGTCCTAGTCTGCCGTTCGCTTTCACACTCACCAGCACGTCGAGGAAAGGCAATTTTCCCTCATTTTCCACCTCCATCTTGAACTTAATCTTAGGGTGTGTGTTATTAAGGTGCTGGAGTAAGGCAGCTAAGGTGTGAGGACCGTGGAGCCACACTACTACTGAATCGTCCACGTACCGGAGCCATACAGTTGGTTTTAGAGGGCCATTCTCCAGGGCTTCCGTTTCGAAGGTCTCCATGAAAAGGTTAGCCACAACCGGAAAGAGGGGGAACCCATGGCCGCCCCTTCAACTTGAGCATATAGTTGCTCACGGTACTGAAAGAAAGTGGACGTGACACAACTCAGCTACGTCGGCCCATTCCGAAGTGAGCTCACGGGAGCAAAGTTTACTGCGAATGACAGTGGCCGCCTCGTCCACCGGAACCATTGTGAACAGAGACGTGACATCGAAGCTGACGAGGATGCCTGAGTCATTTACACGATTCTCCTTAAGAATGTCAATAAGGTGGGTCGAATTCCTGACAGCTGACTTGATATCGCCAGTTAATGGCTGCAATTTGTCGGCCACATAGCGGGAGAGAGGGTGGGTGGGAGAGTTAATAGCGCTCACAATGGAGCGCAGTGGCACGTCCTATCTTAGGGAGACCATAAATCCCAGGGATACAGTGGTTGCCACGTTTTAGCCTAGGTTTGGCCTCCGGCTCTATAGCAGCCGAGTTATTTGCCCGTGCCGCGACCTCTCCCCTCAGCTTTCGTACGGGGTTGCTTTTAAGGACAGTATAGGCCTGATCTGTCAGCAACACCTCAACTTTAGAATGGTAGTCTATGGTTGTCATGACCACCGTGGCATTGCCTTTGTCTGCGGGTACTACGTCGAGGTCCTCGCGCTTGCGTAGTTCGCGCAATGCTACACGTTCCTCGCGTGGCAATTTAGAATGGGCCAGAAGACGAGCCGATTCTCTGCGAATATAGTCATTCTGGTCGGCAGGCAGTTTCGATACCGCGTTTTCCGCCCCTGCCACTATATCCGCGGTAGGAACGCGATCGGGCACGGGGGCGAAATTGAGACCTTTGCTCAATACAGACATAGTAGCTTCGTTGAACTGTTGATCAGTTAGGTTTACGACAGTACTCGTCAAGCCAACCCTACAGGCCTCAGGATGTTTTTTCGCCTTCAGTTTGTCAAATTTACGAATTTGCTTACATCTAGATTTATCAAGAACACTTTCCACGGCTTCCGCCGAAACCGTATCAAGTGTGATCCAATCAGATGCACTAAGGCAGCATGCAAGCATTAAATGAATATTAAGCAACTTACGTTCGATGTTGGAGAGTTGCGTCCTGGTATGGCGGATGCTCTCGCGTAGGAGAGCGAAGCCCGTTCTACGAAGAATCCGTAATACTGCTTGGGTCTGAGTCTGGTGACGAATTTCGAGAAAGGGCGACAGAACGTTATCTCTGCACCGTTGGAGGAAAGCAGCTTTCGTTTCCGTTTGTCTCACAGTGGGGAGAATTTGCGAGTGAGTTTGAATATTTCCTCACCCGCACACGGGTAGAGGAGAAAGTTAGCCCTGTTTAACTCGTGCGCAGTACATCTTCGCGCATTACGCCCTGAGGAAGTTCGCAAAATGGCGACCGAAACGTTAGCATCTTCGCCATGGACGCGGCGTCACCCTGACAGCCTAGTAAATACTGACTCCGGCCGCGAAAGCCTACGCTCTAACAAGAAGGAGAATGTTTTGATGATTATCCGACTGAACTTAGGTTGGCAAAGACATGTGACTACTGACATAATACCTAAAGGGGAACATATGAAGACAGAATGATCAGAGATAAGATAGTACGTGAATTAATGAGTCGTGCGAAACGGCAAGGATACTGAAAATAACCGCCATTTAAAGCAGCAGATCGGTGTAAGGCCATGGAACAAAGTAAACAATATGAGCAACAAATTGATCAAAGAGAAAATAAGAATTACACAAATGTAGCAGAAGTACATGCAATAAAAAGAACAGGGGATGAATGAAGTAGTGAATGAACAGTGAATTAAGTTACTGATAATACTGTTGGTGTAGTGTTTATAGATAATATTAATAGTGAAACATTAGAGGGTGCAAACAAAATAGATCAAACGGAATGGTTACAATCTATACAGATAGATAATACGACAGTAAAACTAAAATTAGATCCGGGAGCAGAGGTAAATGTAATGCCCTATAATATATAGCAACAATGAGGCAGTCAGTTTAAAATGCGACCAGCAAATATACACCTGGAAGGATTTAATAAAGTGATAGCTAGACCAAAAGGGATAGTAAATTTGACTTATAGAACTACAGATAATCAGGCATACTTAGACTTTGTAATTATAGATCTTAATTGCAAGGTGCTATTAGAATTACCAGGGTGTACCATGCTAAATCCATCCGAGAATAAAACTACAAAAGATAACGACCATAAATTAAACCATCTAAGAAAATAGAGATCTATAAGGTAATAACAATAGAGACGGATATATAACATTTTATAAAGATGAATAAGGAAGTGTTTGAGAGATGTGGGAGATTTCCAGATTAATGTAAAATAATATTACAAGAAAATAGGCAATATATATCCAATCCACCAAGAAGGGTAGCAAATGTGTTAATGGAACCACTAAGAAATGAGTTAGAGAGGTTAGAAAAATGAGGAGCCATAAAAAATGTAGAGGAAATAGGCAGTACAGCCTGTGTTAATAGATTGGTAGTAATTCTTGATGGTTCTCATTATATTTGAAAAATATAATAAGAAATCGAGAATATGATTAGATCTTTTAGAACTAAATGAACTTAGTTCTTATAATATATTAATATAATTAGGGAACCGCAGCTATCAAATAGTCTTGCAGATATATCAGTTAAATGCAAGGGAATGTCAATATTTACAGTACTAGACTTCTAAGAACGGTTTCATCATCTAGTTTTAGATGAACCATCTTCATTACTATATTATTTTGCTACATGTTTTGGGATTTACACTTGTAGGTATTTGGTTCTACCTTATGAAATGAAAAATTCAAGTGATTTGATTGATGAAAAGATAATGCAATATTTTTGTCTGGTCAGGTCAGGTTGCGATGCGTATTTCAACAATTTTATTCAATGTACCGTTGCTGTGTAAGATGGCTTGAAAATGTGCATCTTTCGCTACCTGCGAGGGTGTAGAAAGCGTTGGGGGACGCGGAGGCATGCAGCTCCAGACATAGAAGCGCGCCCCGAACGCATCCGCTGATTCACCGGGAAATACGGACACTGCTGTCTCATAACCCAGCAATTCAGCTGCATCTGTTCTTGAAACCCAGGTGACGTTAGAGTTTCAACGGAATTTGGCAAAGCTCAAACGGTCAACAATTGGGCGGAAGAAACCGCGTGGCGCGCGCCCACCAATCGCGGAAAACGAAGCGTGGGAGAGCCATGTGACCCAATGAATCTGAGGAGGTAGCTGCAACACAGCTGCTTAGTCATTCCGATAGAGGAGGCGATACCGAGCAGAAGTGCCTTTCGGAGGTAGAGATGAGGGCGAGTTTCTTTGGCTTGCTGGGAGACGCCAGTGAATGCGTTACCGCATCGCCGCCGTGCCGCCGCACAAATATATCATCGCCACATCGCGGGCCGCCTCTGGGGTCCCTAACTCAGGAACGAACGGCTCGGACAATGACTGTGTGTGCCCGACCTCGTGCCCAGGACTGACGACGGGTCGAGGCGCGATCACCGCTGCTGTGAGCCACGCCGCCGATGCCCGGACCAGCGTTGCCAGCGCCCGTGGACGCACCACGCCGCCCGCCGTGCTAATGGACAAAGGAGTGAGACGAGGCACAACCTTCGCCTGGTCGCACCGCATCACCGCTCCGCGCCAAGCACCAGGGCGAAGGGCTGCCGCTTCCGTAACTGGGGTCGTGACTGCCGGGAAGGGCGTCTCCCTACTTCGAAGGATGAACTCTGGCCCGTACGGTCCGAATTTAAGATAGGTTATGTGTAAGCTACTTTTATGAAGTATTTATAGCGGGAGGTTTCACCTCGTGAAAAGGGAAATACTAAATCCACCTTTGAAGATGCACTTGTGTTTCAATGCAGTTCTAGAACTAGAATAAGCCCTATCACTCCGTTTAAAGAGTCTACTCAGCTCAAGAGAGTCTGAGCAGCCGGGGCAACGCTGGATCGCCGTAACCAGGTAATCAGGTGAGTCGGGGCATCCACACGGTTCGTGTGGTAACAATATTAATAATGGGAAGACATAAAAAGGCACGATGAAACATTGAATCAGGTCATAGAAAGAGCTAAAAACATGAATGTTAAAATACATGTTAACAAATTTCAATTTCAGCAAAGAAAATTAATGTTTATGGGACAAATGATCTCAAGTGAAGGTATGTCTGTAGACCCTAGTAGAAAAGAGGCATTAAAATAAATAAAGCATCCAAAGAATAAAATGGGTTACAAAAATTATTAGGGGCATTTAACTATGTTAGGAGATACATACCAGATATAGCGACTTTAATAAAACCTTTGTGTGAATTGTTAAAAGAAGAAAATGCATGATATTGGTCAACACAGCATGATCATATATTAGAAGAATTGAAAGGAAGAGTGGTAAATTCACCAGCGCTTGTACCATATGATCCTGATAAACAACTGGTTATGCAATACGATGCATCAAAAAATGGACTAGGACCATGTCTATTTCAAAGAGAGGGAGCAAATGACTTGCAACTTATTTCATGTGTGTCACGGATTACATGTGATTATGAGTGTAATTATAGTCAGTCAGAGAAAGAATTACTAAGTATTTGTTTTGGTGCTAAAATATTTCATGGATATATTTATGGTGTGAAAAATATAACCGTAAAACCAGATCATAAACCATTGTCACCTATCATGAAAAAGGTTGTATGCAGAATAGGCTCAAAACGTCTTCAAAGTTTGAGACGCAAATTATTACCTTATGGTCTTAACTTACAATATGTTCCTGGACAATATTTGGATATAGCAAATATATTATCTAGGTCAACAATGAATATTATGGAGAATGATATGGAAATGCTAGAGATGGTACATTCAATAACAGCATTTGCCAATGTCAAAATGTAGGATTGAACAATTTAGAAAAGCTGCAGCTACAGGCAAAGCCCTCGGTGGCTCGTTGGTTAGCGTTCTCGCTTTCCACGGCGCAACCGCCGGTTCCATTCCCAGTCCGGGCAGAAATTAATTGTGCGCTTTCCTTGCAGTGTTCCAGCATGTGTTGCTGTGTGACGACGATAAAGCCAACTTCTCAGGTTGAGAATACCAGAAATCCAGTGTAGAGATGGCTATGTGCTAACCACACGTACCTTCATGACCGCAAGGCCGGGACGCTGCTGGTAGGCCTGAGCTCGTAAAGAGCTGTTGTGCCAAAGTACATACATACATACATACAGCTACAGATAAACAGTTGCAATTACTCTATACGTATTGTTATAAGGGTTGGCCTACATTTAGAAAGGTTGATATAAGTGGTAAAGAATAATTTAATATGAAAGGAGATATTAAGTAGAGGCTGGAATTGTGTTTGTAGGTGAGAAAATCATTATTTCACATAAACTAAAACAAGATATACTACACACTATTCATAAAGGATATCGTGGAATAGGAAAATCCGTTCAGAAAGCTAGGCAGTTATTCTATTGGAAAAATATGTCAATAGATATCTCTAATTTGGTAAGGAAATGTAGAATCTATGGGAAATTTCAGAATAATAACAGAAAGCAGCAACAAATAGTTACATGAGGTACCAAAAGAAAGATATACTAAGATTGGAATGAATATTACTGTTTATGCAGGCAAAGCATGTCTTGCAATAGTTGATTAATTTTACTACTGGATTGATGCTATTTTGTTAAAACATAAAAGCGCAATATCTGTTATAGAAGGAATGAAATATAACTTTCGTTATACTGGATACCCAGTAGAAATTATATTCGATAATGTTCCTTACTGAGTAGCTCATGTAACGCACTAGAATATAAGAAATGTTTTAGAGAAGAAGATATACAACTGATTTTTAACTCACCATTTTATTCTAAAAGCAATGGTATTGCAGAAAAAGCAGAAAATTACTCGAACAAGTTCGTAGAAAATGTACATATTCAGGAACAAGTTATGTACATGACAAGTTATGTACTAGACAGAAAGTGCTAGAAGGATGGTATAATAGAACAGCTACAGATCAAATAAAAAGTGGGGAGAAGGTAGTAGTGAAAGCAGAAATTGATAAGAATTGGGAAAAGGCAGACTTTTAGAAGGAGAGGAACCCAGATCATGCATTGTAAAGATGGAAAAGACTGGTGGAGTTGTAAGAACGAGTCGCGTCATATGATGAATTTTTATACTGATATATATATATATATATATATATATATATTATATATATATATATAATATATATATATATATATAGGGATAGCCAATCAGAGATTGTCACAGATTATGAAAGTTAGGTAGTAAAGGCAGTAGAGACTAATAATGAACTTGAAAATACTGGGACAGATGTAAAGATGAATCAAAACTAAACAATAAATGAAAATGTAATGGAAGTGCCAACCAGGAATATATCAAGGTATGGTAGGGTACTGAAACAAATAATTAGGTTGAAGCTGTAAAATAATAATCTAAAAGGGGAGATGTGGGGTTGGTATCGATTACTTGTATTTTTATGTATGTAGGTTGGTGGTGGGGGAGGAGGAGAGTTATGGGTTTATCAGTGTACCATAATTATTGAATCATGGAAGAATAAGTTTAAAGAAAGACTGGTGTATGTGTTGTTTCTATAAAATGAAATAGATAGTATTTCTGCGATTGCTAAAAAATTGTTCGTTCCATTTTCATTACTCCTCAGAACTTCTAAGGTTTGTTTGACTACTTTGATCAACCCTTTAACTCTAAATTACAAAGGCGACCTATATCAAGCATTATATATTACAAAGGCGTAGTCTGACATACTATTTTGGGTAAAAATAAAGAAAAACTCATTTTTACAATGGAACATTAAATTTAATGGATTGAATATGAGTGATGTGAAGTTGCAAAATACATTTTAATGGGTTTTATACATGCAGCTAAATGTCTCGACTTCCACAGAAGATACTTGCTTGGTGCTGTCCACACGTGGCTTTTGAGAAGCGTCCGCACAAGTATCCTTATGCAACCTTTGGCATGATTGCAAAATGTTCATAACGAAATTTAAAACAACAAGACATGGAGTTTATATTCATTATTAGTTTCATTTATTTATTGATGCATTTATCATGCGCTGTTAAATAAGACAAGAAACTTTAATGAAAATATTTCTGCGGGTTTTCAGAAAATATGTTTAGAAATAGCGTAACCTTTGGACACTAATTAAGCGAAATCAGTTCATTGTTCCAAAAATAAATTGTACGTGATTTTTTACAACAGACTTTGTTTGAAGCAAAACTTGCTATCTCCAATTTTGTAGCTTTGAAATGGTAACATTATTTTGGAGTTTTCGAAAAAATGGAGCTATACTCGAAAATGAGACTAGAACGATATATTTAACCGCCCATTATTACATATGTGGAGAAAATTTAAAGAAAAATTTGGAGCGGTTTTTGAGAATTTTTTTCGTTTTCAAGCGCTAAGTAGAGAAAAACCACTTTTTTTCAAAATAATGTACATAACCTTCTTTAAAGAGCTAATCTTGTCCAACAGACTTTGTGTGGGGCAAAATCTCTATCTACAATTTTGAAGTTTTAAAATTGTTTTTTGCAATTCTCGAAGAAACGAACAATACCCGAAAAAGGGATTAGCATAATATTTTTTTATCGTCCTTTATTACGAAAGTGAAGAAAATTTAAACAAAAAATTCGGAGCTGTTTTTGAGAAAAATAATTGATAGTTTTAAGCGTGAATTTCGCAAAAACTACTCATTTTCTCGAAAACTTGTAAATGACCTCTTTTAAAAAGCGAATTTTATACAACACACTTTGTTTGAGGAAAAAAATGCAATCTTCAATTTTGTAGTTTTGATTGAGGGATATCAATTCTGAAGAAAATCGGCTTTCCGGTTTAGGCGCTAGCGTTTACTACAGACAGATGGACGTTTTGCCGTCAAACAATGTTTCATTATCAAGAACCAACAAATCATGGATTCTGGCTTCAACACAAGCTAGAGGATTTTTTTCTAAATTTAGCAACATGATTTATCCACATCTTTGTTACCAGATAACGTTTTTTCTGGCGAGATTTCGGCCCTTTCTGGTGCACCATTACATAACTTTCTCATCGTACAAAAAATTCGTAAGGCGAGAATGAAAAAAAAGAGGTCAGAACGACTTCAGCCAATTGCGCAATGGCGCTCGCATTGCGTGTGCAGAAATACAAAGTTTATGTTTCAAGTCTCATTGGGCTGTTCAGGTTTCTTACTCCAGCAAGTGCTTAGGTCGCTTATACTTCACCCGTTGATCGGGTTTGTAAGAAGCCATCTCGGAAATGAGAAGTATTTCCGAGTCAGCTGCTTTTTCAAAGAATTTAGTTGAAATGTTTTAATGTGATCAATCAGCAGTGGCATTGATAAATCGCGGTGCGAATATGCTATAGGAGTGTACCTAGGGACGACCCTGAGGCATTCATTTTGAACTACCTGCAATTTTTTCAAATTTTAATTTGCTGTAGTTTCCTCACTGGGGCATACGTAGTCCATTTGCGGTCGTATGCTTTATAAAGCGTAAGTCAGTTTGCCGTTGACAGTTTACTCTGCTGGTGAAAGAAGCTTCGCAATCTGCCGCGCTTTCTTCTGCACGTTTTCTACGTGCAGATTAAAAGCAAGTGGGCTATCTAGTGTGACACCTAAATATTTTGCCTTTCTCCCAAATTTAATCGCGTCTCTACATAGTGCCAGCAGCTTCCGTTGTGTGAATCGCTGTCGCCGTGTGAAGAGTACAGCTGCATTCTTATTCACAGGCCCTCCACAGCTTCAGCCACTCCTGGATCTATTATAAATGCTGATCCAAATACTTCTTAAGAAGCTTGATCTTTTTCGACGTGGCTATTACAGCCGTATCGTCGTCGTACAAGGCGAGTTCCGTTTGCGGGTGCGAGGGAATGTCAGGTACATAGGAGCTGAAGAGCGTAAGAGCTATCACACTCCCTGTGGCACGCCGGCCCAATTGATGCGGCGGGTAGAGTAAGAATTCAAACAAACAAATATCTTCATTGGTAGCAAGGTACAAGCCATTTAGCCTGCTCTTCGTCTGACTACTTTCAAAAACATTTTGAATACAATAATTCACGATAAGGTCATTCGAAGAGAAATACTTTCGCAATTTGGATGAGGGGTTTCTCACATTGACGACAGGAATGAAAGAGAGGGAGGAAGGAGTTGACAGAAGAGGGAACGCTCTCACAGCATTTATTTATTTCAAGTTAGGGATGCATTAAAATTGAAAAACTCAAAAGCGTTACTTGAAACGTTCTATTTGCTCGGTAAGAATAAATAAGGCGCACTGGGTTCATGGTGTAGTGTTTGTATAGGAGAAAGCCATCTCAAACCTTGTCAGAGGCACTGGCAACGTTGTGGAACCTGTAAATCGGCCCTCGTTGAAGTTGCGACTTATGCGGTCCGTATTTCGCACAAGCTGGTGCGTTGGGCTGTGATTCGCGCGAAGGTCAAACTTCTCCTTATTAATTTATTTTTATAATTATTTATAAAAAAATCGAATTATCTTTAGAATTAGTTTTTCACATCAATTTTCGAGTGTGTGAAGTAGGTTAATGGGCCTGTACGAATCAGGCAGTTTCGTTTTTTTTCTCTGTGAAAAGTGAGAAAATGTGCGTGCCTCCACAGGCTCGGAAAATGCTGAAACATAAAATTGCTGTATACAAAGCGACCAAAACACTATGGCTTGCTGAGTCAGCCTCTTCAGGACGTCGTTAGAGATGCCGTCGGGGCCCGGAGCTTATTTAGCTTTCAGCTCCGTGATGGCCGCTTTAACTTCTGTTTCTGAAGTGAAACTCGGCTCGTCGGCGGGCGCGAGCAGAGCCGTCTTTGCCGTTTGTTGAACTTCCACAACTGGCGGCGCGTCCTCGATCAGATGAAACTGAGATTCTAAAACATTAGCAAGAAGTTCCGCTTTCGCCTCGTTCCATTCCACGTACTCCTGTGCTGGACTGAAGCCGCGGCACTGCAATAGGTTTCCTGGGAAGCATCCGTGAAATTTTCCACAGTGAATTATCTTCAGATTTAAGGCCAGACAACAATTTTTCACAGTTCTGATTCCGGTTTCCAGCTAATTCCACGTTACGTTTCAATCGATTCAGTACCCGTTTATCAGCTGGGTGTCGCGTGCACTGCCACAATCAGCGCGTTCTGTTTTTCCTAGAAATTAAATTTAATAAATAAGGGGTCAGTGGCTGCTCCTTAGAGGAACATTGTTTTTCAACTGCTACGTCGAGACTGTCATTAACAGCATTCGGCGAATTTTACAGCTCCGGCTTCTATCTGCTGCGGCCCTGACAGAACAGACGCGTCAGGGATGCGCTGCTGCACACCTGAAACCGGCGGCAGCCAGGCAGCGGGGCTATGCGGGGACCAGGGATAAAACCAGGCACCGCCACCGGAGCAGCAGGCAGTGTGTGCGAGAAGTGCGGCGTGTCTACGAGAATCATTGCAGTTTTCGGATACTGATTGCAACCTGGCATTGTCTTTACATATTCTACTGGATTTACTGTCGACTGTGCTACACATTGTACATCTTTTAGTTTAACGCGATTTTTCGATTCGTTCTGAATATTCGACTGTTTGTAAGAAATTTGCTTGTGGGCTGAATAAAACTTGTTGATGTTGTTACATTGTGTTTTTCCTGGATACCACAGTTCGCATTAGAAATTGCTTTCAGCTTACGACCGCGAGGGCAGACGATGCGGGACCTCCAGGTCGTGTGTTGGGCATTAAACTCGCCAGTTACGAGTGTTGAAGTAGTGTTTGCCTCAACTAGTTTTGCAATATCTGCAGCTAGGCGGGCGCACGCTTCCGGCGAGCGGCGAGGACGAGCGTCATGGAAATGAGACGCACAGGCCTGCGGTCCGTTTGTGCAGGGGCCTCAACCAGCTGCAGCTGCGGAAGAACTGACACATGCTGAAATTATGCTGCGTCAAATTATATTGCTGTTCCGCCTCCTCTGGTGGCCTCTGTCAGATTAGCTGCTTGTGCCGCTCTGTCGTTTCTGTAGCAGATGTGCCCTGATATGTAAAAAGAAAGGTGCGGGTTAAGCGCTGTTTCTCACAGCTTGAAATATTATGCCGAACAAGAAAACTGTAGTTCTGACTGCTTCCCTCGCGAGCAGATGCCGTTGTAGTTCCTAAATGCAATGGCACTGCTATTCCTGAACAAAGAAGGAAAACTAACCATTATTTAGGGTGCGGGGGGGGGAACAACGTGCCTCCGCCGTCACCTCCGCCGCAGCGGCCGCAGTCACCTGATGTGAGTGCACAAGAAGTTGTGTCACAATCACCATGAGGATGATCTTTGGCCACTCCACGGGATTGCGGCCAGAGTTTGCTCGCACAAACGCTTGGGTCACGTGCTCCGGAGCGACCCCGTTTCTGGCGAGATCGTCCACAGCCGCGTCCAGCACGCGAGTCTGCCCGTCCAGGGACTGGGCAGCTCCACCGTCCGCCTCCGCCGCTCTAGGAGAACGGCGCGCTCCTCGCGAGCTACAGCGCTCGCGGGCGTGGCGGATTTGTTGGACCAGAGCGTCCCACTTCCTGCCTCCCTCACCCCATCTGTACAAGGGGACGGTGGCTCATCGGGGATAGTGGAACTGGAATATCTGATGATAACTATAAATTTATAAAGTAATTAGCCTACCTTTGACCATTTACATTTACTTGTGTAACAGTCTAGACGGAAAATAATATAATTATTAAAGTTTTTCACATAATTTGTGTCTGTTTTGAGTAAGAATATCCATATATATATATATTATATATATATATATATATATATATATATATATATATATATTATTATATATATAATAAAAGTGACCGTCGCACCTTACGCGGACGGCATTCCCCCTTATAATAGTGTGACTCACAGGTTTGCATTAATACATATATATATATATTATATATATATATATATATATATATATATATATATATATATATATATATATATATATATATATTTGTGACGTACCTGAGAACGTGTACTTTCACGACAGCAGGAAGGCGCAGCATAGGAAGATAATCGTTTAAAAATTCTTTTACCACATCTCAAATATTTTAATGATTAGAGAACACACTTTCAAAATAGTATTTACAGATCGCAATGCGCAGGCCTTGGAAAACAAGCGCACGGTCAACGCTACTTGATGTTTTAAAAACACCACCTGATTCCTCTGGAGGCGACCGGGGCTGTCGTGGCAACGGCGGCGGTGTCTTCGGTATATCTTCGGTTCGCCCGAAGCCGCCGGGAATTCGCACTCCTCGGCGACCAACTCCTCTGGCCCAACGTAACGGTCGATGAATTCGCCGGGGTCCACCCAGCTGGTGTAAACAATGTCTCACGGGTGTTGGAACGCACGACGCGTGATTGATGTTCGTCGGCTGTTCTAGGACTTTTCAGCGACCTTTCTCAACTTTGCGCGGATGTCCGAACAGTACTGCCCACTTTATTTATACATGGGGGATTATGACACGATCCACGCGCCACACGATTCCTGTCTTATTGGTTTTTATCAGTTCTGGTGCGCATTCTACTTCCACTAATCATCTGACTGTTAAATCCTTATCAAACCTGGTTACACGTTCAGCGGCCCACACCAGTCCGAACTGCACTAACACAGACAATAAATCTCTTGGACGCAGCACTGTCCGTCCGTGCTTCACTTCGAGGCCTCTCCGCGCACACTAACCGTCGCTCGCCTCGCCGTATCCCCCCGATTTGACCGTTGGTTGCGGCGGCGGCGGCGTTACTGCGCTGATCAACTCTAGTACTTTATTTAATTTATAACTAGTGATGATTGTAATTGTTCTAATTACAGAAAAGTTCTTCTTTTCAAATATATAGTAGTGACGTTTTGGGCTATTCGCTAATGTGCGAGAAGAAAAAGAAGGTGGAATTGGTCGGAGCGAACCAGCAGTCGAAGGCGACAGCGACCTCGGAGGAGCTGCGAGGGCATGTCGGCGGCGCGAGTCCGCGCAAGAGGCAAAGCAGCGCGGCCACCATGAGCTGCAACACCAAATGCTCGTGAAACAGCGACAGGTAAAAGCGCGTGTGTGTTCCAAAATTCCTCACTAAGATACGACGCGACACGAAACGAACGCTAAAAGAGTTTGTGTGGCTCTGATCAAACCTCGCAAATTTGGGAAGAGCAATAAATACTGAATAGGATGTTTAGAAAGAGAAACAAAACTTTATTTTTTTTGTACAATGAAATCTGTGTCAAGCCCGGGAAAGAATTATACGCAACGAACTGCGTCAAGCCTTGTATTAATTTTGCAATGCATTTCGTTCCTGTATTTGGAAGGGAAATAGTATGAAATTGTAAACTGTTTATGGCAAATCAAGAACTATGTGTAATTGTATGGATGAGAAATCCACGTCTGTGATAAGTTACTGTTAAGCTATATCGGACAATTCAAATTAACTGAGTGCTCATTGAGCATTGTGATTCGTCTGAGCATTGTTGATTGGGTGCACTCCGGGATTGATTTTACTTTCTTTGTATATTACAATAGTAAATGTTTAATGTCCATTTTGGTAATCCGTTACCGTGCAAGGTGATTAATGTCAAAATTATATTTTTTAAAAAAGGATCCATAAGTTCGAATAGAGTAAATTGAAGCCAAAGTGCGTAATGCAAAGTTTAATAAAGTGAGATCAGACACGATCAAATCAAACGGATTTTTTATGAGTGTTTATTT
>BOPP01000152.1:3188583-3284683 GCA_017312745.1 Gryllus bimaculatus
GGGCCCACTGCAGCACATCTGCCACGGAAGGTACCCCAGGCAACGTAATCAGGGCCAATAAACCCTTAAAGACAATTTTCAACGCGGTGCCGCGCTAAGGCACAGAAAAGTCCTCAAGGCCAAACTTGTAATCGTAGTTATAGGATAATTTTTATGTATCACTTCTTCTTTAGTTGTAAGTTCTTTCTATTTTTTTTATTTATTCACAATCTTTCTTGTTTATCAATGTAACTTCCCTGGTACAGACATTGCCCAGAATGAATGTTGTTTTTCTTTACCAGCGACCAGATTGTTTTTTTTTATGTCAATGAATTTATCTTATAATTCCTTCCATCACCTAGTGTTAAAATAGGAAAGGGTAGGAGAACCGACTGAGCTACGACCGAGCCGCTAGCGCGCATTTCCGACGATCCCGGGACGGAGTGGGGGCGTAACAATATATTTTGTGACGTCACTCCCGCAACCTGGAGTGAGCGCACACATTTATTTTGTTTTCCCGCTCCCGGCTAAGAATGAGATGCGGGTGCTGCTCCTGCTGAAAGTCACCCTTCAAATTGAAATGAAGTCCAGGCTGAATGCTTTACTTTTTTTTAAAAAAAAGAAAGCAACGCACATTTATTTTCCCAAAACCAACTACCCAACCAGAAAAACAACAACAAATCAACAAGACCATGCTTGATTGATTCAAGGTCTCCTTTGCCCGGCATCTGGTACGGTCGCAGTCGGGAGGGCGGCCACGGTCAAGGACCCTGGTGACGCGGCGGCGGTCGGAGTCTCGACTGGCACTGTCACGGGCGCGTCTGGGTGAAGTGGCGCCCAGGTAGGCGTCACGCAGCGTCTCCTCGCTTCAGGCGCGGTTCGAATGCTGCGCCGAGGGCCCCTTCCCACGTCGCGTCGGCGGTGCGCTTCCGAGCGCGGGGGCTTGTAGCAGAGCATTGGTTTGAATGGAGACCTTCGCACGTGCGGCGGGCGGGCGCTGCTGCGGCAAGCGGCGGAGAACTCTAGCTACGCGAAGTGGAGAGCCTTCCCACTGCGCCGCCGGTCGCTGCGTTTTACCTGCTGCGGTCCCTCTGTTCGACGTCGCCGGAGGGTCGGCGAAACCTAGAACCCACCCCCTTCCACGGCGGCCGGCGGTGCGGCCGTGGCCGCAGCGGTGGCGGCGTCGGAAGGGCTCTGCTGCTTGAAGGAAGCGCGAACGCCGTGGCGACGTGGGAAGGCGCCCTTAGGGTAACGCGACGGCAGGGTCAGCACTACAGGTCTCCCCGACTCGGTGGGTAGCGACTGGGTAGAGGCCGCGGAGGATGTGTCGAGGGTGCGGCGTCACATCTCGATGCGAAGCGACTGGGTGGGCGCGGGCGGCACCTCGCAGACGAAGCCGATGGCGCGCAGAGGTAGATCCAGGCATCGACCGTCTCGCCGACCGCTTCTTCACTTGCCGGACCCCACTCCTTTAGTCTGCCTCGGTGGCAGCCCTCGTCCCCCCAAACCCCACTCCGCGCCGCCCCTCATGCCCCTCGCCGCACTTCCCCCACTTGCAATGGTTGCGAATATAATAATCTCCGATGTGCACAGTAATTGGAAGAAAACTATGCAACCTCCGGACATGTGAGAGGTATGTACGGTGTTCTCATATTCTCTGGAACTTAGAAAAACCCAAAAAAACAATTAAGCCATTTAGATTTCGACTGAAAATGCAAATATTTGATTTATTTTTCCCAACCATACACCATAATATTTCTCGTATCTCTGTCCGTCACTGCTGCAGCCTTATCTGACATAATGAGAGGAGATTGCATGACATTAAATGTTTGCTATTTATGTAGTACATTACAAAACAGCTACTTCTTTATATTCCTGGAATGTAAAGAACTGTTGTACTGTATATACTACCATGTAATTTCAGTATTCGTGAAGACTTTGTTAAAATATTTAATTTATTGCAGTGTTATAAGAGAATATTTTTTGTTGTTCTTGAGCAGTGTGCCTACTACTTTTTGAAAAACCTTTTGTGTGGTTTTTATTCAGCAGCATTTCTGCTACTGCAGACTGCTTGCATACCCTTCTCAGTCCAGGCACCTCCTGAAGATGACTCATGTATCAAATGTGAATTGCCACCGAAAAGTCCCTGCTCTAAGTTTTAACTTTTAATTTTAGTTCCCAATGTCTACAGGTGGAACTATTATATCATTTGTCCTTTCACATTTAGTGCTTTCCAAAGGGTGAAAATTCATGAGAACTTGGCGCATTTTAAGCATGATGGTATTATGCAGATGCGTGTGGGTAATATAATATTTTTGGTTCATTACGACATGTGAAGATAATGTTTAGTGTTTAGTCTTCTTAAATCATTTTCTTTTATTGCAGAGTCTAGGCTTAAAATTATTTTCCTGGTAATAATGGTTTTTGGTAGTGCCTCCTGGTAGAGACGTTACATTGTAAGCTAGTATTATAATGTGAATGAATTTCAATTGTTTAGAATCAACATGTCTTTCTAAAACAATGTTCTTAAGAAGATTCTCACTACTGTAGAGATTCTGTAGACTAGATAATTAGGGACACCTCTGACTGCTCATTGTTCTACAACGGATGGAAGACATTGATTTTTCATCCCTCCAAGGCTTAGAATGCGATACCCCTTTTACTTCAACATGTACTAGAACATAACACACTTCACCTGTGGAATTTTCAACCTCCACACCGGAGGTCTCGAATTTAGAAATATCTGGAAAATCAAAATCTGCATCTACTTCACCTGCAACTCCACACCCAAGACAAGTAGGCCGAAGCGTGAGACCACAGAAATTGTCAATTGAGCACCCAAGGGTTTCCACAGGGTTCTTAGGATCTTATCATACATTCTATGTGTGATCCCATAAGTACCTTGCAATTGCAGCAAATGGATAGAGTGCAGGAGACATCAAAAGGCCATGAATGTTCTTGGCTTTCAAATTGGACATGCTATTCCCATATGATGATAGTTTATCAGTGTATGAACCAAGTGAAGCTCCTCCAAGAAAACAGCAAAATGCAACTTCCATCTGTATACTTAGAAGCAAAGGGTGCTTCGCACCTACCTTAAATACCAACACCAGCTTCAAGAAACAGATGCAGAATGCTTACATGCATGACTATCTCAGCTACAGTAAGATGCTCTGTCAGCAATGTGTATCTTTACACACAAGAATTTGATTAAAGTCGTTTTATCAGACGTTAAAACCTGTTTACTCTCTTTACAAGATAATCCTTTTCTAATCTTCTGATTGTTTTTCTCATTATTGTTTGGGGTCATATTAAAAATGCTAACTTGTCATTAAAACCTTATGTCTCCTCCAGAAGATAAATAATTTTCCAAGAATTATGAAAGCAACATTTTTTTCTTATTTAAGGAATAAAAATAAAATTCAAAATTGTTCTCAGGGTGAAGATAAGAGTACACACACAGACACACACACACACGAGAATAAAAGATCATAAACAATTTGAGTTCAAGTTTTTAATGTAAGAGTTAAAAATGAAATATTAGAACTACATAACCAATTACATGTAGAAATACTTTACAAAAGTACTGGTACTTTCTACTAACACATTCAGAAAAATTCCACTTAATGAAGCAGCCTTTTACAAATCAACTGGTATTCATCTTTTCTGTCACTGAAGAAACCCATGAGAAGCAAGTAGAAAGTGGTATATTGTTGCTAGAACTTTTCAATCATAAATTTTCCACAAATTCAACATCATTGGATAGTTTATATAACAAACACATAACATTCACCAATGTTTCATATTTTTCTTACAAAATTCTTCCATACTTCTTGAAATCTTGATGTCCTGAAACAAGAATAAATAACAAAATAAATTTTATTAATATAAATTCATGTAATTCATCATGATTTGCAATTTCTATTCTTTAATCTCAAAAAGTATTTGATACAAAGAACATTCCATAATTGTGTGCTCAATTCAGACATCATACCAAATTTGCAAAACTTCTTACAAGATTCAACTCAAGAGATTGCTCTTGCACTATAAGTAGTCTATGTTAAAAACTATTATTATTGTTTGTTGAGAATTTAATTTTTTTCCTGAGCAAATTCTCCCTGGAAAACTGGACTCAAATCTCATTTGGCTATTCCATCAAGATATTAAAAAATGAAACAGTATGTGATGAAAAAATGAAACGGCTTCAAATAACTAAAAAACGGTATCAGACCAAAGCATTATAAACAAGTTAAATGTATCAAATGGTTAACCAAATTAGTTTTCAGTACCATTAATGCAGAAATGAGAACCATTATTAACATTAAAACAAACTTGCAAGCATGTATTTACTGCATTTACAACAATTACAATTTACTGAACAATTACCCATAATTTTGTTCATAAAGCATTGGTACAAAGGTGAGCATGGTAACAAGTAATCATCACTTCAAACATTTTTGTTTTTTGATTAGTTGTTTTCATCAAAAAGGGAAATTTAAAAAATTTGAAACAATATGTACAACTTGATGCATAATAATTTTCGCAAAACCAAAATTTGTCTTTAAAAGATTTCAAAATATTTAATTTTAAAAATATGATTTTACTCACAACAATATTTTGTTTTAAAAATAACTTTCACATGCAATTGGCAGTAACTCAATTTTTTTAGTATTTAATTTTCATTTCCTAAAAGACAATCACAAAGGACAGAAATATATTTATGGCATGAAAGTTCATTATTTACACTCTGCCCGCTACCATTCCAATTGTTAAAAGTTTAAAAAGTTATTAGTTTGCCTTGGGTACTAGAGGTCTTGACTGAGAGGTAAAGACTTGCAAGTGCCAGTCTTAAAACTAGGCACTTGCAAGACCACTCTTACATTGAGTAAAGCAAGATACACTATGATGCATTTTGCAGAGGACAATGAGAGATATTTGAAGCAAGCAGGTTTTCACAACCAACCGAACAAGTAAGTAAATAAAAATATTAAATTTAATTGCTGTAAAATGCAGTTTTCTTCACTGAGTTGTACTGCGAGGACGTTGAGTCTGACGATCTCCTCGGAGGATCATTGTTATCATCTTCAACCTTGTAACTGGTAGTGAGTTCAGCACATCTGCTGTTTTTGTTAGTGGGTGATGGCATTCACTTATTTTCTAGGTTTGAGACATTGTCAAATGTCTTTGACTTTATTTTTATTGAAGTGAAAGATACGTTTGAATCTCAGAATTTTCATAAGCTGAGGCTGACTATTTGGATGCTAAGTGTGTGCATCAGTAGTTTTGGATACGAAAGATGTACGCAAAGGTGATATAATAAGTTGGATACTGATCTCCAGTACAACTGTTCATGAATAAAATTGTTTCTGTTGATTGAAAGAACTGTGTTAAATAAATTAATAAAGAAAAACCTACATAATACCCATTTAGTTGAGGTAGGCAAGAAGAGTTGCCACCAGCCGATAGTTCCTCACCTTGAGAATTTTTAACATGGATGAATCAAGTAATTAGAGAAAAAGTTTGAACAAATGTTCTCAAGATATGTTATTATGTTGTTATATTACGCTTGTTTTGATCATGAACTTGACTGGTGTGAAATTCAAAATTTTGTAACGGTTAATTATTTATTTTTTCAACAGGCAGGGAATAAAACTGCTAGACTGATTACTTTTGAAGCCATGGGAACACAAAAGATGAGTTCAGTCAAAATTTGAACAAATATGCGAAATTAATGTATATATGCATATGTGATTAAATCTTTTTTTGACAGAGACCGTAACTTATGGCATAAACAATTAATACAACATACTACATATAGAGACATTTAGTGTAACCGAAAAACAAAAGTATTTTTCTTTTTGTTTACTTTACATCGTTAGAGAGATACAATTATGTTTTTATGGTGTCTACGCAATAGCGAATAAGAATTTCTATTTAATTCAATGTACTAAATCTACTTAGGCTGGAAACAGTCCTTTAAATCTCATTAGACTGATGTGAAATAGGTTTCGTAAGCACCATAAAATAATAACTTGAAGCGATTAATCTGAACCCATTTAAGATAACAGGCCTCTCAGCGCTAGATGTTAAACATACTCTAATAGAGAGTTTTGTGGTACAAAAAATGAGTAAATAGGGAGTAGAAAAAAATATAATTTACTATAAGAGTTTGAAGAGAATGAATTTACAATATGAAGAAAGTAATTATTGAATTTAAATTTTGCAATAATACTAATAGCCGAAGAAAACAATTTATATTACAAATCCAGAATTTCCAGGTCAAATCTGAAGGGGTGGCAACTCTATACGTCAGACAAACATTTATTCTGCTTATTTGGTAAACGATTATTGGAAAATGTAATTTTCTCTATTTTGAAATAGATTTTATAACTGTTGAGTCAGTCTGGGACTATCTAGAAAATGGCTTAACTGATCTTTCACTGAAAGGAAGAGTATTTTCTCAGGCATAATGTAGGTTAATAATAATAATAATAACAATAATAATAATAATGAACTTGTAATTGTAATATAATACATAAACTACTACCTTTAATAACAATATTATAATTTATATTTAAATAATGTCACATCCAAAACTACATGAATATTTATAATTTATGCACAATTGTTGGAAATTTAAGCAAGCTTATGGTATTATATTTTGTGTATCAATGACCTCAAAAAATCCAATTGTTTTATTGTAAAGTGGGATGTAACGTGCTGGAAGCACATAGGTTTCGGGATTTGAGGGTGGTATTTGAGAGAGTCCTACCTGGGATGTAGAAAACCAGTTTTGTAACTACAATATATAATAAGGATAATCACTCAGATAGTATCAATTATAAACCTATTTCTAAATTTTGTACAATTGCTAAATTGATGGAATCAATCGTAACTAAAAATTAGCTGTTTCGTACAATTATTAGTAATTTAAATGAATGTATTAATTTTCAATTTGATCTTGATAAGTTATCACAAAGGTATAAATGACAACGGTACACATATCCATGGAATCGAGACTGAATATGGGTAAATGTAAAACTATTCTTACACAACAAAAAAATTCCATTTCTTTTGATTTTGAAGCAGATTCTTGGTTTTGGTACTAGAGGTGATATTTGACAGTAAAAGGAGATTTATTCAACATATTGATGATACAGTGAATAAATCAAATAAAAATATAGGGTTTGTGAAATGTTTGTTCTGCAACTTCAATAGCATTTTAACTATTGAAATTTTATATATTACATGGGCGAGGCATATGTTGCTATATGGATCTCAAATCTGGTAACCTAATTATCAGATACTTCCCCCCCCCCCGCTTATTAACATAGATTACCATATCCTTGACATAACCATTGTAATAAACAATTAGCTACTAGTCTGAAAATGAGCTCTTTGGAAGTCTTATAGAGATATGAGGGTCACTTCAAAAGTTTTGAGATTACTATATTTAAAATCGAGATAACAAGTTCTTACCTTCACATCTTCTCGAAGTACTCTCTACAACACACTATACAATGTTTCATCCGATTAAACCAATTATCAAATGATGATCGCCACACTTCTTTAGAGATACTGCGAATCTGATCTTCATATGCAGTCACTGCAGCCTGAGCCGACTCGAAACAATGACCTTGAATTTTTTCTTTCACATAAGGGAAAAGAAAAAAGTCACATGGGGGCCAGGTCTGAACTGTAGGGTGGATGAGACAGTGTTTTAACCCTTGATTCTCTCAGAAATTCAGTTGTTGCTCTGGCAGTGTGGGATGAGGCGTCGTCATGGTGGAGCAGGATTCCACGCAAACCTGATTTTGGATGGGTCTCTCTCAGCTCTTCAAACAATCTGAGCAAGCAAATTGTAGAGTACAATCTTGCAGTAACTGTCTTTTGTTCCTCAAATGGCACTGCAGAGAAGAAAGAACAAATCATCATTTTGCCAACACTTCTGGGTTTTCTCACTTTCGTTGAAGGATTTTCATCTGGGAAGACCCACATTGATGACTGCTGTTTCATTTCTGGATCAAATTGATAAATCCAGCTTTCATCATCCGTCACGATGTTAAAAATGTTTTTTGATCTTCCTCCATTGAACTTATCCAGGGTCTCACGACACCAATCCACTCGTGCCCTTTTTTGTTCAGTTGACAGATTGTGAGGGATCAGGTGACAGCATAGCTTCCTAACGTAAAGCTTTTCTTTCAGGATCTGTCTCACTGCTGCTGATCCAATATTTAAAGCTTCCTGAATCTGAGCATATGTACAACAAGGGTCTTCCCTTAGCAAATGTTCCACTTTCAGCATAGTTTCATCCGTTGTTGCTGCGTTGGGCCTGCCAGAACGGTCTTCATCTTCCAGAGAGTCCCTTCCCCTCTTGAATTTGGCAAACCATCGATAGACAGTGGCTTGTGAAGGGCAACCATTGCCAAACGCACGCTGTAATCTCTCAAGGCATGATTTCTTATCTAAACCAATCTTAAAGTCATACAAACTCATAGCTCTGAAATGCTCTCTCTTTAGGTCCATCGTTACTGGCAGAGGAACAACAACTAATAGAACACAAATAGCCCTTCTGAGTTAATAAATTACCCGAGCATGTTCAAACTTGCGTGAGATTCTTACTCAAAGTTCCACCTAACAATGGAAACATTTTCATTGTTGCTGAATAACTCATTGTTGCTCCTTCTCAAAACCTTTGGAGTGACCTTCGTATTTGTTCTCTAATTTGGTGATTTTTAATGTCGATACTGAAAGTTTATATTAAAAAATTCTATGGGCAACACATACATGAGAACTACATTCTACTGATAATATTCTACTCAGAGTTCCTTTGGCAAAAATACCATCATATTATAAAGCACCATTGTGAAAAATGCATGGGATAATCGATTCTGTGAATGTGTAATTCATTTGTTTTAAGTTTAAATTTGCAAAATAATAATAATAATAATAATAATAATAATAATAATAATAATAATAATTAAACACCTAACACTTGACTAATTTAGTTTATGAAAAAAAAAACTTATAACATAATTACAATATTTATCTTAAATTGTTTAGTAATTGGATAATGGCCAGTATTAAACGAAAATGGAAAAATAAATAAATAAATTAGAAATCTGCAAATAAATTAGGTGAATACCAAAGTATTAATTTTTGTGGTATACTTGAAGATGGGGGTCATACAAGATCTCAAAACATTGTGTCTATGTTAAAAACATGAATATTTAAATCTGCAGTGTCTAACATTGATTGGCTGAGATGTAAGGAATCGTTAATAATATTCAAATCATAATTTAGGCCACTTTTTCAGCTCACTAATAATTACCTAACTTTTTCTTTTTTTTTAAAATTTCGTTTTGTATATGAACTTCTAGTTTTATTCCTCTCTTAACAAAATTCACAAGACCTTTAAAAAAAGAAAGAAGTTTTCAACTAGCAATAAACTTTAAACAAGAAAGAAGTCACAGTCTGCATGAGATTTCGAAAACGCATTCTCATTTGCCTTTCTCACTCCGTAAAGAAGAATTTAATTGTACATTATTAGTTTTTGACAAATATCTCGAAAATAATTATGAAATCTGTGAAAGTTTGTTGGGAGTTTTCTGATACTCCATAACATATCCTACAGTGAGAGAAAAAGGATTTTATTTACGTAACAAAATGGTTTCGAATTTGGTTGTGAAATAGAAGATAATTTTTATGGCATTCAAATGAAATTATGTCGCATCCAATTTACTTTGGACACTACATCCAAATTCCATAACTTGAAGTGACATCCAGAGAAATTGATACTGCAACTTATCCATTTATTTTTTATATGGTTTTGTGTTTCAAATTAATACTCTTATAGTTTTTTTTTCAGTATTTCAATATTCTAATACGAGTCGCAAGAAAATCAAGACAGTAGTAATAGCATTGTTTTCCGTTATTATCCTGATTTTTTTGCGACATCTGTACACACTGTCCATGCTTTTATTTCTTCTGCATAATTTTATTTACATTACTCTACAGAATGCAAGACCTTTTAAGAAGATTATAACTTTCTAGGAAAAATAGCTCAACTATAGTGAACTAAAATCATATCTGATGAAATGTTACCTTTGCTGTCTGTACATTCACAGTCATACTCTTAATTGCCAACCATGAAGATTGATTTACAGTCTTACAATCTTCAGGATAGCAATGAGGTGATGGTCCCCATTGGTGTGATGGAATGCAGTCTACCTGTGTCTCTGTGTTAACTCGTGTTTTACACATGTTGAGAGTTAATGTTGATGAAAGTTGTTGAATAAATCAGAATAATAATAAAATTATGGTTCATAATATTTTTATGGTTGTTTAGATCCAGTTAGGTTCACGTGTTTTTAACTTATGCTTTTGTATTCAATTGCTTCATAGTTAGTGTAGACAATATTTATATTTATTATTTATTTTTTGTAAAAAAGATACCCCCCTAATACATTTTGTATTGATTGTAGATCAAATTATGACAGTTCGCTAAAAATGACTGGGCTTGTCACATTTTCCTTTTCAAAATCAGAAGAAAGAAGTGGCTTTGATCTTTACTTTGAAAGCTCTGGACACCATTTTCTTTATATTAAGTTTGCATGAATCATTCCCAGTCTGGAAATTTAATATTAGACCAACATGAAAAGCATTACAAGCTACATGGAAGTGTTGAATAAAACATGACAACACAAACTTTGTACCTAGTGTTTTCCCCATAAATATGTACCTTCATATTTATGCACAAAAGAAACCAAGAAGTGAATGGAATCAAAATCAAGGTGGAATGCAATTAAAAAACAGCATGCACGTAAAATTGATGATATCTGATTTTAGTGAATTAGAACATAAACTTGCATTGAAAGAGTCTTCAGTCACAATGTAACCATTTTAAAGAAATGAATTGTGTTCGGTTTTACATATGCAATATTGATCTTTGTGAATTTGTTGAATGTTGGATTCGTGTTATGTTTTAAGTTAAATAATTATTAATAAAGAAAATGAAAAAATAAATTTATTAATTTTACTGAAATATTTCATGAATATACATCTAGAAATCTATTTATGTATTTACAAAATACTATGGATCTAGTATCCAAAACTTTGTGTACTATGTACAAATATGAACTTTTGAGCCAATATCGCAAACGCAGACCATCTACAGAACTAATCATTTACTTTGGATACAGTCTCCATGCATTTGTACAAACCATCTAAAGTAGTATTCATTTTCTTGAGATCCAGTATTCAAAGCTTTATACAATGCATCAAACCATTATCTATTTTTCTGCCGACGCGGTAGCCAAATGCTTCTTATAATACGTCAAAATAACATTTACTTAGGATCCTGTACCCAATGTAATTGATTTATCACATGTCATATGTTCAATAAGATTTCAATGTTACATCTAAAATTTTAATAGAAAGTTTTACGTTTTAGAAATTAATATTTTTACATCACTAAAATGTAAGCGTTAAGCAACCATCTGAAATCAATAGTACACTTGGTTAGCTAACTTAAATGCTAAAATAAATACATTACTTTATTTGTTCATGAATTCTTACAAATTCAGCTACCATCCACACACAGGAGCAATAATATATTTTACAAATATCTTGACCTACGGAACACTTTTCTGAGAAATCATTGTATTACATTTCACACATTGTGAATTACAAGATAAATTATAATACTTTCCAAAAAATCGATAAAATCAAAATACTGAAATGAAAATTAGGTGCTTGTCATTGTGTTTGAGTAGCCTGTAAAATAAGATTAAGTAGAAACTACTGCATATGTACAATTTTCTTCTAGAATATTTTCCAAACACTTCTTTTCAATATGCAGTCTAGGTCTTATAACTAAGTAGTTTTGTTTGAACCCAACATGAAAATGATACAGACATGGGCTGCCAAAATATAAAATATAAATCCTCACTGCACAAGAAATTAGTATGAAGTCATGCTTTATAAAAATGTTTATTGAAATAATAATATGTTCAGATGTTTCTATTTTAGGTAGAATTCATTAGTACATGCCGAAAAATTCATGGAAAGATATCAGTTATTTATTTTAAAATTCAATTTGAAAATTGTTTTTTATTGGTTTTTGGAACAATTTCAATTTTTTATTTCTTTGGTTTTCATTTGTGTTAAATGAAGCATTAGAGAAAAATTTCTAATGTTGGCCAAAGCAGTTACTTACTTTGCAAGTGTCTGATGAGCTCTCAATTAAGTAATGTTCCATCTTATTTTGAAAACATTGAGCATTAAAACAGAAATAAAAAACTCAAACAAATATACAGAAAGTAATTTTCTACAAAATACTTACCATGATCTCAAAATAAATAAACTAACATTCTTCACTTTTCAAATGCTTTAAGATTTGTTGAGATATCAGTTGTGTGGCTTCCGCAGCGTTTGGTATAACAAATCTGAAAGATCAGGTTCATTTGATATGAGAAAATATTTATGAAAATAGAAAACGATTTATGATTTTTAAACATAACACAAAACAGGATAAAAATTAGTAATTAACATCTTGCAATTTTTCTTAAGAAAGAACAGTCTACACAGCTCATATGGGCCTATCCAACAAAGTTACATACAACTCCATTCTGTAATAATACATACATCACAGCTAATGTTCAAATCTGCCTAATTCACAAACTAGCTGGTTAATGTTCAGATTATCCAAAACGATTGAAAAAAGCCATACATAGGAACAGCAGCATACTTAGACTTTAAATGACAGACATAAGGTTGACATTAGTCTACCCAAAATAGTTCAAGTATGTTACAGTAAAGAGAAATAGCACAGAATATGAAGTGATAAGCAAGGTTCAGTCGACTGGTGAACAAGTTTTAAGACCTGTGAGAAACAAGGTGTAGTTTTGAGCTTATTACCATACAGCATTGATTGACATAAGAAGCACGTTTTTTTTGAAAGAGTTTATTAAATAGCGAACCATTCCTGTGACTGTTCTTTACAGGCTCATCTACAATAAGGACAAGCACTACCCCAAGTAAGTAATCTATTTTCCACACTCATTGTTCCTTCATTCAAAGAACATTTAAATCAAAGTAATCAAGTGGGATGCCATCAATCATTTACTTTTCTCAAATATATCCCTATCTGTAATTCTTATGAACTTTTACACATATAGATTCAAATACATTGGAAAAATATAATCAGAATCTTAATTACAAAATCTTCTAATAAATATTACTTTTGGTTTATTGATGAAAGTATAGTAAGTTTAAATGCTCTTTCCAGATCTGGACGAGATTCCAAACGTGAAGCTGGAAAGAGGTTCAAAAGATTACTGGTTTTCCTGAATCCATTGACAGCATTTCAAGCGAGCGACATTGTGCAGCGCCTAGTGTCTAGCGCAATGCTAACAATGGCAGCCAATGGTTGGATGCCACTGATCTGCTGGATTTAATTTATTTAATGTAAAATAAAGTTAAAAACTGCGTGACACACTAAGGGGATAAGTTATCTATGCATGGTTTCTTAAACTCTAGGATCTCTGTCCTGCGTTATCCTTTTTGCTGCTACGGACCCCTCCCAGTGCAGCGCTACACATTTTTTGAACTTTTTGATATTATTGGGAATTTAGAAATTCATTTTTCTGTGTTTCACTTCAAAAACATGGCTAGCATGACTAACTACATTACATTCCTCATAAAAAGAATCGTAGCTCATAATGAATATCAAGGTTCATTCCCCTTTCACAATCACACCACACTCAGAGTTTGATTCCAAACCGTCTTTGTTTTGGAGTGATATAATTTTAATATAATAACAATTTTGGCTGTCATCGATGCACAACTTCCCAAACAGGAAAAATGAGCTTGCAATGCTTCGGCCAATGGCATTTACATCCATTACGGAAAGGCAATGGAATTTAAAAAATGGCATAGATCTTTTTTCTCCTACATATTTGAATTTTTTAAATTTGCATGTTAGAAATAATGGGTTAGACCATTACATTTTTAAGCGTCAGCAAAAGAGAATTCAGCCGAGCGACTACACAGTGTAGAGATTAAGTGGATTAAGTGAATAGCCAGTTGAATGCTGAGTTCGAATCGAATCTCACCATACAGAAAACCTTTTTGCTGTTTGGAATCCCTTTTGTAGGTTCATGTCTGTCTGATTAAATTCAAAAAGTACTTAGACACATGTTGAGGACAAAAATAATTTTGTGGCTTACGTTCCTCTCAAAAACAAGTCACAAGCCACCTTAAAACGTATTCACAGGGCATACAAATTTAAATCAATCTACCTTTTGTGTTATCGCAGGTACTGAATGTTTGCTGTAGAGACTAAATTTTACAAAACACCTCTTTTTAGATCTGGTATCAAAAATACAAAATATATGATTACAGAAAAAATACTAAAACTTACTTGTCTAAATCTGACACAACTAGAGAATCTCCTTCTGGAACACCATACTTAAATGTTATAATTTCTGGATGTTTTTTCTTAGATGTTATCTTCACTATTGATGAAAGAGGTCGTCGCACTTTAATTTGAGCGAAGTCTCGACGTCCTGGGATGTTTCTCAGAACGTAGATGTGACTGTTGGTTACAAGTAAGTAGCTAGAAACCAGAAGAGATTGGGAGCATTATTAAACTATTTATTTAAATTTAATTTTTTTAATTTATGTAAATAAATGGGATGAACCCTTTACAAAAGAGATACATTCATAATGACAAAAATATACAAGTACAAAAATCATGATAACAAAAATTAAATATAGTTATAACCATTAAAAGATAAAACTTATGAGCAACTGTTTAATAATGTGGGACAAAGTAACTTTACTATTAAGGGCCATTTGGTTAAATAATTGAATTTTTTGTTGTTGCTTTTAGTATCTTGGAACTTCCGTGATACATTACTAGATACATTTTTCATCCATTAAGCCCCTTTTGTTTTTCTGAGCACTTTTGTACTATGATGTTTCCTGGGACACATCCTATTTTTATCAAATATCCACCAAAGGTTTCCCAGTGCACTAGCTGATTCCCAAAACTGAATTGTCATGGTGCAAATATAATCAGTCAATAGTTATTAAAAATAAATCTTCCATCTTGCATTGCCAATGGCACTAGTCAATTTATAAAGCTTGTTTTCTGAGCTCTGATTAACTTTATTTAAAAAAAGTTTCATTGCCACGATCAAGAGTCATTCAATAATGTTGGATGAAATAGATTTATAAAAACTCTATATTGACTGCATTGAGTACGTGTGTGTATATTTTTCTGCGGTAATTCCTGGGAGCGTGAGAGAAAGCGTGAGCGAGAGAGAGTGTGTGTGTGTGTGTGAGAGAGAGTGCGTGTGGGTGAAAGAGTGAGTGTGCATGAGAGAGTGAGTTTGCGTGAGAGAGTATGTGTGCGTGAACGTGAGAGAGTGGATCACATAGGAATACATACACGCGAAAAAGCATTCAAGCACAGTGGAATATTTCGCTTGTGAAATAAATTGTCCCCAAGATACATGTACCAGATGTAGACAAGGATGGAAAATGTTCCATTCAATAATAATTACAACCTTGAAAATCTAAGGAACCCCAAAATAAAATAGAACTTCTGTAGATGCTTACCTGGGCAACAAATAATTAATACATTAACTGTATAGAATGTAATATATTACTATAATATACATACCTTTCAAACATATGTCCATTTACTTTTACTTCATGGCATTTGAATGATTCTATTACATCTGGCTTTTTCAGCCAAACTGAAAGGGAAACAACATCTTCATTGTCTTCTCTTTCTGGACTAGGTTGCCCTGAGGTATCTGTAGAAAAAACAATTTAAGATTAATGTAAGACATGCATAAATGTGTATTTCCAACAATGAGCTCAATAAGGTTATCACAAATATATTGGAGTGTTAAATTTCGTATAATTACAAGAAGACTTTATACACTAATATTAATCCACTCAACAAACATAATATTTGGACTCACAAAAACTATCCTAGTTTCTGTACGTGAAGAAAACAGCTGCACTTCAAATAAATAAATCAACTAACAGGAAACTTGGTGGATGCAAAGGAATGGTGGGTAGTGCAAATAATTAGTTTTTTTGATGATCAGCTTCACAGCTAGCTGCCATTATTCATTTTTTTAAGATCATTTTTATTTCTGCTGAAAAATCACCAATTTCTCCCACACAATTACAATATTTTCTCTTTACTACGTATGTAGTGTAGTAGAACATAAAAATTAAATGCTACCACAATGCAATTTAAGTATTCTCTAAATAAAGAAATAGGATTCACTCAACACCTCTGGCAAAGGCCAAACTTGGAACACCAACATTTCTTGTAGTAATATCACTTAACACTGAGCCAGTATCTTCTGAAAGAAGTTGAAAAACTTTCAAAATTTACTGAGGCATTTGCCACTCTGCCATCATGATTTCTATAACAAGTCCTGCCTGTTCACATATTTTGTAAATAAATAGTTACTCCATCTTTTTACCCCATCCAAACAAAAAAGACAAGGACAAGAAGAAAGAATCAAAAACCAAGTAGGAATGGTACAGTACAACAAGCACAGTATAATAAGCGTGGTAAATAACAACTGCTAGAGGTGATTTGGTTCCTGAATACAGTAGCAATTATAAGCATATTTAGAGTATGAAGATGAATAACGCAATAGAGGAGATTCAAAAAAAAAAAATTTTATTTGTTATCATCAATTTTCTTTAATAATAAAGAAAGTCTTAGTATGTCATAAGCTTAAATTGTATTGAGCTTCAGGAAACATTTAACAGAATTTGTTGAAAAAAGTGTATGATAATATATCTTATTAATAAAATATCTGCTTTATAAAAGCAAATTGTATTTTCTTTACCTATACATCCTCATCTTCCTTTTGATGCATTAATTTGATCAAAATTTAATTCAATCATCACTGCACAGAATGATTGTAGAATATCAGTTAGTCGCTTAGACTTCTTTACCCTCACACTGTATGGTACAAAGAAGTCTATTAATCTTAAAATATTTACATATTTTTAAATCAGAAAGTAATTGCAAAATTAAAAGATAATCTAACTAGTGGGGCTACAGAATAACACAGACTTCCTCATAGTCCATAGTTTCCTAATCTGTTTAGTCTGAGCCAGCTTTTTGGTTTTCCCCTCACCCTCTTCCCAGCTGCTACCTATCAGCACCTACAACACATTTTCCTTCCCCACAATTTGTTAATTTTTCACTGCCCTAATAGTTGAATTGAAATACAACTTCAAGAATATGACACAAGAGTGAAAGCTGTTTTCATAAGCAAATTATCATTGAAAAATTTATAAGAAAAAAAGTAGTTTCCGAGTCACTGAAAATGCGCAATTTGAGATCATTTTTACAAAAAATGTTTTAAGTTTTTGGGAAACTTCATAAAAAAATGATTTGAGGCACTTGTACTCACTAATGTAACAATGCATTAGAAACACCTGTACTGTAAATATTAATGACATTAGGGACATATCAAAAAATTACAACCGAGTAAGAATTACATCTGAAAAAACACAAGAATTCTGCAAAATGGTGTTTATACCATCTTCAACAGTGCATTGAGCACCATCCTTATAGCAAATTTACATAAAATATTTGGAGCCATTTTTTAGAAAATCACATTTTTAATATATTTTAATATTCAATATTGTTGTTGTAGGAAGACGCCAAATTTCAAAGTTCTCGAAGCAGAATATCAGGTCTTTACAAACACTGTTTGGCAGTATCATTGAAGAGGCACTCTATGCGATTGCTATAATAGGCACCAGTGGCTATGCAAATGTTAGCATTGGGCATACTACTTAATTAGAGGATGAATAGAAGTTGATCCACTGGCTAGACTGCTGTAGTCCACCACAATAAATAAGCGCTCTGTACAACCTTAGAAGGCATAGTCAATCTGCTCCCCATGAGATTGCATTGAGGAAGTTTAACAGAGAAATGCAATTTGTTTGCAAATGTGATTTTGTCACTTTATTAGGCATTAAATGTAAGCCCAAGGATCTTGGTGGCATTAACAAACGACAGCTAGAGGTCCCCAAAGACCAGGTCGACGTCCCTGTAGTGACAGTATACTCTACAAAAATGCAAGCATAATTTTAACAATTTGAAGCCAGGTGACTTGCTCCATTCAAGTAATCTGTTGAGGGCAAGTTGGAGCTGCCTTTGAATTAAGTTAGTGCTGCTGGAGGAACAGAAGATAGCAAAGTCATCACTGGCGACCGTGTCTTCTCTACATCTCCCTCCAGAACGACTCCTATTTCGAGGAGTCTTTGGGAAAGAATTAGAAGGTATTTTGCACAAAGCACACATCCTAGATCACTGTCAACTAGCATAGCTTACACTAGGAACATTGCTATCATTGGGCAAGCTAATACCATGTAACTAAACAGCAATTTAACGTGCATAAGATGGGTTTCCTTTGAGAATGCTTTTTATGATCCACGTTCTTAAGAAATAGAAAGTTTCTTTCAAATTTCCAATGACCCACACTTAAATGAAATCATATACCTAAAAACTTTTTAAGAAACTCTTAGCACTGACAAGAAGGATTGTCTTGGGTCTTCAGAGTCTTTGCTTATTTAACACAAATTAGAAACTGATCAAATTCATATAAATAAAAAATATTTTCTTTGATGTCCCTACAACCTTAAATACTTTAAAATCATGATTCAGGGTGAGAACACTTACCTGGATCTTGTTCATCATCAATGCTGAAAACCGGCGCAATATTGCGATAGCGTTTATCCAATTTATCTGAACAACTGACGTGGCGATCTACAGCACTACCTCCTGCTGGATTCACAATGTATTCATACAGTTTTCCTTTCATTTCTGCTGATTTTGATTTCATTGCAGCACTGTAAATTACATGAAATGTTTAATTACAATTTTCATTCTTTATTCACATATCTTAAGCCGGTGATTCCCAAACATCCATAGAGGATGTTTACCAATAGAATAGACAGAGTATACATACCAATAGAATAACATCTAAAATTGTGGAAACATGTTGGAAACAATAATAGTATGTTATAATTTACCCAGAAGAAAAAATGAGGAAAGGAAATTCAAAATATCCAAGCTGATAAAACCAAATTAGGCTCTGAAAAACAAAATTTGCAAGATTTTTCTCTGAGAAGATGACAGCACAAAATGTATGCATGTCAGAGCAATGAAGTAATGAGGATGGAATCACAGGCTTAAGAATTGAAATCTCGATATTGGGAATACCATTTATGTCCTAAGTTACCTACCTAATTTTTCCAAGAAAATATGAACTACTATTTGTCTGGATGGACTCAACAGAAGTAGTATCCGTTTGTTCAGGAATGCAAGCAAGGCAATTTTTTGTTTTATGATCTTCTAAGTGCAAACTTACTTCTTCCCCAAAATATTCATGAATTGCTGTAAAAAAATTCCTTCTATAACAATGCAGAATAATTTTTATGCGCAACAGTTTCATCATATAATATTTTAAAGAAACAAACAATGTACATTTTCAATTTCTAACAATAAAATCAAAGCTGGATCTACAATTCCTAGAAAAAATGCCACATCTATAAAGAATAATTAAACACAAACAATGTTCATATATAGCGCCTTATTAATTAATAGTGTAGAATTACACATGGAGCATCAGTGTAAATAAGTTGCCTGAATTAACTTAATTATTTAGGACTTAATCCATCCACTCATCCACACATATCATTAATTCCATATATTGCGCTTGTAATTCAAAACATGTTAGTCATAAGCAATTGTTGGCTAATGTTCAATCTAACTTGAATTGCATTCAATAACACAGCGATACTGGAGGGACCTTCAACATTAATTTTCAACCTGTAGTATATAATGTAATTAAGGAACAGTCATTAATGACCTAAAATTACATAATACAGCACAGAAACTAAAATGCCAATCTATAATAACATCTATTGAAAAATTTAAAACATGAGATGATAATTCATTGGCAAACTTAGACAACTGAAAATTAGCGATATCTACAACAGCACATACTTTCTTGCATTAGAGCCTAATTATAACTTTTGAAATTTTCAAAAATTCAGAGAGTATAAACAGAGACCTACAGGATTTTTAAGCATTCTTTGCTCTATCCAAAGAAAAATCTAAAATAAATAATTAGGAGCCACTTTTGAGATAAACTTTATAAATTTCCTTCTCTACAAGCAAAAATTACTTACTCCACTTAATAATCTCTATCATCAAAATAGCACTTTTGTGTACTGTTCACCACGTGGCATCTCTGCGTACGTGCCTCTCACATGCACTCCTGTGTCACTATTCAGTGGCCAGAATTGGGAAGGAATTAGGACATAGGTAGTATGCTTCACAGGGGTTGAACAAGCCCCTGAGAAGCCGGTGAACCTGTTTTGTTGGATCAAATTTCACCTGAGATTGTCCCTCCTTTAAAATTTCACAAAAGATTCACCTCCTTGGTGAAAGGTGTGTGCACCTGCACAGCCATGATTTTTCTAGAACTTCAGAATATTCTCTCTCTATTACGTTTTAAATCATTTCTAGACAGTACTCTTTTCAAAATGTGTGTTGAAAATAACTATTTTGAGACTTTTACTTTCTTGCCCTACTTCAGAGAAAGAATTGTAACAATGCGTCCGAAAACAGCGAATTTTTAACAGAAAAACTCTTAACCCTAGTAACGAAGGAGTGGGATAAATGTTGTTTCTAAATATAGTAAACTACTTCTTCTAACACCCTCTGTAGTCATAATCCATGATTTGTGGTCCTGGATACTAAAAAATTGATTGACAGCAAAACGTGTCTGATCAACAGTGATTAACACTAGTGTCTAAACTGTTCAGACAATTTTTTCTAAAATAGATATTCCGCAAACAATTTAAAGGAACTTGAGGCCCTCTGAGTTTGAATATTTTGATTTCTTCTTAGCTTGAAACCTCGAACATATTTTCAAAATGTTCTCTAAAATGGCTCCAAAATGTTGTTTTTTTATTAAACTTTGTCATGGGATAGCATACAGGACAAACAAAAGAATGTCGCAGATCTGATTTTCAAGGAGATTCACGATATTTTGAAAAATTCTGAAAGTTCTTTTTTTTTTTATGTCTTCCTTCATCTTCTTCCAATAGTCCAGATAGAAATTTTTTCTTTAAGAAAATCTGTTTTGCAAATGCATACATAGAAATAAGGTCATGTACAATTTTTTGAAAATATGAAATAGGAAAAAAATTAGAAAGAAAAAAAGGGACTTTTTTGTCACCACTTATTTTTTGGGCGACTTTGCTGCAAAATGCCCCTTGTATGTTAATAAATGTTACATTAATATTAATTAGTGTCCCAGAGCAAGTAAATGAGTACATGTCATGTTTGTTTCATTCATTTAGCAATAACAAAAAAGGAAATATTGAATCCCAAATTTGTAAAACTTTACAACAATATTGCACGAAGTCAAACACACAGCTATATTTTAAAAACTATCTCACCTACGCAGCTTCAACTACACAAAAGTTCCTTAGAGACACATGGGACTCAGCATACAAAATATTGTAAAAATTGGAGATGGTCACATGGGGAGCACAAGACCACTTGTCTTTGAGTGAACCAAAGAAATATGAAATGATTTATAGTTGATTTTGTTTGATATGATAAGATTATGAATTACGATTGATACCCAATAAATTAATAACTATTATCAGGCAAACATTGAAAATCCAAATGAAATCTTCATTAAGGGTGTTCTTTGTACAAATTAATGACTACTCACAGAACATTAATAAAATAATTTGATATTTTATATTTTATTTACAGAGACTTTTTTTTAAAAAATATCCATAACATATCCATTTATTTTTACAATGCACATACAGATAACATAAAACAATTAAAATCAATATAATTTGGTTAAGTAATGCAAGCAAGTATGTGCGCATGAGGGAACAGGGCTACAAAGAGGAAGGATAGAATCCATGCAGTTTGTTGATGCGTGGGATACCAAGCCAATTGGCACCAGTTGATAGTTAAAACGTTTTTTTGCAACTGGTTTAGATTTGACAAGTTTAACTGCCTCAATAAAAGTTATATTTATTACACTAACTTATGTTATTTATTGCATTTGTGAATGTATGACTGTTGAACTTCTATAGTTAAAAGTCACCTAGTTGAGAAGTGTCAACCAAACAAACTTGTGGGGTTGGTTGGCATAGGCTCAGGGGTACGTTGGCACTAACACAGTGTAGATTGGCACATTACTTCTGAGAGTGTGTGGAGTAATAAATCAATGGCAAAATCGATCATTTTTCATTGTTTTATTTAAACACATTAATGAAAATAAGTTGATCACCATTTAGTCTTGCAAATCAGCCACCCATGGCAACTAATGGAGTCTTAGTACTTTCAAAATTAAGTATTTATCAGTCTTTTACCTCTTTTAAATAAAAAGTGCTGCTTGTCTTCTTCAAAACATTGAGTAGGTAACCTCATTTAACTGTTTCAAGTTTCATGCTAAAGAGAACTTAAACTTGTGATAGACGAGCACGGCAAAGTAGCAGGTTTAAGCTACAAAGAAAGAAAAACAAATCTTAAAAAAATAAATGTATGATAATTTAAAAAAAACTAAACATCCCCAGCTGATAACAAAAAGTTAGAGCCCTTTTGTATTCGCTACGTGCAAGTCCTCCTTTACATAACAGGAATGGCAGGAGGGGAACCTTCCCTCACCTCACAGATGGGCGCATGGGGTTGCAGCAAGTATACGCAACATTAGCTGACTTCGTGCCGCATGCTTGTTTTATCTCACTAGCGATGTGAGAAACAACACAGAGAGTCCACTGCGTTGACATGCAGCATGACACCAGTAGTGGCCACTGTGTCAATAGTGATCCCTTCAAGAATGACATTTGAAAAATAAGAATTGAAAGCTTCTCGTAGGCTTCAAACTAGCAGATCATGAGGATTAGAAGATAATTTATTTTCTCCCTTATTTTATACTTAAAGAATAAGCTGAAAATATCTTTTTAATATTGGCACTGCAAAGTCACGTAAATCTTGTTTTTTTTTATCTCAACAACGTTCAGAGGGTAGAATTTGACATTATTGATGTTCTATAATGTTCTCTGACCTCTACAGATGCTTTTATGCTAGGTGTTAATAAAAATATCAGAAAATAATTTTATTTTGTGCAGAGGGTTGGCAGACAGAGGATGGAGCAGTCTGACACTGTGTCAATCAATCCCAATTAAAAAGTACCAACCAGCCCCAAATGGCAATTTACAATTGAAGATTGCCTCAGATGTGACCAGGGAACTCGAAGTTATACTGATACAATCAAGAGCTTGGTTGAAGGTTTCAGATAAAAAAGAGAAACAAAATCTTTCCTTTTCACTGTTACAGAAGACAATGAGCTACAAAATCATTATTTTCAAAGCTCTAATTATATTTGACATCCCTGTCATTGTTGCATTGATCATACCGAGGTCTTCTTTGGGAAGTTCATTAGGAAGTTCACATGAAAGGCACGATGGCCTCATGGAAGCTACGTAGCGGACCTGGGAACCTGAGTGCCAACCAGGCCCGGTCTCCCCTATTCCTTCGGCACATGCCTCATATTGATCGGACAAACCATGGAAAACTACCAAGCGGCTGACTGCTCCTATATCACACATTTTTATTGTCAGCACAAACAGGAAACTACACCTTCTGTTCCACTGTTTGAAATCAAAGTGCCACTTTCTAAAAGCAACGTGAGAGACAACAGCAGTCCAACATACCTTGATAACCTCCTTTTAACATGCTGACGAAGTGGGTGTGTTTCTGTAGAAACGACGCAATGACCATATGCGTGTATTGATCTTCCTCCATGCGCCCAGAGCCCAAAAAGCATAGGTGTTCACCGCTGGCAGCTGAACGCGCAGCGAGCGACTGGCGCTGTGCCGACAGTAGCCCTTGGACAGCGGTCGTGAACGCTGACGGCTCCTGGAGCATCTGGGAAACACCGACACTTCAGATATACAAACTGCACATGCAAGAATAATTCAACTGCAGGACACCCACTTGGAAGAAGACCCTAACTGGCACGGACACAGACATTGGAGAAGAGAGTTTACCCCCCACAAAGCGCTCTCACTTTTGTTGCTCGAAGATTTTTTATGGAATTTCCAATGCACATTCACTGTTACGTTGCTGCTTAGTATGTTTATAATTTATAACTAGAGCCTGAAAATTCAGGTATTTATTTTACCTAAAATAGGCAGTCAAAAAGGCATTTGTGTTTACTAAAATAGGCATGCAAAAAAGGCATTTATTGTGGCTAAAGTAGGGGGCAAGACACAGGACACACTAAAAAAAAAAAATCACAGTTTAAAAGTAATTAGTGTAAAAAATTAATAATTAAATGAATCACATTTTCATTTTAACTCCAAAATTTACATTAGTACTAACATGGAAGGAAACTACCTTTTCTTTGTAATTTTGATCACACTTGACCATCCGATTGAAGACTACGAATTTACTATACTCACGACCCTATCTGTACAGAATGTTACTATGGACTCCTTTTTGAATCTTGAAATGGTAGCAGTGAAAATGGAATTATAGATTTTATTCTTCCTACTTGTAATCATCAGAAGGAAAGAGAGAACAAGAAGGAACTGAGAAGGGTATAACCATGTACAGACAGCTCTGTCCTCAAAAGGGATCTGAGGCCATAACAAACATAGAATGAGATATCTCGTGAATGAACAAGTCTAAAAGCATCAATGAAAAATATTAACCCGACAGAACATGCACCTCTTTCTATAGCATCAGTGCATGCACCTGGTCTTGCTGACCCTTCTGATTACAGTTCCCTAAATTGAAATTTACCTAATAATTTCGATCAAGGGAATGTACTAGGATAAAGATGCATATTATTTTCAATAATGAGATATATTTTTAAAGAATTGATTTCAGTATTTAGTGATTTGTATGTAAATGAAGAAAATTGAAAAAATAGTATATGCTGAAATTTTCCATTGCATTTACATATTTGACAACGTTCCTTCATTGCATGCATTACAAATTCTTAGTTAGTGCTCCAAATAAATAAACTTTTTGCATATTTGGGACCAATAATTTTTTAAGCCACGTAACGTACTGAATGAAGATCGTTGCACAATTGCACGTCTCTGAGGCCCGCGCAACGTTTTGGATTGTTTCACCGCTAGATAGGATAAAAATTCTCACTTTCTCAGAAGAGGTGCGACTTACATCAGTTGAAGGTAAAGGTACCTGGAGGCAATGGTCAGGGGCAGACACACTGTGATCACAATTTTAATGTAAAAACTTCCCAGGTCTCGCAGACCATCTGCATGCACTGCCGGGTTAAAAATCGTCATTGGTATAATCTTCCTTTACTTTTTAAATTTTTAACAACCTGACACTGGACCTCTGCATTCACAGAAAGACAATTCATGACTGTGCCTTCATGTTGGCCAGGATAGCAAGTATGTTTGCAACTACCAGAATAGAGATTTGTGCCAGGAGGGGGAAAAGGAAAAATAGTAACAAAAAAGACAGAAAAGACCACAAATAAGGAATAAAAAAATCACAAATAAGGCAAAATGCCAAAAATAGGCATTAGAAGGTTAAATAGGCAAAAAAAGGCAAAATGAAAACCCACTAGAACAACTCAGGAAGTACAATTATGTGATTCCTGTTGTTGAAAGTCTTAGAATCATAACAATTATAAAAATGCATTTTGCCAAATTTACAAGCTCTATACATTACTGCATTTTAAGTAGATAAAACACTCCATACTAATACTCAAGTGTGGGACAAGAGATGTGTTCCTCACACAAGTTACACTGCCAATTTGAACTTCGTGCCAGAAAGTAATATTTAAACACAATTTTGCGTTTGACAGTGTTTTCTTCTTCTTTTTATTTCTCTCTTTCGGAAAAACTGGTGTTGCTTTATTAAAATTCATCGTTGAATCTGGGGTACCTTTTGTACAGGTAGCTCACCGACACCTGTATAAATGTGTATATATTCTAGCCCAGTCAAATTAGAGCAAAAACTGATGATCGAAGGAAAAAAATTGCGAAGTTTTTGAACTTGGAATGAATGATTGTTTGTTGGTACTTGCCGCACATTATACTAAAAATGCTGAAGTGCGGGGGTGAGCCAGGGGTGGGAGCCTGTTTAATGGTTCTTTTCTTCATTTATGCATGTATCTCCATAATTATCAATCCTTCCAAAACTTATTTTCTATACAAAATTAAAGGAGACAAAAATTCGCATAAAATTTCCTACATGGTTATGTTGTAAAATTAAGCTTTTAAAGTTGTAGGCTCGTAAACTTCTTGTTTTTATTTACAAGGCCGTTTTTTGTAGATATTTCCCTTACAAAAATAATGTTAGGTATGATATGTTCAATGCACGGAAGTAGTTTTGTTTTTGTTGAATATTTATCAACATGCATTTGAATATTTTGCCCAAAAATCATTAACATTTTACATCTTATCAAGTCTTATTGGGTCCTAGATTACCTTAGGTACAAAACCTCATAATCCACAATTTACTTGATAAAGTTAGAGTACAAATATTTGATAAAGGATCGTGTACACTGTCAACAAAATTCGTAAATTGAATGATCACATTAACTGCGTACATAGAGGGATAACTAATACAGACAATGAGAGTGTCGATGACACAGCACACACTCAATGTTTGACATGGGAATTCAGTGATTACAGAATAGGGGAAACCTTCATTATTCCTATTTTTCAAATGTTTTGGGCATGAAATGAGTAGTAGTAAAAATGTATTCCGAAGTTGTTGAATTTCGGCCAAAAGCAGTGTCGAACATGCCTTACAGGAAAAAATTGCCTTCAGCCCTCTCTAGAAACAAATGTTATCTTATGATAAATAAGTACTCTGAAACTTAGTTTTGGTAAAAAAAAAAAATAATAATAATAATAACAACAACAACAACAACAACAACAATAATAATAATAATAATAATAATAACTATAATATTATTAAAAAAAACCTTCAATATTGATTCAGTTGTCTTCAAAATAATTCCCTTGAGATTCTCAGGGCGAATGTCCTGTGTTCAGCGAATACAGTGGCTGAGGCATCATAATGATGATGTCTATGGCTAAAAAGCGACAAACAGTGAGGTGTGAGCAGTGTGCTCAGGTGCACTATCATGATGCAACTGTCATGAATTGTTTTGTCACAAATACGAGTGTTTTCTCTGGAGTGCTTCACGCAAACAGTGTGAAGTAGTACATCCTATTGGCTCTATAACTAGTGGCAAGTAGAAATGATGCTCTACGCTGTTAAAATCCATAGAAACAGTGAGCGGAACCTTCAAATTTGATATGTTCTTTTGATATTTGATCTTCAGGAAGCTTCCATTTGGAAGATTGTGTCATTGTTTTGGCATCATATACGTACACCAATGTTTCTTCACCAGTTATGACCCATTTGAGCAATTCTGAATTGTTGTTGACTTCATTTAGCATCTCCTCATCAATTTTCATTTGACACTGCTTTTGGTCGAAATTCAACAATTTCAAGCTACTAGAATTAAAAGCAATCAAAAACATTTTCTCCTGGCCTATGGTATGGGATTTTCCCTGAAAATGTTTTAAACTTTCGAAAATGGATTCACTTATACTGAGTTCGAGTTTACAAAAGTGAATTTCATACAATGCAATTACTAAAGCACCAAGTTTCACATAATGAAAAGAGAACTCACACTTGTCCTTCAAGAATTGAACTCCAACCAGTCAAAAGTCCATTTCTGACTCTTTGGTTACTTGTTTCAAGAAGTAGACTTTATCAAGCCGGACACTTGTGAACTCATGAACAAAGGCACTGAACCAAAGTGTCATCAAATTTAAAGTTTACTTACAGGTAAATTTATTTAAATATATTCTTATTTCTAGTGTAAATATTGAGGATGCGCAATAAAATCAAAAGAGAGTAAATATTTTGTGTGTAAATAATTAATAAATTTGCTATTTTTGTACTTAATGTTTTATTCTATTAAGATAAATGTGTACTTAATTAAAAAACGCATCAAAATATTTGAAGTTCAAAATAAATACAAAAGTATTAATAGAGGTTACTTACAAGATTGCAATCAAGATGAAACGCTGTTGGTAAATGGCCAGCATTATATTGTTCTGCTGGTCGGCAATCAACCAGAAAAAAACGCAAGCTTTCGAGACGCTCTGGATTTAATGCTGAATCAATATTGTCAACCAATTCCTGAACATCCACTGGAAGGCAAAGAGCTTGAGATAGATTTTCTGCAGAATGTAATATATCTCCAGTACCAAATATTTCATCTTCCAGTTCCTATAAAAACACAAAATGTTATATCAATAAACAGACTTATATTATCGTAAAATTTCGATATTGGCATAACCACATGAGCTGAATTGCAAAAAAGACTAACAAGGCTACATTTACACTGGGTAAAACCTCTAACATAACAAGAAGCAATGTATTCACCTCACTATTTAGAACCTACACTCTCCCTATAGTTGAATTTGGCATCGCGATTTATAATCCTTACTTCCTCAAAGACAAATCTGTTAGTAAATTGGAGAGCTACACGTATTCCATAAAGACGTCAAGAATATAGATTATAATCAATGACTGATGAGACTCGGGCTTTAGACTATTGCTGCAAGGAGACAACGTGGCAACATGTTTGAAACATTCAAGATCTTGCACAGGTATTACAACTCCAATCTTAGTAGCATTTTTCAGTGCTCCGATAATCTACAATTATGAGGTCATAGTATGAAGCTTGTAAAATCTACACATAATCTAATACAGTACAAGAACTTCATAGGTAACCGAGTTGTCAATACCTGGAACATACTACCCACGAACGCGGTGATGGCACCTAGTATTCAGATATTCAAAGGAGCTTATGGCAATCTCTTCACTGAGAAAAGCCATGGACTTCTTTGATATGTGGACTCTGTTCCTCCTTTTCAAGAATTGTGTCAATTGTTGTGATATGAGATATTTACCAATTTAAATTTAAATGTGATATGAAACATTGTGATGTGTTAAAAATAATTAATTATATTAGTACCAATTCGGGTCACATCAGATTGCACTGTTGCCTGTATGTTACCTTAAATAAATAAATAATTACAAGAAGACATGAAAATGATCATCTGAGTCTGTTAACACATGAGATATGTATGAAATATATACGGTCTCAGGATTTAATTCTTGATTACATTAAATGTAACTGTCTCATTTCAAAACAAACCACAGCTTTAGTAGTTCATGTCAGTGATGATGGTGATCATTGAAAAAATGGAGAAACCTATGTTTTGTACCTTGTTGTATATATACAGAAGCATTAAAATGAAATATTAACATATTTACCAACTTCTAGTCTTTAGCTATTAGGATGCTTTTAACCAAGTTCCGTGAAGTCATGCATGTTAAGCAACACACAATGGGTCCCTGGATGGGTAACAACCTGGGAACCCCAGATACTAAAGGTTCTTAGCGCCTGGACGATACAGAGGCAATGACTGACAACTTGACGTATGACCGACTAATGTTCAAGGAAGATAACACACTCCACATTCAAAGCCAAAAAGGCTTGGAAAGTCACTATGCAAGGGAAATGCCTATTTTATTCTTAATGAACATATTAAGGGCTTTTGGTATACATACACGAATTATGGCAAATGCTTTTGATAAAGTTTTCCCTTCCTAGGTCTTTTACCCAGCCAACATGACAGTTACCCTTTACGTCCCAATGGGGCACATATTCAACCATACGCTAGATATCAACACACTTGAGGGAACCTCTGATCTGGGGTCAGCAGTACGCGAAGCCCTCTGCAACAATGCACATGAGAAGGGACAAACACAAGGCAGGACTCGAACCCACGACCCTTCAGACCGATGCGCACAATAGGTACACAATCTCAGCCACCTTAGCCAACCAGGTGAAGATAAAGTTTTATTTTGTCATTTTGGCTTATCTGGAAGTAAATGCCTTTTTAGACATTTAGATACCCTTTTCTTACTATTTATTTATATACATATGCTTCTATTCTTGGTTAAACATTAACAATTAAAGACTTTGTTAGTTTTACTAATTCCAATACTTGTCTACCAGAAACAAAACTATTTTCTTGGGTAAACTGAAGATGTGATTTAGGGTTTACAAATAACATTCTTTATTTTTGTAACCCCAAAATTCGCTTTCCTCATACTCCATTCCAAAAACATACAAGAGGTGCTACAACACCACATACTTTCTCACATTTGTAACTGCTACTTCCTGAACTTGCAAAAGTGTTTACAACTAGCAATTTTTTTCCCCACACCGAGACGAACTCTGGTTCCGAGTTAACTTGCCGTGCGCCTTACCTCTACTTCAAGCCAGCTGTCTGACGCACCCACTCGTACCGACACTTAAAAAGTAAAAATTCTCACAACATAAAATTTCTAACACATAATCTTTAAAAAACGAAAGAAAATAGTTTTTTTCTTTCTAATTTTTCCCTTCTTTTCGTCAATTGTAAGGGTCAAAATCGGACACAAACGCCAGGAAAAATTCTCAAAACATCTTTATCACCAAAGAAAATCGCAAGAATAATTAACGTCAATATTCATAGGCATAATATGGTAAATAAATTAACTTATATAGGAAGCTAATAAAAAACGTTTTCTTTTCATTTGTATGAATGAAGTGCTCCAAGTAAATTGATTTAAATACAGCAAAAAACTTGTTTCTTTTACTCTTCAATTAAGATTTTCAACACAAAAAATGTTTATCCCCTGGGGGCAGTTTTCCCTAGCTTATTTGGCTACTCCCTTTAGCATTCTTATATTTAGACATACTCGTCTGAAAGATGAGGGTGTCTTGAGGGCGTAGTATTTGGCAAGGGAACAAAAGTCCGGTACATCAGCTGCTTCTAGTGCACATGGCATTGATGACAAGGTCTCCACTATTTGTTGTTCATTTTCATTTTTGAGTTCCAGAATTTGATCTCTGAAATGAAAATTAAGATCATTATTACAAAAGCTAAGGAAAAACACAAAATTCTTCATATCAAAAACGTTCTACTAACCTTCCGTTTACCACCATGACTAAAGAAAGAAAGAAAACCAAGAAAGGATCTCCTTGTTGAAAATAAATATCCCACATACACAGAACAACCGGTAGAGTGCATGTAGCTGCAAACAGGGACTGAAACTACAAAACAGACACATGTATACAAAGCTACACAAGTACATCTTGAAGATTCAGAATTTAATCTAGGAAATAACAATTACATTTCATAATTTATTATTTGTAAACATATGATTCGTATGTAATTAAATACGAGTATTTTATATTTTTATTATTAATTTAGAGGCAACTGAAAACTGATTACATCGGAATATACATGAATACATAGGAATTAATACATAATTATATAGTGTTGTCAATGTATTGGTCATCGAAAAAAACTTGAAGCATTGTCCGGTAAACCGAGGCGGGGCTCTCCGAAGAACCACTTCGAACCACTCTGCGAAGAGCCACTCCGCTCCCCTGCTAAAATGTGGACGGTCCACAGATTCCAACTCTCACTTATCACGTCGGGGACATACTTTAACATTTTCCCACGCAAATCGAGCGGAACTGCCGGGGTTTTCTCAACAGATATATTACTTCCCCAGAATGGGTTTCTAGCGTACTTCTGATCTTTCAAGTATTCCCAATTACAAAACGTCACAAAGCTTCATCACGTGATCTGATAACATACTATTTTTTTCGATCCCTCTAGTCAGCGCTGAAATTTTGCGGATCAAACGGTAGTATTTGCTTCATCATATGAAATAATTTTAGTCATTATTCTGAGGTAAATTACTAAATCGAACAAGTCATAAAACCTACTGTGGTGTAAATACAATTTCATCACGCCCGCAAAGTTGGAATGTGCTTGGGACACAGGGTTATCGGGATCACCACTTGTCGAATGGCACGCCGGCCGCAGAAGTACGGGCGCCAGTCGCAGTCCTCCGCCAGCGTGAGCTCACCTCGCCGAGGCGACGCTTCGTATTCATTGGCGGAAGATGAATTGCCCCACGTAGATTAATGTAAAGGCACTCGTAAAAATTAGTTTAAATTAGAATAACGCATTATAAATTAGTATAATAGTATTCTAATATTGTAATGCAACCGACCACGCGTGAGGAATTCCTGCGGATACAAAACTATTTTAAGTGACACTAGTGGACCAGAGAATGCTTCGCTATTGCAATGTATTACAGTTCACACGTTACTGGTCACGTGATTGTTGATACGTTTTACGCTACGCCCTGCAAAAATGTTAATAAATGAAAGACTTCCTCGCGAGTATTGGTTTGTTTTATGTCCTGGTTTGGACATGTCTGCATAGTTAAAACGTTCTCTCTTACGTTTGAGCATGCGTTCCTCATGACACTGTCTTGGAGAAATTTGATTTACTTGCACGGGATAACGTTCTAGTAAGTAATTCCGGCTGATACTTCACAATCGCAGGGGCAGAATATGCAGCGAAGACGCGCTTAATACCCGAAGGTGCGGCGGGATGCGTACAGCTTCTGTTCAGGGGCGCTTGAGGCAGCATAAACGCATAAAATCATCAACGAGCGTCTATGTGCGACCGACATACGCACGTTCCTATTATACTATGCCTATATTCTTCGCGCAATAAGTTGAAAACGTTTTATCACAATGGGATGAACAGTATGGCGCATAAAATACGAACAAACATTGATTTTTACTTCCTGGCTACGGAAACGAAAGAAATTTCTGTAATGCTGCGCGAAAAAAAATTGCGAATTTTCAGCAGAAAAGAGAAGAAAAGAGGCCCTAGAAACGAAAAAGTGGATAAATCAAGTTTCTAAATTTAGAAAGAAAAGCCTCCATCACGTAGTGTTGCCAGAATCCATGTTTCGTGGGTCCTAGATACCGAAAACTCAAATTACGGTAAAATGTCTGTCCGTCCGTCTGTCTGTCCATCCGTGAACAACGCTAGCAGCTAAACCGTTCAGTCTCTTTTCTCCAAAATTGATATCTCTAATCGATCTGGCAGATGACGCGACCCCTTTAATTTGAAACCCATATTTTAATTCTAGGGGTACTTTACATGAAGCCACTGGGCCATTTTTCGTATTTTCAAAAAATGGCTACATTGATTTTGATTAAATTTTATTGTTGGATAATGTGAAGGACAATAAGCGAGGCCGCCGGGGGGGGGGGGTTGGGCGTGGGTGTGAACCCAATAGACTACGGACAGCCTGAGAGCGCCAGTGAACGTCGAACCGCTACCAACGCCGCTCCAAGAGTCGCGCGGGCGACCAGGTAGAAGAGAGCCGGGCAAAGGACAGAAAAGAGTGCCGGAAGTCCCTTCCAAGAAAGACGGGGCATTACCTGGAAAAGGGCCGGCGCCTTTCTATAGTGGCTGAAAGGTTTATGTTAAAGTAGCGTTGGCCACTATGTTTCACTCTGTACTACACGGTAGTATTCTCGCGCCTTCAGCCTCCCATATGTCAGAGCAGCCAATTACACTGCGGAAACGAGGGGAGGTAATGTTATGAGCATGATTCATATGAGGTACGAATATGTTAAAAATGGAATAAGCATATTCGTGCAATAATATTGAATAATCTTGGAAGGAGAAATTCCTCTTGATTTGCTTAAAAATACTTTGCTCCATCACTTATTCTGTAATCCTGTTTACTGTGACAAGCAACCGGCAGTTATCTCCCATTATTGCAGGTTCCTTATACTCTCGGTATCTTCTCCATAGTAACAATATCGTGATAAAACTGTTCACCGTGTTAATCATTAATATTACCCAAATTCTGTCGGAAAAATTAAGAAAATGAATTTTCAGACATTCTACACCTCATAGTAGCTTTCTAACCATTCTGTAATCAATGTTTTATGTCTTCTTTCTTTGCCCCGAAAAATGCATGCACAACTCTCTTAAAAGATTGCCGAGCTAACTCCATGTCTGGCAATTTTTCTTCCAAGCTTTCATACAACGAGGGTTTTATAATGAGGGTGCACGTGACTTAGTTTCAAAATAGGTGAAGACCTACTAAGACCAAGGCCACTAAGACACACTCGTAATTGAGACCAGACGCGAAAAATAAAAAACAAAATCTTCGAATACAGAAGGTAAAAAACAACAACACGAAAGCCTAATTTTGTTGATCTCTCATAAAAGTAGCATAGATGAACTGAAAAAATATTTTATTTTTAAATAGAATTCATCAGTATTGGTTCTACACATCTTACACATGCAATTTAAATGAACTTGCATTAACAGTCAAATACAGTATAAAGAAATGGTACATTTAAAAACTGTGATGTGATATGACGTTTTTATTGCAATACTCTTAATCTACATATAAAATTGAGTACGTTGCTCCTTCCTGGAGGTAAAAATCGGGACCCCCCCATGGCCCTCGCTCGGTCACCGTCACTCTCGCATCAGAGAGGCTGGAGGAGGTCACGTGATCAACAAAGCAAGGGAGCAGGATGCAGGAAGATGGGAGTTCGTTTTGAGTGTGCCTCGCGTACGGACGGGTCTGACCATCCGGAAGGCGGCTGTGTATTGCTCGGGGCACTGCGGTGCCTAGCACTGGGGTCGGGGCACCGGCGCAGTAGAGCGTCTGGGTGGAGGAATGCACTAACCTAAGGGATGGGGAGCAGTGTGTGTGGGTGTCACGGAGAAAGATTGCGATCGTAACGCCAGAACAGTACATAGTGCACATCTTGTAAATAAACAGATTTGAAAATAGAGCACGGGTTTAAGTAGTCATTTCACTAGCACGCTTAACACTTATGCACCTGTTTTGTCAAATATTGTTAGGAAAAAGAATCCTTCCGTGTAATAAAAACTATTTCCAACAGCAAATTAGCTATATGCGTTCGTAAGCTTCCGCGGCCGGAGTCAATACATTCTTGGCTATCAGGGATGAGCCGCGTCTCTGTCAGTTGTGCTGACGTTTCGGCGATCTTGTTGTGGCCTTCTTCAGAGCTATACTGAATAGTATATAGCTCCAGTATAGCTCTGAAGAAGGAAACAGCAAGATGGTCGAAACGTCAGCACAACTGACCGAGGCGCGGCTCATCCCGGATAGCCAAGAATGTATTGACTCCGGCCGCGGAAGTCTACGAACGCATATAGCTAATTTGCCGTTGGAAATAGTTTTTATTACAAGGAAGGATTTTTTTCTTACCAATATTTGACAAAACACGTGCATAAGTGTTAAGACAAAGATGTCAGAAGTCAAGAAACCGTGCAGAGATTACACTTCTCCCGATAGTAAGCCACAGTTTTTAACAGTGTTATACTTTAAAAAATACACATAACGTGAAAAATGAGTCTGCAAAGCAGAGTGGAAAGTAACTGTAGGATTATTTTTTGGCATTAAATATTTTGCTAGTGCAGATCTTTGGTTCCCAGTTCACGAAGAAACAAGCCAGTACTGCAGGGGCGGGTAGGAACATGGAGGCGGGCAAGGCAATAAGACGAAGCGTCAGGCAGACCAGCGACGAGAGCCACAAAGCGAAGCTTCGATAAGCGGAGGTTGTCCATGTTGCATCGGATATGAAGTTAACAGATTTGTATGAATGCTTGTCACTTTCCGAAGATGTCATTAAAATCAGAAGAGAGCTCTCGTTTCTCAAAACTTGAGAACATTGGAGATTAAATTTCGTAAATTTGTTTAGAATTCAGTAGTTACTGTTGGAGTAACTACACATTTACATTTACATTTACATTACAATGGATGTGATAAATAAAAGATCAATTCTATTATGTTACAAACGTAGTAAGTTTTATATAAATTTCCCACGGACACGATTTCTACATTTGGGGAAATATACTAGCAGATATGTCAGTGTAGGTCCACTTACCTTTGCAACAACAGTTGTTTGACAGTAAAATCAAACCACAAAAGACGTTTCTAATCAGAATTTGATGTTATCTCATTTTTATAACTCATTGTTATTGTTCTAAATATAGCCAAACTCACAATGAAAACGTATCTTCAAATATTCTATATACTAATTCTATTAAAGTAAATTTCCGATACAAACTCATCCACGTTCAATTAAATAAGGACATTCAGTTATTTGAATGCTTATTGAGTGTTATGTTATAATTGAACTGTGATAGGGATCGAATAAAGCGTTTGGAATAAAATCGGTTCGTTTAAAGTGGGAGCAAAAGTGTCATTTGACACTACGTTATTACACTTCGAAGCGAGCAGCGTCGATTCAGCTCTCAAATTACTTCGCTTGCCGCCGCAGCGAAGGCCGCGCCCACGAGGCACGTGCAAGAATGCGACTGCCCGAGCTGGCATATCATGCCCGCACCTGCGCTACGGATATTACATAACCCTTACAAATAATTCGAAAAAGTCTGTGCTACGTTGTAGTACCACTTGTTTAGTAGTACTCCTGTACAGGTAGGCCATTAAAGATTTTTTTGCACTCCCCAAGTTGCTTTGAAAGGACCTTCTTCCATCAAGAGCACATTCCCTTACCAGATCGTGAACTTTTTCGAGTGTTTTCGGCCTGGTGACCTGAACTGACCGGCCGAAACGCGCTTCATTTTTGTGCTTCAGTGACCACGATTGAACACATTAATCCAGAAGTCAATTGTCTCCAACGCTGCGCAGAGTCCAAATGTACTTCATCTAATTAGGTTTTGACCTGAGCTGCAGTCCAACCCTTCAAATAAAAACGTTCAATCACAGCACGAAACTAATTTTGTGCATGTCCTACCCCGCAAGTCAAACTCACACATTCAACTGGTTGCCAACAAATACCATCGTCGCATTTATTTCAAAATCCAAACAATTACTTAATAAGAATCATGCTTTCTACGAGTAACTGCCGATGTTTAACAACAATTCGCGGTCTTTCATAGAAATTTACCGGACCTAGGTACACATGGTGATTCAATCCTCGTTGCTAATACAGGACCCGGTGAAAGCGTACACTAAGTTATTCATGAGTGCAAAACGAAATAGTGTAAACCCTATTCATAATTTTGAAAAACGTTTTTGTCATGGGTCATTTTTTCCAAGATAGTCCAAATATTACATTAAATATTGTTTTCTGTTGCTATTATTGCCTACTTATCTAGTGAAAATGAAAGAGTGACAAAATTTATTATTATAAAATTATTAATTATTTGTTATTTAGGATAGTTTATATTTGCGCATGCAACCAAAATTTCACATTTTCACCTCGTGTAACAGGGACTCTACAAGTGTTGAAAATGGCGCGAACGCAAGGAAGGCATCTGCACCGTACGACCAATGTGACGCGCACAACTTTGCCGAGTTGTGCCTTTATTTCTGCCGCCACGATTTCAATGCGCCAAGGTCATCACGATCCTCGACTTCGGTTGTATAAACTCTGTTTTACATTAACCCCAGCTGCAAAAGCATTGGGAGAACCTGGGTTATAAAATTCATATACCGAACGCCACTTAAACGTTCGGGTAAGAAGTGAGAATCGAGGATAAATTCATCCACAATGCCAGCCGACATATTTACAGAGAATCCGTCTTGGTAAGCTACACTACGTGCACCATGCGAATTTCCTCGGCCCCCACATGCAAATCGTGCACATTGTGCCACATCTTGTAAAACACGCTTCATCTGACCAAAGAACAAAGTTCCTGGTTTTCTTTGCATTTGCGCATGAAATGCCTCGACAATTCAGAACGACGTTGTAAGTCTGTACTGTGCAAATGCTGCATCCGCTAGAAATAGAAAGTTCTTATTCTCTCCGCATGAACTGTTCGCCAGGTGACGGACTTTGGTGCCACCTCGCGCGCTGTTTGCCTCGCGCTGGCATCCGGAGCTCATCTCATAGTAATAATAACAGAGTTTTTCAGAGAAGTGGCGAGACGAGGTGAAGCCGATCGCTCACTTGACAGAGCCCGTGTTACAGGAGCACAAAAGCGAAGTCCAAAGTTTAACGATACTTATTTACGAAAGTAAACGACGAAGAGTATCAAATTTCGGCAAATTCAGTCTGTACATTACATAAGGGATGAGGTCCCGGCGTATTAGCAACGAGCACTGAATCACCCGGTATTCCCATTTTCCGAAAAAAGGAAATGATATTTGAGAGCAAAAACCTGTCTTCGTCGAGCACTTCCCGTAGAGAACTGCCCACACAGTCTACGACGTCGGCAATAAATCTTCACACAATACAGAAGGGGTTGTTCCACGGAGAGGTCCCGTCATACATGTGTAGTAGAAGGAGGAGACTCACCTTGCACGAGGAAATCATGTTAAGAGTGGCAATCGTCTATGCGAAGACGCGTCAAAATTACTTCCTCACGGCCAGCAACTCGCGGGGAGGGAAACTAGGGTTAAGTTGGCCTAACATTTCCGCAATATCTTTCCGATGTTTCCGCAATATCTTTCCGATGTTTCCGCAATATCTTTCAGCAATTTATTTTTGCTCCTTGCATCTTTACACTTGCAAGAAAAAGCACGGGCAATACATTATCAGAAAGATCTGAGGAAGATCTTTCCGGCAAGTTATTGCCGATCGTTTTTAATCAGAACGTACTGTGGCCGTGTTTGGTGATGTCACGTGAACTTAAGTGAGTTTATACCTCATTTTTTCCGACATGGCTAGCAAAACGCATGAGAAGCGAGTCGCGGTCGTACTTATTGTGCTAAATGAAGAGATAAAGAAACGCCTGAGATTAGCGAGGACATGTGACGAATTTTAAGATGAAAAAGAGGGATTGGTGGTACAGGAGTCTCAATATTTTTCATAAAAAAATGTTTTCGGGGACTTCGATTCACGTGGGAGCAAAGTAATTTTCTTTTTATGAAAAGTTCCATTATTAATTCCATAAAGTTTTTAAATATTACATACAATTGATGTATTATAAATTAAGCTTCAAATGGATTTAAATTAAAATATATTAAGGTATTAATCTAACGTAAAAAATAATCAGGGGGCATCATTACGAGTAGCTGAACCAAAATTTGAACCATTCGAAACCAGAGGGTTTAGAATATTTAATACTACTTTTTATTGTATTAAACGTTTTCCACACACCCACTTTACGAGAAAAAAAAACGCATATTACAATGCAAAATAATAGTCCAAGAACCACCTTCACCGTACTTCCTGGGAAAGTGACCGTGATCATCACTGGCTTCTTCCAGCTATATCTTGCTCAGACTTCAATCGGGGGTAGGAAGTGGGGGGAGGGGTAGTGAACGGAGATTGTAGTATTTGGTCTGTGATAGGATAAAGGGGTTTGCAGAGAGGAATAGGGTTGCGCAAGATTTCGCATGGCAAGGGTGGTGAACAGCAATTTCTGGAAACAGATATATCGAGGTTAAGATGACCATGCCTTCAGAATATTCGAGAATCGGTAGTTGATATAGCAAAAAACCCTGATGGATTATGTGATCCGGTTGTACGAAAGTTTCGCTTAAAATGCTCCAAGCAAAATATCGCGCCTTACATTCCAGGACAAATGAACAGTGTTTGCATAGACGCGTTCATTGCGTCTGCTGCAATAGGCGCCAGTGGCTACGCGGATGTCAGCATTTTGTATACTATTTAAAGAACGAAGGGTTTAAGAGGAAACTGATTCATAAACTATGCTGCCGTAGTCCAGCGAGCGAATGAGTGCTCTATAGAATTGCAGAAGGCAAAGGCAGTCTGTTCACCATAGATCCCACTAATGGGACTTAAGGAGAAACGCATGAGCCATGCAGCCAACAAATATGTCAGGGGTCGTACCCGAAGTACAAATGGCAATGACCTATTCGCAGAGGCGAAGAATTATCTCCACGCGACTAACACCACGAGATGAAGCCCAAGGTTTTATAGTCTCCTTCACTTTCGTGCGTTTAAAATTCCTGATAGCAAACGTTTCTGCCTAATCAGCCACTTCATTTCCTGTTATTCTCGCGCGGCCAAGAACACAACAAAGAACCAAATAGTAATGATGCAGTATTACATGTAGTTATGTCAGATTTTAATATAAGGGGTCGCAAGAAGAGAAGGATGAGATTGATTGGCGGGAGCTTTTGGAATCCGAACACTATTTCTTGTAATGACGCCAATTGATGGAATTCTAATGCCTGGAATAGCGCATATTTCTTTGCAGTACATACATTGCACGAAGAGTCAATATGAAAGTTAGCAATTACTTTGTTCTATCTTATTACCACACAGTACTTTGCCATTTATGAGCTACCACCGGTGTAAATGAGCCAGTGGCACGGAAGTTTATCACATGAAATTGTTTTAGATGAGTACTTGGGGGAATTATTTCAGGGAGGCTCGACAGTCAGAAGTTTATTGGGGATAGAATAGTTTCGAAGGGCAAACGACAGAGGGGATTTCAGAAGGTTAGGGACTTGTACGCTATGGTTTTACAAGTGTACTTATCAGATGACTCAATGACTCGAACCAAGCGCAGATACTCTTAATCCTAGGCGCCCTTGAGTGGGTTAACCCCGTACCGACAGTCTAAAAGTGGTCGAAATCACAAAAAAAGAGAATTTCGGGACACGTAGTACATAGAGTAACCAGCGTTTACAACGGAGTTGGACGGAGTCAACGGGCATGGTACTAGCGCGAAGCCATACGAGTGAGCATGTAATGCCTCTCAACTCTCTGGTCACAATTTCCTCCGACACAAGTCGCCATGCACAGCAAATGTGGGCACGCGTTCAGTACACAGAGAAGGCCGGTGAAGAAGGAAAGAGGGTGTCATCAAATGGAGAAATGAACAAAAGAATGGGAGATCGAGAATAGGGCAATGTGAGCCTTCCTGTGCATATGCATTATGGCGGAGTCGATTATCTCTTGTGAATAGTGCAGTGCCGGCTGGTATATTTAATTAATGGAGGGGGCTGCATGCAAAAATAGAAAATGAATGTGTTCAATACCGGTGTAGGCCTATGGCGAGCATTTATATCGCACTTCTTGAAGAGTTAAGCCTCTAAATTTCACAGTTATTTTAAATATTGAACAGAATTACTAAACGTATCCATTCTAAATAAGTACTAGGTGCTGAAACAGCACGTACTTCCACGAAAAGTTGTACTCAAATTTTCGAAAAATTATACGTGACCTTCTATCAAAATCTATCATTAAGGAACAGATTTCAGTAAAGAAAAAATCTCTATCATCAACATTTTAGTTTTAGGAAGAATTTTAAACTTTTTCAATTTTCGAAAAATCAGGCTTTTTAACGAAAATGTGAGCAGCACCATTCTCTTAAACGCCTTTTACACTACACAATAATAAAATTTAATCAAAAATGATGGAGCCGTTTTTTTAAATGTTGACAATGTTCCAGTGGCTTCATGCGAAGTACCCCCCAAAATTAAAATATCGGTTCCAAATTCAAGGGGCCGCGACATCAGTCAGACCAATTGGGAATATCAATTTTGGAGAAAATCGGCTTAACGGTTTAGCCGCTAGCGTTGTTCACACAGACAGACATATGTTTTGCCGTCATTGGATTTTTCGGTTTCAAGGACTCACAAAACAAGGATTCAGGCTACACCACGTGTTAGATGATTTTTATTTGTAAATTTAGCAACAGAATTTATCCTTATTTTCGTTACAGGGCCCTGTCATAAGTTTCTCTGCCGAAAATTCGCGCAGCATTACATAATTTTCTTTCTACTCGCGAGAAAGTAAAAAAAGAAAAATACAATATACGGGGCCTTAACTATATCATACGCATTAAAAATCGTGTAAACGGCGTGCAAAACTGAGGGTGGGACTGTAAGGGACTGCCTTTCCTGCAGCCCCTCGAATCCTAATATTGAGACACACAAACATCTGGGAACGCGAAATCCATTATGCCCATACTTCACTACAAGCAGCAGGGACTGTCAGTTTCAGGGAGGGAAATGGAATCGCAGCAGAACACGGCGGAAGCTTTTCGCAAGGTACACACGCACCAGCAGTGAGCTATATTGGCCATGTAATTTAATGAAAAAATATTTTACATATTTTATTTTAGATTTAGATTCGGTTTTTTTTTAGATGTGCTGAAAATATTTACATGCTTACAGAAAATACAGGAAAAGGGATTAGTAGGATAAGAAAGGCTACAAGAATTGAAGTTCAAATAGTGACTGGGAATATAAAAAATATATTTTTTAAATATTCTACCACAAATATATCAGTAAATACGTTCATAATTTCCAAAAGCAAATGTATTTTTTGGAATTGAATTAGTACATTGGTTGAACTGTAACAAATCATTGATTTAACTTTAGATAATGGATATAAATAATATATCAATGATCCAATTACGCAATTATGAATGTACTGACTTGGATCCTTCATTGCCTATGCACAATAAACTAAATATGTATCTTCCATTTATGGTTATACATATTTGTACATAAATACCCGTTAAAAGAATGAGTAATGAATTACTTCTAAAAACCAAACAAATTTCAAATGGTATACTTTATCTAAATCTTTCATTTATTATTTTTTATCAAAAACTGTAAAAGTGCGAGGTAAGGAAGAATACAATCTACGCAAGTATTCTTGAATTCCGAAATCCCTACACTTTTTTTTACTATTCATAGTCAATTATGAATAAAGGTAGCAAGAGGAGTTATTCGCACCTTTTAATAACATGAAATGTCCTCTGTCATCTATAAGAAATAATTACTGTCATGTATCAGAAAATGTTCGCATCTGAAACTATTTAAAGACCGGGCCGAGGCCTGCTGACGATATACGAGGAACTACCCCATCACATGTCTAGCAAAATGAGGACGCATATAGGGATGTTACTGTCTACAAGCAAAGCACGGGACCTTTTGAAATATTAGAGAAAAACACAAATACTTTGAGTCCACTTCAAACTTACCCAATTCGTACAATATTTGTCGGGGCCAATACGTTTTGTGTCGAGAAATGAACACAGTTCTGGATCATGGTACTGTAACAGTAGCCGAAATAGTTGGAAACAGGAACCATTTTTTTCATATGCTCTGAAAATACAAAAGAGAGAAAATATCAACCGCCGCAACTAGTACAATTCTCAGGAGGAAACAAATCCGTGACGGAAGTACGCAAAAAAAAATTAGGAACCAAGCCACGAAAATTCATTGGAACATTGATTACATTCTATTCAGAGGCGGAATTCCGGTTTTTTTATTCAGGGGGTGAAATGGTCCCCCCGCATAAGATAGTAAAAAGTATCCCTAAACCAAATGGCATATGAGTAGTTTCACTATAATTCTAACATAAACATAATATTTTTGAAACTTTTCTTACCCCCGACCCTCCAACCACACCCCCTACAGCAAGAAACATGTTTTTTAATTAAAATTGTTTCATCAATTTAATACTGTTTCATCTGATTGAAAAAATATGAAAATTAACAAAATAATTCATACACCAGAAAAACATTTTTGATACTTTCTCAGCGCCAAAATCAAACGCAAAGATTTTTTGAAAAAATATCAAAAAATATTTTTTACCGTCTTAGAAACCTGGAACAAACTTGAAAAAATCTCAAAAGTTCTTTTAAAACACTAAACGTGAATTTTTTCGGAGTTTTTCGATGCTGAGCTGTAGTTAAAAAATAAAACATTTTAACCACTGTAATCCTAGATTACAAAGGCTTCGTCTAAACGACATTCCTTGGGACGAAAGCTTCCTGTATCCCCCTCCCCTCACTCCCCGTTTCTGAAACTCTTGGTATCTTCATTGTGTGATTAGCCAGTGAAATACACGTAACCTTGTGCGCGTGCCTATTTCCGGTGTACGCAAACACGCGTCGTCTAGTAGAATACGCTCAAAATACAGAAAAAAGAAAATCTTTTATAATATAAATTTGAAGATCCGCAAAATGAAATGCCAAAATATATATTTTTTTAAAATTTGTTTCAAGACTAGGAGGCAGTTACCCGCGCCTCCCTCAGAATTCCGCTTCTGTATACAAATATTACTTCAACATATTTTACGAATTTTATATGACGTATCTCCAACGTAATTTCCCACGTCCCGCTGAATGTCTCGCAAAGTTTGAGCAACTGAAGCAAGATATTTTTTTTCTTTATATTATTACTTTTGGTTTCAGGATATGCTGCCAAAAATGATTTTTCAGTTGGAACGTTTCTCTACGCAATAAAAACTTGAAATCAGAGCGGGTCACTATGAACTGTGCTATTGGCGCATCTGGCGTGACAATTCTGTAGTTTTCGCGGCGCGCAATTCGGTTTTGCAGTTGGAGTGAGTGGCGGATGGCAATCGCTCTTGCACGATTGCGCAAGGAGTCGAGACCGCGAGCACGCTCGGGCCATCGCACGCTTCGGAAGACGAAATCCGGAGACAGTGGGATCAAATAACCTGGGCGTGACACGCGCTAGGGACGTGCAAGTCTGTGGTTAGGGAAAAGCTACAGGAGCTCAATTGTACAGTAACGTTCAAAAAAATCTATTATCCATTTGTAAAATAATAAAATACTGATTTACTACGAACGATTATTTGACTACTAAAAATAACTAATTGAGGGATGACGCATTTAAAATTCGACCAACAGGGGACAGCCACCCTGAAGAAATACGACCGAGCTCTCTGCTTCTGTCGAACAGTACAAGACGATGCCAGGGCACGTCGGTTCTGCGCACGTACGTGCGTTGGGAATCAGCGGATCAAATATTCGATATTCCGAGGACGCACGGTGTCTAATCAACAAAAATACCAAAGAAACTAAATTCGATTCCACCATAGCATGACGCAACAAGTGGCACCGATTGCAAATAGCACGAAATTTTACCTGGTGGCCCTTTCAGGGTCTACCTAAAATCGCTTCTCCGTCCTACAGAGGACCACGGTTAGAATTTATTAGTGATATAAAAGGACAGTTTGAAATGGAATGAAAAAGAAAACTTGAATTTTGTACTAAAGGAATGAAATTTTGTTCTACTATTTATTTTATGCAGAATTATTAACATTTAATCTCATTTTTAACGGTTTATCCCCAGTATAAAGAAACATTTTATACATATTCTGCACAAGCCCGGGGCCCTTAATCACTAGCGTGCACACTATCCTTGCGCAAGGGCCCGGTATCGATTTTCACTAAGGCTTTAGCTTTCAATTACATCGGTTTCTGTGCCGAGGGCAATATGTAAGCGGCTGGAGATATGGCCTTTGTCTTGTAAAACGCGTTACTTGCAGGAGCAGTGGGTAGCTTTGGTACTTTCTGATTCACCGTTAATGATAATGATTGTGGTTTAAACAGCGTTTCAACACGAATGATCATCCAATTACACAAACGCGAAACCACGTCGACAGTGATCGCTTTAAAAACAAAGAAAAATATGTAGCAAAGAAGGTAACACATCTAGGTGAAGGTAACACATCTAGGTAAAGGTAAAACGATGAGCAGAGTAAATAAGTGTCGCCCAAGACAAATAAAAAGGTATATTTAAACAAATTTTCGTTATTCCGGAGAGATTGTAGATTACGTTTTCCACATCTAAGGTGATAAGTCCGCAGAGAGAGGATTCAACATTGGCAAGCATCTTTCGTAGAGAAATAGCAAAGCCATGTCTTCGCCTAGCGTTTATTCACTTTTCACAGAGCTCGAAGACAATGCTCCTCGTAAGGTCCGTTGTGATGCATCACAGAGGTGTCAACGGAGGTGAAAATGGCAGTAATAGATACGAAGGGATGATCACCTCGCGCCTAGCACGTCGAAACGAGGAAATCAAGGTTTTATGGACTCCTCTATCGTTGTAAATTTAAACCTGAGCTATGCCACTCTGCTTGACATACACTAAGAACAGTCAGTTTGATATCAGACTAGAATAAACAGAATATCGATTCAACTGCATTTCTCGAATTCCCGCAAACCATAACACGCCCTAATGGCACTTTATAAACTATTTTAATATCTCAGCACTTATTTCTTAGCAGACTATACATCCCATGAGGGGCCCATCACAAACAGCTACTGGCATTACACAAGAAAAGGCGCACCCTAGATTGGTATTTGATCAATAATGAATACAGTATAGTAGGGTGAATTTTATTTCCTGAAAGAGCTTTAGAAATATGCTTCGGAAAGTTGATGGTTTGGTTGAGGTCGGATTATCCGAGGTCTATAAAGGTTCGGAAATGTTTATTACAGGAACAGGGTCTATTAGGGGAGATTTCGCAGGAGTGGGCAGGTGTTGCAAGCTTTTGGAACAGAGCCGAGAAAGGAGACGCATGTCAAAAACAGAGAACAAAGATGTTCATTGGACATACAACACAAAACCACTTGCCTAAAAGGCAGCTTGGCGAAGAAAATATCCAGGGTTTCTGACAATATTATACTAGAGGAAACTGCCAGCTGTCTCGTCTTCTCAGAGATGGTTCACCATGCTCAGCCAAGAGTTGAATGTGGCGTGTGCAGAAGGAACCTACGCTGATATGAATATCCGCATTGATAATAGAATAGTAGTGAGGCATGCACAATGATATAATAATCCCACGCGTCTGCACCCCACGAGTCACAACTAGTGGTGCGAACAAGATGCAACGACGGGTTATACGATCTGTATCTAGCAAATGACATTACGCCATGTTACTTTCTTGCCATATCAGCAAATGAGGCATATGGAAACTTTATATCAGGCAGTTCTGACGCAGAACGGGCGCCGCGCCGCGATACTTTTTGTTGGCGCCACAATGAAACAGCTTTCCTTCATTTCTCACCAAGACGTGCATTTTCAGAGTGGTCCCTGATCACCCGATCCTGGGTTTCTTCTGAGAGTACGTCAAAGATCGTATGGAACCCCGCCGGTCGACATGGGAAGCATTATGAATATGTGCTTTCACAACTGTTTGCGGCAATAAAGATAGTGGTGTTAAACCCTAACGTAGTGTTATTTCACGGTCTTCAGACTTCTGCCTCGCGAATTATCTTTACTCCTCTCTGCCGCGGGGTTCGGTCTCCGTTCGTCGTCGTCCTCACTAGACACCAAATTGAGCATGTTATTATTCAATGCGCAATTGTTTTTTTTAAATGCATACATGGTAGTCGGCGAGTTTGTAATTTTGCGAAGTGCCCTTCAGCGATTCCAAGTGTGCACTATTGCTTGCTGTCATGTTCTCTAAGGTCTCCGTGAAGGTATCATGATATACACTGCATAAATATTCTTATATACGTACAGAATTATTCAAAATTGCCTCCAAGGGAAGTACTGGCGGTGACATGGCAATGTTCTATGGAAACTGTACCGAAACACGTAATAAATATTATTTGGTAAATAAATATTCTATCACCACCCTCCTTATCCCAGACTTATCACATTCTTTGGTCGCACTTATCAGAGCAATACCATCCCCAAAATGTATGATAAAATACCTTTTCATGGAATACCAAAATTATACTATCTATTGCCGAAATTTTCAGAGAGGAGGAACAAAACTGGAGACAACGCATTTCTGTCTGTCGGTCAAATGCATATGAGAAATACATTATTTGAATTTAGTCAATAAATATTTAATTTAAAAGAATGCTTACCTAGGAATGTATAAATTTCTCACTGCTTCAAAGAGATTGTAGGTATCTTCCAGAGGCAGTTTAAGTGACATGAGGGGAAGCAAAATTTCAATCCAACCATTGCCGGTTTCATACTGGAAGCCAGTTGTTTTACAGTAGAAAGTGAGAAGAGACTCTAAATCTGACGTTATGGACACTTTATCTTCATCTTCATTTCCAAGATTCTCTGAAAAAAATCATATTAAAGACGTTAATGTTATTAACCGCTAGTGAAGACATATCTTTGTTTGTTAAACTTTTAACTGACATAGCACAAAGTTACCTTGCAAATACATTGATGACAGGAAAGCATCGGTCAAAATTGTCATAACATATAGATCAAAAAACACAAGCTTAAGAAAAACATTTTCTGAAGACTAACATTTATTGGTTCATTGCATGTGTACATTGTGACGATGATTACGTGTTCTGACTTTAGTAACGTAAAATATGCAAGTTACTGACACCTTAAGTATGTAAATAAATATATAGTATAAATAATATAGTTATGGAAGTTACTGACACCTTGTTATGTAAACAAATAAATCTTACTTACGGATCCACACCTACAGAGAAATATATGTTCGAGTCATGTCTAGTTTCAACAAATGTTGCTAATCTCGCGCTTTTACAAATTAATTATTATTTTTATTTATTTCAACTTTTATCCATCTTTCATCAATTTATAGTTCATATGTTAGGAAAGGGTTCTGGAACTCAAGAAAACGTGGGCAGTTGTTTTTCTCCTCCATACGTCACAGTTTTTACTGCTTTTAGACTAAATAAATAAAGTGTATTAGTTTGGATCACACCTTAGTAACGAGAGTAAGAAATGCACGTACACTGTTATGCCATCTACAACAGTCTAGCAAAATGAGCAAGGGTAACCGTTGACGCAATTACCTAAGCAAATATGAATAAACTTTATTGTAATCAAGAACCAGGATAAATAAGTAATAGCCGGAAGATGTGGGTAGAGAATGATATGGTGCTAGAAGCAAGTGGCAGCATTTTAATGGAATAAACACAAGGACTCAGACGGTTGTGGAAGTTAAATGTAGTACAAATTGGTGGTCAAGAACACACGATGTTTTATTTGCATGGCCTGTTAAAGACGGGTTACCATAAATGTTATGAGAGTAATTAAATTGGACAATTTGTTGCATCGTTTTATTTATAACTTGAGTCAACATTTTAAATTCGCAAGCTATATTGAGAACTCTGGTCGTGGATGACACAAAAATTTAGTGAAGCAGAATAGAGAAAGAACTCCTAAACATACTGTCAATGCTGACACGTGTAATGGTGAAAGGAATTCTGTGCACATCGTAATCATTAGCATTGAGTTCAATTGCATACACATATTCCTGACAAAATGTATTAGGATACAAAATAATTTACCACACAAAATGTTACCTATTAAATTTAATTCAGTTTACAATACATTTTTCCAAGTTGAAAAAAGAGGGTAAGAAATTTGCATTAATTGATTAGCGATTCCGGACGCGTCAACCGCCAAAGTCAATAGTCCCGTGCGTGTGGTGAATCTTTTTCCCGGGAGGTGGCCGTGATCTTGCCCCGCTAGGTGGTGGGATCTGGCGCCGACCAACCTGTCGGCTAGTGGGGTTTTCCCCAACTAGGATCTCCTGCCAGCAAGGCACCGCCCCACACCGATCAATTTCGGGTCGCTAGTTGGACAAAAATGCAAAAAGCAACTTTCTTGAAAAATACTAAAATCGATATTGCTTTAAAGTTCGTAAACCAGAGCACATGAAAAGTGAGAAAACTTAACAGCAATGGGCACGATGAGACGTCTAGAATTCAGCAGTCGGCACGCCTCGGATCGAGCTCTCTCTATTCGCGTTTCAGCAAGCATGTGCTGAAATTAGAATGTGTCGACATGAAACACTGAGAGAGGTACATCACTCCCTGAAAACACAAATTCTTGAAGGTATTTCCCAAAATAATGCTGATAAAAACAATTATTTTAACACTACGCTTCGGTTAAACGGATTTTGCATGATACAAAATTTGTGAACCTCCACAAAAAAGTTCAAATATTTTTTCTTTCAAGATTATGCTGACTAAATCCTATATCTTTCAGTCGTGTTTAAGGTTCTCTTGAGCAGTAACTTCAAAATAAATGTGTATTAGTGATGTTTGAACGATTGCATTTCGAAGGTGGGAGAGGGTTGGCTATTTATGAACTTGTGGTCAGATGTCGGCAGAATACTTCTGCACCAAGGGATATTTTCAAATATAGGAAGATCAGAATTGCTAAACAATAAAAATTATGATATTAAATTTGTTTCTTTTGTTTTGTTTTTTACTTTCCCGCCTTCTCGAAAGTAAGAACAAACTATTGTAATCGTGCTCCGGAAAACGGCTAATTTTCGACAAAAAAAGAACAAAACATTACAGGGCCCTTGTAATAAAAAAGGGTGTAAATCCTGTTCCTGTGTGTAATAAATTACTTGTCTAACACGCAGAGTAGCCAGGACTAACGTTCTGGAGGTTCTTGATACCGAAAAATCGAGTGACGTGAAAACGTCCTTCCTCGGTGGTCAACGCTAGGGCCTACACTGTTCAACCGATTTTCACCAAAATTTGGTATTCCCGGGCGATCTGAACATACTACGGGACAAAAGAGTAGTTGCCACGTTAGTCTTCAGTACAAAATCTAAATTATGCGTTGCATAATACTAAGAGGACGAAATGTTTCGGTATGCTGCACATTCCTTATATTTTTCCTAGAAGTTATTTTACTAGGTTCACTCTAGCTGAAGTTGAGTTACCTATACTCGAATATTCTTGTTTTATACGTCGATACAGACTTTTCACTATAATCGAAAGTTCGCGACATTCGAATTCACAAAATCCCGGGACAGCTGTGCAAAATACTTCACATACTTCAATTTTTTGATGTTTCCGGGTGAGTCAACTGCGAATTCAACTTTTCCTTAAGTGTAGTTACATACTTAAAAGTAAGTTAGTTCATAACCAGTCAAAACTCGATATACGTACTTTGGTTAATTTGTTTACTACATTACTTCACAATATTTGAACTAGAACCGTATAATATTCTTCAATAACAAAAAATACGTTTTCACAAATAAATTTAAATGAGGAAAATTTAATTTTTCAATAGTTTCAACATTAATAAAGATGTTTTACATAATTTAGTATCTATGAAAACCACATAACTTAATTAAATATTACTAAAATATTTTAAAACATGTTAACAGATATTTAACATCCATATAATTACAAAAACATCTGACATGTCTATTTATGACCACGTAGAAATTAACAAGAAATTATTTTTAAGGAATAATTTTTAATTATAATGTACTAAAATAAATTAACAGTAAAATGTACTACGTATAATTTGTTCAATTTAACAAATAAACATTAGAAATACTTTATTAATACAAATACAATTGAGAAATCCGATTTAAATCAAACAAAATCCGCATTCACCTACTTGAAAAAAAAGTCATGATTTTTCCTATCCTGCTGTTATTCCTTTTAATGATTTGCAAAAACAGAGCGCTTGCAGTTCTAAATAGAGGGGGGGGGGTCCAAGGCCCGCCGCCGCTGCCTTGTGAACTTGAGTGCCTAAATAGGCCGGGAACCAACTCGGCCAATAGCACAGCCAATTTTTAATTTTTTTGAGCATTTGAGTTATGATTAACCTTTTCGGATCTAGACCGCTTTCCAGATAAAAGCTTATCGCCTCCACGTACTCTGAACGGTCTCAGTGATTCAAAGCTTGGATAAACAATACGAGCTGTCCCAACGAGCGCAATGTTTGTAGAATGGTCTGATTCCAGATAGTGCCGTAAGCCTTTCTTTATCGAAAAGGATGGCCGTGAGGTGTTGTCTTAACGCACATGCAGTGGATATCTGGGTGGTACGGAACTGGGTATTCTAAACATGATCGGTGTTCTTGGAAATCACACTGGATTGGCGATAGTACCATATTTTGATTTTTCAACCAGTCCAGGCGGGGAATTAAAACAAACAATTTGCAAACATGGTCAAAGATATTGAGTGTAACTAGCCACTATAGTTCGGTCCTTGTCTTCTTTACAAACTGGGATAACCGACTCACCATTAAAAGGAGATGGAGAAGAATTGTTGAAATCGCTAGGAGGAAATGGAGTGCTTTGTCTGAAAGATGCTTAAGCATTCTATTATGGATCTAGTCCGGCTCCAGGCCAGACCAACTTGAGCAATGCACAGGGAAGTTGTCAACGAGGTGGCATTTTCCTTCCCATGCTGATCTGAGTCATTAAGTGAAACCATCTCGTCATCTTTTTTAATTCTCGTAAATGTAGTATAGAGAAAGTATTGTAATGCCGCAGGAACGAGAGCAGCTTTTTGACGGAACAATTCGTTTTATAATCCCCTGACACCGAAAAGTTTGTTCTTTTAGCTCATACGTGTAGCAAATCACTTTTCGGATACGTAGTGCCCTCAGATTCCACGCCTTATAGCTCATTGACACCGAAAAAGAGTCCGTCCTTAATACTGGAAAAGGCAACACTAGCGCCTAAACAGTTCACAGGATTTTTTTCCCGAAAAGGGCATTTCCCGATCGACCTGATCGCACTCTAGTCCCTACGAATTTGAAATGGATATTTTAACTTTGGAGACACTTTACTTGAAAGTCCATCTATATATTTATTATTTCGATACATTCTCAAAAATGGTTCCAAATTACTTCCAAAAATTGTTTGCTGGAATAGTGCAATGTACTCAATGAACAATATACAATGGCGCGGATCCGGTGTTCTTTAACATATCTACATTTTCGAAAATTCTTAAGGTTTAAACATTTTTAGTGACCTCTCTACCAACTACAAGAAATATTTTTTTTTTTAATGGAATCTAGTTTTTCAAACTTAAAGATTTATATAATGTCACATACAATTCTTTGAAACTATGAGTGTTTTGGAATAATTTTCAGTGAAACCGGTTTAATTTTAAACTAGTATGTAAACAACATTTGCTAAAAATCAGCTTCCACTTTTTCTTCACATTTTTTTGCTCAAAAATAGTAACGGCCGCTTAATTATAGGGGATAGTTCTATTTTTATTAAAACCTCTGGAATTTTGAAAGATTAATTTATTTTCAAACGTGGCCCACACCCTTAGTGAGGAAGCTAGAGATTTATACGTGTCTGGAATAAATGTTGCAAACATTTCGAGGGTGTAGACGTGCCGAAATTGTTCATTTTTGACAGTGAACAGATACGAGAGAAATTTCAAATAACGGAGTTACGCAGGTCATGCTGTAACGCAGACAAGGCCATTTCATGTATCTGCTGTAAACCTATGAATGGGTTGCCTTAAATTACAGGGGCAAATATAACACGTGCACTCCGTAACAATTTTTCATGTTCATTTGCACAAAGTGATAATTTTACCTATCCACAAAGCCTAGAAGTTTGCGACATGTTTCCTATTAAACTGTGGGAATGCCGATGTGTTGACATTAATAAAGTATTGAACTAATTGAAAAATGAAAACCAATTGAAGTTATCTTTGTCAACTCAAATGTATTCAGAGAATAAGCTTTTGCGGGTTTGCCGTCATCAATCTCGCTAAATGCGGGGTGCGCACTGTCGCCCGAATTTTGCCAAATACAACAAGACTACGTTGGCAAAGCCGTCGAAAGTAGGCTCTCTGAATAAATCTGAGTTAACAAAGATGACTACAAGTATTTAATATTTCATTCTATTACGTTTTACATGTTTAAAAAAATATAGATTTGAAAAAATTTTGAGTAACATAAGGAGAATTTTGTAACTGTCTCTCTCAGTGTGTCTCAGACTGTTGCGCGCACCTAGTCAACCTGGCGCTCCCCGTCACCTGGCGCTCCCCGTCACAACCTGGCGCTCCCCGTCACAATCTGGCGCTCCCCGTCACAACCTGGCGCTCCCCGTCACAATCTGGCGCTCCCCGTGAAACTCGCGAACCCTGGCCGTCTCGCGCACTCGCAACACAACGCGTCTCCTATAACCCTTGTTGGACGTAGAGCGTTTTATGTGCAGTAATCCTCCGATTCTTTGTATACATGTAGTTCGGATTTTCATAGTTCGTACGTCACTGTCAAGAGGTCCGCCAGGTAGCATTTTCGCATACGCGCCTCGAATACGTGCTCCTGCGCCACTACCCAGCCGCCAAAAATTAGAAAGGCTTAGTATTTAGGATGTTTCACAGGGGGTGGATCTACCCCCTGTAAAGCAGGCAAACTTTTGTGCTCGGAACCAACTTCACATGAGTGGGTCAAGGAATCGAACCGGGACCTTGGCGAAAGGCCAGATACTTCGGTCTGAGCCACGACCACCTTTTCCGCACCCCGTCCGTCTCGCACTATCTCTACTGGCGGGTCTCTGCAATCATTACACAGGCACACAAAAACGTTGTCAGACACAAAGACTTGACACATGTTTCTCTATGTATGTCGACGCGCATAATCCTAACCCGAAGCCAGAATTGCGCCACAACCTTCCAGTGTTTTAAATCGCGTGGAGGCGTTGTCGCGTAGTGGCGTTTAAATCGTGGTGGCGCCATTATGGCTTAGGATTCAGATTCAGCACATCGACATGCATATAGTAACATGTGACAACAACCTCCGAAAACAAAAATAAATACGATTTCACGAGGGGTTTTCGCAATTTAAAAAGAACTGGAGAGTGGGGCGCAATTCTGGCTTCAGATTCGGATTCAGCACGTCTACATACATAGAGAAACACGTGTCAAGTCTCTGTGTCTGACCACTTTTCTTTATTTTGTGTGCCTGTGTTATTAGTAAATTTCGCAAGCCGTGAATCGGTCAGAATCTCTAATTGTGAGGTAGAGGTGTTTCGCGATAAAAAATTAAATGACAACAAACGTACAATCTAATTCCCTCGTGTTAGATATATGGAATAATGCAAACGTTCACTTGATTTATTTTGTCAAAGAACAGTAAAAACTATATGTTACGTTGTAATGTTTGGTGTAAAATGTAAAGATATGGGTGTAGGAATGACGTATGTTAAATTTATCTAACTATATAATTATGTCCATGTATTTAAATCAGATACGTGGTGTGGGGTGAGTGCAACTGTGAACCTGCAAAGAGTAAGGAGATCGAAAATCGTTATAAAACAATCAATCAACAAACTTTGAAACAATTCATATGACAAACATTTTACAATATTACAACAGTAACACTAAAGTCGATGACGAAAGTGTATCTTTGAAAAACTTTTATTTCATTCAACTTTTTCAAACTATAGAGTTAATTTCAGTATTTAATAATAATAAGCCCTTTTCACAGAAGACTCAATGACGCCCCTCGCCAGTATCCGTGGTATGTGCTACATTCTTTACTCGTAGATATTTTTTTGTAATTTTGAAGGAGTCAGGCGAAATTACATGGCCATAGACTCACCCTTCACAAATTGCATTGGTTTTTAAACATTTTAAAACTAATTTTTTAACACTTACCAACAAAAATTTGGCAGTCCTTACGTAGTAAATTTTGTTGAGGAAGATCAAATATTTCATTGAAGAGGAGTAGTTGATTTCCTGTGTTGTGAACACTTAGACAAACTTGCCAAACTTCTGGTCGCACCGAATCCGGAATACATCTTCCTTTACTAATAGCGTAAATGTCTGCTGCAGAACATTCTTCTTCTAGAGCAGTTTCCAATTCCAACAACCTAAGAAAAGAAAATTATTCTGACATATACTTATATATTATATTATACACTTCAAGTCATAGTTTATTAGTAGAACTGAGAGGTCAGAATCCCTACATATACAAGATCTGTCCAAAGAGTAAAGAGACTGGTCTCCGAGCGACGCTCCAATCACCATCAGAGCGCCGTCGATGGGTGGTAACGGTGGTCTGGGTCTTGCCTAAGCATTGCACCACGTGATGGTCGCTTCTGATCAGTGAGAGAATGAAGAACGATCGTTGCGCAAAGTGTTTTTTTTTTCATTTTGGTCACGGGATAAAAAGCGAAAATCGGAGCGGACGGTACGGCAACGATACGCCATCAAATTCAGGATTTTTGGGGTCAAAACTTCTTCAGAGGCTTTTACCTTGATTGAACAGACCTACGGAAACAATGTTATGTCGGAAACCCAGGTTTTTCGCTAGCATAAGGACTTGAAAGACGAGCACAAAACAGTTGAGAACAAAGATCGCTCTGAACCCCCTTCAACTACTTCTTCGGACGAAAATCAAATGTTAAAGAACTCTTGGACTCCGACCGACGGTTGAGTCTGCCACTAATAGCGGAAAAACTAAACATATGGAAATCAACGGTACACAACATTGTAACCGAGAATGCACAAAAACTTTAAGAGACTACCAGAGATTGTCGATGAAACTCCACCACGACAACGCTCCGAGCCACAGCTTCCATGTGACGTCGTACCTGGCCCGGATAGGGCTTGTAACTTTGCCACAACCTCCATATAGCCCTGATGTAAGCCCGGCAGAGTTTTTTCTGTTCTCCAAAGTGCAAACTGTCCTGAAAGTTCGCCGTTTTGATGACGTTGCGGCCATCTAGAAGGCCGTAACCAAAAGGCATTTCTGAAGCTGACTTCCAGGGAGCGTGCGAATCATGGAATCGCGCTGGCAGCGGTGGATCGGCACTCAAGGAGACAATTTTGAAGACTTTAGAGTTGTTAAATTGGATACGTTGCTGTTTATGCTGTCTCATTACTTTTTAGACAAACCTTGTAGGCTCTTAGGGCAAACACTGGCGTTGCATTCCATTCTTAGGAACCGGCTACGCCATGTTGGTCAACAATGACAGATTATGAGCATACTTTTCAAATAGCATCGTTTTTCTCTTCTATTCATTTGCATTTATTAATATAATTATTTCGCAAATTATCGTTTTGTCATATTGGTGTGAAGATTAAATGTTAATACAACTCTTAGGATTTCGTGAGAAAGAAAAGATCTCCTAGCCAACCCCCTGCGTATCAAGCACTCATTGTCACTCAAATCTAAAAGCATTCGTCATCGATTAACCATGCCATACAAAAAGCTGTAGCCAACGAACAGGAACTTGGTAAAATTCAATACCTTCGAAAGAATAGGTTTGTAAAATGAGAACGATGAATCAAATACTCACATGTAGCAATGTTACTCACATTTCCTTACATGAAAGACAGAAACATTTGCGGGATCTAACCACAATTGTGAGGTTTAATTTCATTTCCAGGGACGACGGAAATTTTGAGGGAAAGATTAATCTGATTTTCGTTATTTCAAATAAGATATATATATATATATATACACAACGTAGTACTGACTAAAGTCAAGTGACTGTCAGAGAGGCGACGTGTGTTCGCGAAAAGTAATACACGATACACAAGCTCAAGGTTGTTTTATGTAACGCCAGAGCCTTGTTGCCAGCTCTGAAATTCCTAGCAATGTGTCACCTGAAGTATTGTCTGCTCAGTCATCGAAATTGTTTTCTTGACACTCATTGAAGCTAAACTAATTTGGGAATACATCCGTGGCACGTAGAAATGACGCATTTATTTTTTAAAGCCGAAGTAACTTGTTTTGGAGCCTTTGTACTCGTTATAATGTTTGTCAATCCACCAACTGGAGTGGTAAGCTTTTAATGCACCGAGTCACTCCAATCAATGAATTTATATAGCTACAATCCAACAAAAAAACATTTCCAAATTGTTTTCGAAAAAAATTAAACGGATAATTCTTTAATTTATATTTAATCAACGCTGTGACGAAAGTAATTAACTCGGGCGGGCTCTTTCAAATTCTTTATTTGTGGCCTTACCGTTTAAATACGTTTGATGACTTTATTCACACGCTTCTCATCTGCTTTTCAGCATGATTTTATCATTTTTTAAAATATACTTTCAAGTAACGATATCTGAACAATGCCACTCGTAAAACAAATTACTCGTGAAACTGCCTCAAACCTCCAACTGCACGCACTGAACTAACATTTTGAGACACTAAACGCTGACGCTAGACCAGTCGTGCTGGCAGAATTATACGTTTCCCAGAGCAATGCTCATCTGTTTTAGTGTGTCAAAGAAAATCGTCTACTGGACTGACAAAGCAAAGTGTCGGGTACAGAGAAATTAACGACTGACCCAGTGGAACTCTTAACTACACTTTTCAACTCTCAGTAGCCTTAGGCGAGGTGCCATGGAATGCGTAGGCGTGGAGCGGGGGAGAGGGAGCGGAGCGGGGCGGGGGCGGGGCGGGGCGGGGCGGGGCGGGGCGGGGCGGGGCGGGGCGGGCGGGGCGGCGGGGCAGCGAGGAGCGCGGGTTGGAACGAGGCGAGACGGCGTGGACGTTGCGGGCTTCGTATGGTGGAGAGGGTGAAGCGGGGCGGCGAGGAGTAAAAAAGCTCGAGGGGGGGGGGCATGATCGAAGCGGGGGCGGGGCGACGAAAGAGCAAGGCGGGGCGATGCCCGTGAAGCGGGGCGGTGAAAAACGGTCGGAGCGGGCCGAGCGAAGCAGGGCGGGCAGAATGTGGCGCGCGGAGAAGCGGGGCGTATTATTTACAGGTTTTAGTTATTATAATAATAATCATAAATTAAAAAATTGTTGAAATAGGAAAATCTAAAAAGGTCTGTATTATCAGTTCCCTAAAGGAAACCATGAAAAACATGACGGAAGATAAGAAGCCGAAAGGTCAAAGACACCCACAATACACAATATCTCATATGCAATAAATGGTGTAATCATTTTTAATAATGAATAAAAATGGGAAACGAGACTTGCTAACCTGTTCCTGAGAAGTATAAAGCCACAACTCCATTTTTAATTAAATTTCTGTAAGTATAACATTTTACTTTCTTGCGTTAATCCGTCAGAAATGAAATCCTACACCGGAAAACGGTGATTTTTCGATAGAAAAACGTTTACTGCTCTTAAAGCTCTTATTTATGTCAAGGAAAAGGAGGATAATTGTTCTTATAGAGAGAAAATTACATTCTCTGGCACGTTATGTAGCAAGAAAAATTGTTTTAGGAGACCCTAATACCGAAATGGGAATTAACGGCGAAGTCGATCCGTCCGCCCATCTGGCTGTCTGTTCGTCCGTCCGTGGTTCGTATTTTCGTAAGTAAGACTGTCTGTCTGTCGGTCGGTCGGTCCGTCCGTCTGTCTACCCGTCCATCTATGGTCAACCCTAGCGCCTAAACTGTTAAGTCGATTGATTTCAAAACTGACATTCCCGGATCGATCCAACCAAACTCGACACCCTGAGATTTTGAAACTGGTATTTTGATTCTGGGGGGTACTTTACTTGATGCCTCAACATCAAAATTTTCTCAAGAATTGCTCCAATTTTTTTACTGAAATTTTGTCCTCAGATAGCGTAAATGAAACTTTAACATCGCAAATGTCTAATTGTTCTTGAAATATTGAATTTTTGAAAATTGAAAACGATCCGCATAAGCGCCTTCCTAAAACTACAATATTGAATATAAAGGTTTTCTTCCTTAATAAAATCTGTGATTCCAAGATAGTTATTGGTATTATTTAACGAATAATTTTTCGAAAAGATCTGTAGATACGCAACGTTGTAGAGGAAGTAATTTACTACATATAGGAATAAGATTTATACACTTTCGTTACCAATGCCAGATAACACTTTTATTTCGTGTTTCCATGGACAAAAACTCCAAAGGCCATTAGTGTAGTGCAAGCATTATCACGGAAAGTAACAGTGTTCTCCCATGGTTGGATGGGTTGATACATGTCGACTTGCGAGTTGAGATTTATCTCTCACCAGCAGGACACCTCCGCAGCTGAGACGAGCTCTAAGTTTCCGACTGGTCTCTCTATATGTTTTGTAGTGTTGTGATGTAAGTGTATGTGAGTGAGGGATAAGGATAGGACGGAAAGGGAAGGAAAGATTGTAAACGGTCCGTGACTAGTTTGTTTGGATATTCGGCCGGGTTCATCGGAGAAACCTCCGAAATCTATTGGTCAGAGCTGCCGGGCTATAATTCTCTTCCATACAGCATCTGAATTCGACCTAGCTATCTAGCAAGCATGGAAAATTCACACACCGTCGGGACTGGAACCCCAGGCCCTCCTCCTGGTCAGAGGCATTGCACTGATATATGTTGATAACGACCCAGCTCAGCCGGAACCGACAATGAGTTTATCTGTCGAATTTATATCCCTTTACTTCGTACGTAGCATGGCGAGAAGTAAAAATTGATGACGGCAAATGGTCTCCGTCCGTCTGTGGTCAACGCTAGCACCTAATCCGTTCCGACAATTTCCCCCAAAATTGATATTCCCTTACTGACCTGGCCGAACATGGTTACTGCGATTTTAAAAGTTATTTCGATTTTTGGTGTCACTTTGCACAAGGCTTCGACATTTCGGAAACTTTCTCAAAAATGGCTCCGAGTTTTATATTTAAATGTTTTCCTCGAATACTGTAAAAGACGCTACAAATCTGCGCATACTCCATTTTTTCCAATTTTCGAAAATTCCAAGTTACAAATAATGCGATAAAGTACGTTGTAGCATCACTTTTTTCTTGAATATTGCCAAATACGCATCTAGAATTGGGATCAGCTATGTTTTTTGTTGAACTTTCCTAGATTTTGAAAACTGCGAATGTCACAAATAATGCGAGAAAATGTTCTGTGGTTACACAACTAGTTTTTATTTATCTTATTATGTTACGTGAACATCTTAGTTACGATAGTAATGTTACTTTGTTGTTTCAAATCACTTTCTTTTGTTTTCAAAAAGAAGTTTATAATGAAACCATCATTATAATTATTTATGCATCAAGGGCGTTATAAGTGCCCTAATGACTGCGACAAAACGCCAGAGAGCCTTTGGACACATTTTGGTCGCCAGAGGTCATTAGAACCAATTAACGCCCGTGGTACATACAGAACTATTTTTTATCTAATTTTATTTATTCCGATTTACTTATTTACTAGATACTAACTTGAATCGGTTTGTCTTTTCATATTTCTTTCGCATAATTCCCCCTGTACGAAAACCAGTAGAATCATTCTACTGTTTTCATAATTCCCTCGTAACCACGGTACTCTCGATTCAGGTACGTTATGCAGCATATATCGAACTCCGTATCAAAGGCAATAACAAGCTATAACGTATTAGTAAAAAATAAAAGCATTGAGAGCACTAGTCCTATAGACTACATAGAATGTAATTATGCTAGTAAGAGAGAAATCTTGCAATAACTACTATTATTACGTTAATACTATATTTACTATATACTCTACTATGACACTCATTTTGGGCTTCTTATGAAAAATATTTTTAATTCTTTAATTTAATCAAATCTATGCACTCGAAGTCTCTCTACCTATTTTATGTATGTATGTAGACAACTAGATAATTCTTGATTCATTGACTTCAACAATGTACAGATTTTAATAGATAACCAGTAAACAATACAGGTTACAATCAATCATTGAATAGCCAAAAAATCGCAGAAGAATATGGACAGAACAAATATCTTGGAAGTCAGTAAAAAGAACTGACAGACTACATGAAGTAACTGCCCAGAATGAAGACACCTCAGTGGGCTGATGAAGATATGGAATCATACTATGAAAACTCTTTCTGGAAGTCTGGAGGTAAAGAAGCCAACTTATCAGAATCTTAATAATGTTTATGAAAAAACATAACACTGGAGCATTTTACAGAAACATAAAATTGATTAATTAACAAATCCCTCAAACACATCTTGGCTTCTTTTCCTTAAAATTTTGTCAAATTCAAGAAAAATTAAATTTTTGCTGTAGTATTTCTATTGTTGATTCAATTAAAACACTGACACTCAGAATAGGAGCCAAAGATATTATTTTGATCATTCAGCAAACCGTATCATCACAATCACCACAATACACAAACCAATGAATACAGTAAAATGTTCTCTCCGTTGTGTTTACAATATTCATAGTAAATCATTTCATTACACTCACATGTAACTTCTGAATTAAAATACCCTATTTCTGTACAATGTTTTTATGAAAAAACAACAACTGGCAACATTTGCATCCACTCCTACATTTTTGCAGTTTTTTCTTCAAATCTTAGGAATGGTGTCGCTTAGACATTTACATTTACTGATGGAAAAAGATTTAGGAGATGAGGATAAAAAAAAAAAGTATGTAGGATATTGTTAGTCCAAAGCTAATGAGTTGTATCTCAAAAAATGTTCTTTACCGGACGCACAAACTATTTAGGGCACAACATTTCATTTCATAGCAAAAGATAAAGCATTTTATTGCACATACACACTTGTGGGCCAATTTAATGAAAAATACTATTTTCTAAACCTACTACTTTGCTTTACTAAAAAATTATGATTTATGAGATATGTTGCTAGCAAGATTCAGGCTAGCAATATTTTGTTACAAATATTTCAATTTGCGGCAATTTTATGACAGAATCATGGCCTACGAGGAGGTTGCACAAAATGTCTTACCATCATGTTTGATTCATGCATGTAATTCAGGCATTCTCTGAAAGATGTTCCTTCAGTCACTTCTATACTAATGTCAAGTTAACAATCGCATAGTTCACAAACAAACATGACAAACAGTAATATGTATAATAAAAAAATCATGCAGTAAATTAAATTACCCTCTTTAAGGAAAACAACAATACTGAAAAAATTGAATAAATTTTCTAAAAATCCCTCAGAAGACAACATTTCACCAAGGATAAAATTTTAAAATGAACACCAACCACCATATTTTTACACTGAACATTGAAAATGTCAATGCAATGAAAACTACATTGCGAATATCATCACCAATTAGGTAACTTCACAAGTCCAAATTCAACAACAGCAACAAAAAAATCATCACGATAGCAACCTTTTAATCAACACCTAACTACATCTCTACCTCCATCAAAAATAATGTTGGCATAATTCCGAGATCAATTTGAGAAACACAAACTCTTTTAAGCATTTATAATTTATAGAATAAAAAAATAAGTAACACCACTAATACTAATGTTCACATGAACATTCTACTGAATACAATTTTGAGAGTTACAAACTTTCAAGTAATATCCCTTTAAAGATTATAAATTTTCCATCAGAGAATTATAACAAAATGTATCCAAAAATCATATAAAAAACTCACAAGTTGAATTTATTTCTAAGCAATTTACAAAATTTCACTGTTTAATTAAGTAGTTGATACCATATGAAACAAACACCAACTCAACATGCACATGTAAGCTTAGTGCGAGGAAGACTGAAATGACGGGCAAAAGGTCGGCCTATCAGCCAAAGTTGCGGTATCACCCGGACAGCCAAGAACTCACCAACTCATCATGTTGCTATCGTCATTCAAACAAATGTCACAAGATTCAGAGAATGCAATAGTCTCCAATTGAAGAAAGAAAAAAAAGTTAAATACAGCTTCAGTCACCACTAACCAAACATTATCTGAGAAAATACAATAAGATGTTAATTCTACACAGAAATTTCTAATAAATACTGGAACAAATGGCTAAAATTGTTTGCAGCCTAAATGACATTCAAAAGGGAAACAAATGTTTCAATTCCTGAGAGATTTATCACAACGGACAGGTAGAAGAGCATCCCTTTGTAATGTCCATTACAAAAACAAAATGAAATATTTTAGATTGCCACTAATAAGGATCCAAATTTTGATGACATTCAGAGAAGACAACTGTTTTTTGAAGTTCATGAGAAATGTACGAATTGGTACCTTCTTTTTATATTACAAAGTCAATACTCTTTCTGGATGAACGACATATATATTGAAATAAATTTGTTGGATAGACTTAGTCATGTGAAAAAGAGAAATCATTATTTTCATGCTACTAAATGAAATTTGTTTGAGTACTTGCTAATTAAGCCTTAATAAGAGCCTTGTGTCAAATCCAAATTCCATGACTTAGGAATCTTCTCAAAAATAAATGAATATCTACACCATTCTTTCGAAGGTTGTTCAAAAAGTTCAGATTTCACTACAACAGATTCTTGTCTTGTTTACGAACCACTAATTCACTTCATATATAAAATCCTGAAATGTCTCCATATTCCTAAATGTCAAAATTGTGTCAGCAAATACTAACAGTTGTAGAAACAGCATAGATTTCAAATACATAATTTGTTCATTTCAATGAGCTCTGGGACACATAATAAATTGCAGGAGTAAACAAACCCAACACCATGAAACCAAGAACCATCTGTTGATTACTTCTTCCTGAAAAGACAGAATAAGATTGGTCGATTTTGCACTTTCACACTGAACAGTTGCACTCTTGCATTCATTGTTCACATGTGCTCTTAGTATCCATTAGAAGCACAAATGGTTCAAAGACGTCGTGTACATCTGTAATGTCAACATTAGCACAAACCTATATTTCACACCAACACGAAATGTCACCAAGAAAAAAAAGTAAATATTAGTGACATCAGCCAACAGTCCATGAAAAATGATGGAGATAGCTTCATAGTCACAAATAAAGAAAAAAAAGTTTTTCTTCACAGACTCAAATTTGCACCTCCAAAATCCACCACTCAACCGTGCCACGACTCAACATTGAGAATGACGGACAACTCCCTGACATCATGAAGATTAAACGCTGATCTCAAGCTTCTAATGACAACTACATTTGTACACCGACCTGACGTTCAGTAACATTTTGACAGCCTTGAATAAATATTTCTAAATTATTAAACTATGTTTTTACACAAAATTTGACATACCACGTAGCACCGTTGTCTTCCAGTGCCATATTAACATGATACTATATCAAACAATACAATGCTGGGCTAAGGTGTACCCGAAACAAACGACGACATAGTTCGTGTGTAATATTACAACTATACCATAATGCTTATCACTACCTATGATCAACACCTGATCACTTCAAAACCCTGCCTACTTGGCTCTGTTTGGTCAACAACATTAAAAATACCAATTCTAGTATGATTTCACATGTAGTACACTTACTCTCCGCTATGATCGCTGTTTCACAACATTGTATTAAATCATTTGGATCCAAACAGTTTCCACTTACGTACGTTTTCCAACGTACTCAAAGAAATATATTACTTCATTTATGTCCATGAATATCCGAGGAAAATAAATTTAAAAAACATCTAATTTTCTGCGTAAAACTGTAATTAATCATGTCACAAAAGTAAACTAGTATACTTTATTATTTCATCTGTTTTCAGGCTAAGGCGGGAAATAAATTTTGGTTCTGAGCGGATACAATGTACTTATAAAAATGATAAAAGCATTTCCATACATAACAAACAATATAAATATTTGAAATTTAAACATAATTACAGTTCTAATTTACATCATATGTTTTATTTGAAAACACGTGTGTAAATTAACGAAATGAAAATAGGCGCTATAACATCACATACATTCTCCCATTATCGGGAACGGTTACGTAATATTATAATATTAAAATGACGGCACTGATTCTTCAGACTGATTCTTAACAGACATAACTGATTCTTCAGACATCACTTGAAAAAGTCCAAACACATTCAAACAAAGCGCCTGCGATGCATATCTGCAGTTATTTCGATAATCACAAACAGTAGGTCTTTCTTACCGCATACTACAAAAGAAACAAGCATGAATTTATCTAAATTGTTATACTATTTGCAGTACATTATACAGAGAAGTAAGGATAATTTCACATATACATTCAGAACTAAAGGCCATCCAATATGTCTCCTTATAATGTATTCATACGAAACTACAGTATCGTTACGTATTGTCCATCTTATGCCCTCTGCAATGTACACTCACACACCGCCGCGCGCATATATATATATATATATATATATATATATATATATATATATATAATATATATATATTATATATATAATAAAACTCAAGTTTTAGGCAGCAACTGATGCAAAACGTTTACAAGGCGTATATGCTCATTGGCAGCAGCCCTGAATGTATCTGTCATCTGACATTAACCGTTTTGACGGAGACGCGGTGGTACATACAAATATATAAAAAACGGCCCCCTCCCAGACACCGCGGTTGTAGCTACCACGTGACGCTCGAAGAGATCAGAGGAAAATACTCTCTGGAGGAGATGGCCTAAGGATTAGAAGGATGGCCTTTGGGTGCCTGTGGGAAAGTTCTCCAGAAAAAGAAGCGACTAGAGTGCGTGGTGCCTGGCTGGACACGGCCGCATCCTCGCCTGTGGGTGGCAGGTGCTTCTAATGAGGCGATTAGGCCATAAAACGTGCACTCTATTTCGCCGACAAATATCTCTGCCGGCTAGCGCGAACCAGTGCTCTGAAGGAGCCCCCGCCACCGTTGGGGGGGGGGGAGGTGACGACGGCGGCGGCCGCACTCGGAGTGAAAGGCGGCCCTGGACGAAAGGCTCGACGACCCCGCGCTGTCGGGGAGGGGGCGCGACCTGGCAACGGCCCTGGTGCGGCGCGCGGGCAGTCCAAATGCAACTCGCGTGCGAAAGCACTTCTTGCGACAGTAAAAGAACAGTCACCACTGGATTCTGCTTATCGGTGGAATATTCATAAACTCAATGAAAATGTCGCCACGAATAGGGAGTATGTTCTTTCGAAAACAATACGTTGTATTTAGTTTTATGGAGCGTTTGAACTCGCAAAAAATTTAAATAAATAATATGAAAAGTTCAATTTTTAATTTCCCGCTGTGCAGAATCACCAAGTTATTCGCTCACGAGCCACCACTGATCACCAAACCCAAAGAGTACGTTAATGAACTCTTATCTGAAGAAAGAAAATGTTCGCGGTTTCCTGCTACTGTAGCCATAAGCAGTACATTATAATACTGAAATATAGACAGATGGCTTAAACCATTAAAAATAAGCTAAAAGGTAAAACTCATCTGTGTGATATATATATATATATTCTACAGAGCCAGCGGGATATACCCAATGCTAGGCTTATATTTAACAAAGATCACATCATTTAACAAAGTAATATCAAGTAAAAATAACAGCAACTAGTTACAATAAATGAAAAAAATGAACTAAACTTAACTAAATTTGATATGAATGGGGACTGCATAAAATAAATCGAAAAGAAAATGAGCTAATCTATTGTACCTTTAGTTCCCTGCTGCATTGCACAAAGTCACTATCGAGTCACAAATATCAATATAAATCTCAGCACTGATTATAAATTTGTTGACATTTGAGACCATTTTATAAAAAATTCTATTGCTTGAATACCTATCATTTGGGACAATATTATAAAATAGTCTCACAGAACTATGCGCGTATTACGGAACCGATAGTGAAATCATTCCTTGTATCAGTGGACAAAATGTAGTATTTCTCAATACTTTAATGAAGAAAACAATCGATGATAATTGCCATCTATCGGCTAAACTAACGAGGCTAAATTTTGATAATAAGTAATCATTATCCATTCCGCGTGGCGGATAACTGCCTGTATTTCGAGATTCGAAATATTTCATAAATCTTCTCTGAGCTTTTGAAATCTCTTACGATCAGGCGACCATATTACCGAAGCGTATTCCAATTTAGATCTCACAATCACAAAAAATAACGCCTTTAAAACATAAATGGATTTAATTTTCTTCCCCAATCTCATGAGAAAAACCACGCGTTTTATTGTCGCTCAACACGAGAGACTCTGTATGTGCTGTAAATGTCAGCCGACGGTCAAAAATGACCCCCAGATCCCCTACCAAATGAACTGATTTTAAAGTAATGTTATTTATTGTATAATTACATGACTGTAATTATAAACGTGAAACGGATCCCTTCCACTCTCCGACTTATCTGCAGCACACACCATGCGTGCTTGCTGGCCGAGGCTGAGGAGCCGTCCTTTAAAACAAGACGAGATATTCCATTAGTACCTTATGGTGCTAAAGTATCAGGACTCTAACCATCCTTGTCGCCGAATAATTATCCATCCTGAAAAGGAAACCTCTTATATTCTTTGAATATCACTACCTCAGCCTCCAAGTATTCCATTTCAAAATCTTTTGTGGGACCTTAATGACCGTCTTTCCTCAGTTAAACCCCTTAGTACATTCCCCCTTGGAAACTCCTCTGCCCCAATACTGACCTCAGACTCTCCAATCTTTCCAAACAAATTACTTGTCCTCTTGTTTGCCAGGTGCAGTTTCAGGAAATGATGTAAGCCTGCACTTATATTCTTATACACAGATGGTTCATTGTACAAAGGTGATTAGCGTAGTTACTGATCTCGAGGAATGAAGTTGGCACTTCTGCACTATAAATTGGAAGGTGCCATAGCTGATGTTCGGTGAGAAGTTTGGTAGTTCCAGTGCAAGTACTGCTGCGACAGTGAGGTGAGACATAATTTTAATTTATTTGATGTAAATTTTCAAGATATTGGAAATATGTTTACGCTGTTAATAGCACAGTAATTAAAAACTACAGCTAAGAGTAAGTTTATGTGAAATATGAACTTCTCTACGCACTACTAAATAGTTTCGTAGATGCCTGACAGAAGACAGCACAAATTAAAAGGTATTATTTTGACGGTTGGGCGTGTCCGCATTTATGTCGGGGAAAGAGTTCTCGTAAGAACTTCTGCCCCACCACTTATAGCAGTTGTTGAAATTTATCCAGGAAGGGTCATTCCATGTAGCGTAGCTGTTGCGTACATCGTACATGAAGAATTGTACGGCTAAAAAGGTTGCGAAAGCTACAAATACAAATTTGGTGAGAAAGTCTTCCTTCCCCCGCAGGTTAAAGGCCAGAAATACATTTCCCCCTCGGAAAGTGCGGACACTTGCTCCACGTAAAACTATTGAAAGTTATTTGAAGCACTTCTACTCACAAATACAACCAATACAGATAAATAAACCGGAAGCGTCTCTATGTGATTTTCGTATTTTCAACTTTTAAACACAGTTTCAGCTCTCTTATTCGATTTCTAAAACGTATGTCACGTCAAATCAATTGTTGTCTTTCTGTGCGTCTGTATGAACCCATTTAAGTAAACTAATGAGTATATCAACATGAACTTTAAGTACAACGTATACACTATCCATAGGTCCGACAGATATTCTTAACGGATGACCGCGAGAGGTGGCTTAGGGCATCAACTGATGTCACTGTAGTGTGTATGACCGGGAGGCATAGGTTCGAGTCCTCACGATGGTAGTATTTCCGACACAAGACAGATAGCTAGGTCGAGTTCTGTCGCTGTCTGGAGGAGTATTATAGCGGCCGGCTACTCTGATCGGTAGTTTTCCGGGATTTTTCATTAACACCAGGGGGTGCCGGAGCAGTACCTCCGGGAGACTGCTCGGGAGCCTCGAACTTGTCTCGATGGGGGCGATGCCCCCTGGTGGGAGGAACCGGGTTTGGGAAAACCCCGCTAGCCGACGGTATGTCGGCGCCGGAATTATTCATCCAGAGGGAAGATCACGGCCACCTCCCGAGAAAAAAGCATGCACTACACTTACGGGACTAATGACCTTACCCGTTGACGCGACCGGAATCAGTACCAATCAACCAACCTAACTGCTGTCAGTCCGTCTGTGGGCAACTTTAGCGCCTAAACCGTTCAGCCGATTTTCGCCAAAATTGATATTCCTAGATCGATCTCAACGGACTGGAGGGTTTGGGAATTTCTAATGAATATTTTGATGGTTGCGTTCTTTACATGAATCAGGCCTTTAGCTTTTTATGCATCAGCCCGAGTTCAACTCATACGACATCTTTGTGACGTAGTAGTATAGCTGACGACTAGTTTATTCTGTAGACTTGAGTTCGGGTCTCGGAGCGAGAAAAAAATGCTGGTTGAAAACTTTTGCTGGCTTATGTAGTAGCATGATATTGCGGAACATTTAGAAATAATGCGAGAAAGTATGTACTTTGGTAGCACAATTATTTTGTTTTACTGCCAGTTTGCCAGTTCTGCGTTTATTATAAATTTAACTTATTTTATCTGTTTGTATATTATATGGGGAATCCAAGCCTTCTTTTCAGGCTATGTGCATGCATTTCATCAGCGAGAAAGTTGCATCTGAAACACTTCTTTTATTAAATCTCTGTACATTTTAAAAAAATACTTCGACATGGGTTCTAATGATCTCAGTTGTTGAAGCGCTCTCTAAACCTCAACCTTTCAACAGTGGCCTTGCATAGTCTTCGAACACTTCTTTAACGATGATCTCTTCTGTAACAAGAGCGCCGAGTTTATAAACTAACCTGAATCCCTGAAAACTCTCTAATTTATGTTGTATTCATTGGGCGCCCCACTCACCTGGTGCCACTTGTTCGAGTCTTGGGCTACGTTACCCTTCAGAGCATTGACTAAGAATCAATGCTTTCCTGTATTATTTCTTAAGTGATACCTATCTTGTATTTTGCCCATATGATGCTTTATTGTATTAGAAGTTGGCGAGAGCAATTAGACGATTTTGATTAACTTAATTTGTATTTTCACTACTCGCAACTTCAAAATTATGGTTTGCATCGTATGTGCATATTAATTACTTTGGATATTACTTGTGACAAATTAATTTGACTTCAGTTATCACTAATCTGGTTATTGGTTTTATGCATTCCTGAACACAGTTTTGTTTAAGTTTACGTTGCTAACACCCATGTTCAATGCTTGTGTGTAATGTGAATAATAAGGGTGTTTAAGATTGTATGTAATGTAATGTTTGTTTTATAGTCCTACAGTGAATTTGAATCTAAATTTGGTTTTTGGAAACTACTGCAATTGTCTAAGATGCCTATCATCACCTCGAATTGCAATTACATTGATTTATAACGTATAATGTAATACGCATTAGTGGGTCTCACTTTGTCCACCAAGGGCGCGACTTCACAAACGTGTTTCTAATCTTTTATTGTTAGAGTAGGTAACATAGTTCTTATCGCGCTGTTCCCGCTGGTAAACAATATCCTGCAGCTGCTCCTGATTCTTCGAGGAATTTACTTGTGGCTTATAGACGGTGTTTGCCCGCGCAACTGCCGCAGTGGGACACTACTTCAAGGAGCAACGACCACCCAGCTACCGCCAGCTTCCGCCAGCTTCAGCAAGCAACAGCTCGTGTCTTGTGGAGGGAGCTTTGATCTCTTTGGGAGCGAAAATCTAGAGTAAAGGCAAGTATCATCTTCTTTCAAGACAAGACAATCGTATAGGTTTTCAATTTGTAATGCGTACCAATGGGTTAATATGTTTGTAAAATATGCTTTTTAAATACTTTTGTAAGAAATTTGATTGTAATTTATTAGGAAGTAATTTATTTGTCATGAGAGATTTACATATTTATGAGTAATCATCACATTTCCTTGAATTGAAAATTGCTTTTTAACTATTAACTTCTGATGGTGGATCCACTGCGGCGGATCGGAGATCCATTTCCCCCATATTGGTGAGTGTTTGATCGGATTGGGGAGGGCATTTTCCTATCACACATATCCTCCTCGTTTGAGAGAGGTACGTTGTGAGCGCTTGAGACCCTGTTTGTGGCGATCCACTTGTTTGCCCTTGTGTGATGGGATGTGCATTTTTTGAGAACTCTTGGAGCTTCTTAACTCCTTTACGGACCGGGTTTGAGTTGGAATCTGTTGCTCCATTGAGTTTCTGTGGACATACTCTTTGTTTATTTTTGTATCCTCTGTGGGACTTCGCCTACTGATGAGCAATACGAAGGGGTACCCAAAAATAATCGGAATTATTTTTTAAAAGATGTATATTTTCAAATTTCTTACATTAAAACCGTATCTACTTCAAAATACTCTCCATTGACACTAATACATTTATCCCAGTGGTGCTTCCACTGTTCGAAACATTTTTTGAAGTCATCTGAAGTAATGGCTGATAGCTCCTCCCTCGTTTTTTTCTTGACCTCTTCAATGTTGTCAAACCGTTGTCCTTTCATGCCTTTTTTCATACGCGGGAACACGAAAAAGTCACACAGAGCCAAATCTGGCCAGTAGGGTGCGTGGGGCACCGGTACCATGTTATTTTTAGTCAAAAATGGTCGAACAGTGATGGCTGTGTGTGCAGGTACGTTGTCGTGATGGAGGAACCGCTCTCCTGTGTGCCACAAATCGGGTCTTTTTTGTCGAACACTGTTGCGCAATCTTCTTACGACATCCAAATAAAATTTTTGGTTTACGGTCTGATTTGAGGGAACAAACTCTGCATAAACTACGCTCTTGGCATCAAAAAAGCAAATCAACATTGTTTTAATGTTCGATTTGACTTGACATTTCTTTGGACGAGATAACGAGGTTGCCTTCCATTGGCTTGACTGTTATTTTGTTTCTGGGTCGTAACCATAGCACCATGACTCATTTCCAGTAATTATTTTTGACAAAAAATCTGGATCGGTTTCAAGTTGTTGTTATAATGTACAAGTTTCAACTCGATTTTCTTTTTGAATGTCAGTCCGAGGAACAAACTTTGCAGCAACCCTTTTCATGCTCAAATCGTCCGTTAAAAGTCGGTGAACTGAGCTCCAAGATATCCCACTAATCTCTGATAGTTGTTCAATTGTCTGTTGACGATCTGTGTGCACAACCTCCCTAATTTTGTCAACATTTTCGTCGATTGTTCGACTATTATTTAATTCATCAATTGAACATTTTCTGTCATTCTTGATATTTGACCTCATAAGTCTGTAATTTCTGTGGAAATCTTAATTTAGAACATTGTATCACACCAAGCAATATTTGTTAATTCTTGAGTGCATAAATGGGTATTTTTTACCCGTCAGCAACTTCAGAAATCTTTCCAGGATTTATTTTGAGGAACTTTTTGTTTTCGTTTCTTGTAACCCTCCATTGTTCTCCAATGTTCATTCCAATCTACTATGAAGAATCACTCACATTGCATTTTCAGAATAGCTAGGGATTTAATTCCTAAAACGTTTGCGTGTTTTTCACCCGTCACTGAACTCTACTTCCATACTTTATTTTCGACAATACTTGATCGATTGTTATTGTGGTTTATCCTGCTAGTTCTGGAATAACTTGAACAGAAAGTTGTTCAATTGCATTGTGTTGTTGGACTCCGTTGAGGTAAACTGAAAGTTTACTTGAAGATCAACTACGGCTTTCGTACGACATACGTGGAAAATACCACCTTTTTCTTTTCTTGTAAATAGGACGGATTTTAGGGAATTGTTGTTGTTCTAGTGCGTGTGATCTTGTAATATAGGAGTAATTCTTGTGCTGCTACTGCGACTGGGTGTTCGAGAAATACATAGATCATCAGAACCAAAATCTTCAGAAAGTAGTTACTGTTTTTATTGAATCACATTATGACGATTTTCGTAAATTGATTCTTCATGTTTTATTGTAAATTCCATTTAATTTTCTAGAATGTCGTCGGGAGGGACAAGAATCAGTATTGGCAGATTAGGAATTCGAAACTGCTGCTTGCAATCGGATGTTGCGCAGAATCAACAGTTCCATGATAATCACCCGCTAATAATAGAGAATAACAAAAAAAATTGATTGTCGAGGGGCCTTAGATGGAGCACTTTGGTGAGGGAACATAAACTTTTGCCTGCTAATGGGAAAGATGGTTCTACCTACGTTTCCTCGCCGTCACTAGTCTGCCATTGTCAGTTCCATAATCCAAGCACCCGGCCCTCTACCCTCGAAAGAGAGACGATTGTTGGCTGCTAGTGGGAGTGACCCATTGTCCCCTAACCGTTACAAACTCACCGTCTCGAGCTCTATTGTTTGCAACAGGGCGCGCCTCGGGCGACGCCACTGACTTTCTGGGAAATACGCACGCCACCACTCCCAGCTGAGCACCGACTTTGCCTCAAAGGGCCTGAATACGTGTCGGGCACGTAAGATAAGTTAGGTTACGTTATTTTTAACACGGATACCTGTTTGAAACGAGAGGCCTCATCTCGGTCATAGAATCGATAGCCGGATACTTCAGGTTATTCTCCCTCCTAGCCTCCTCTTCTCTCCGACTGTTCACGGAAGTCTCCTCCTTATTTTTGCTCTTAGTGGTTACTTTGTTTTATGTATGTTTTTAGCTCCTCTGGGAATTCCTCCTTCTCTTCTACGGTCTTTTACCATATTTCTTTAGAACAGCGATGTATTCCATTGCTTTAGACGTAGCCCTTTTGACGCTTTTTGGGTTATTCTTGAGCGTTTCCCGGCTAATCACTTCTAATTCGGAAATGATATTTTCGAGGAGCTCTTTCTTAACTCTTTCCAGTAGCCTTATAACCACCCACTGTTTTTGTTATCGTGTCAGTCTGATTCCCATCTGCTTCCGTAGAATCCTGTCTCTCCCCCACTTATTCTGTTTCTGAGGCTCCCGTTGATGGTGTTCTCTGCAGCTTCGGCTTCCTAGCGAGGGGATCCGCTTCACTTGTATTATCTGCCAGGTGAGCAAAGTGGGTAACGTCCCAGGCATTACAGTCACTGGATTACGACGCTTAGTGGTCTGCTTGCCCACTACCGACCGGCAGTACTGGAGATCCGGGTCCCTGCACCGTAGGCTTGATCTTAAATGACCGTCGACCCGTAGTTTTTACTGCGGAGTGTCCCTCTCCCAGCGTTTAACCATACTGCTAGATATCCCTAGTGTGCACTCTCACGCGGGTAAGGGGAGGGCCGAAGGGGCAAATATTTAGAGACTGTCGGTACTTCTACAATTCTTTGAGCAAAACGTGGGCTGTTCTAAAAAAATGTTTTCCACTTCTGAGTGACCTGTGAGTTTCACCAAGTTCTTACACACATTTTGCGGAACGAATTGCAGGACTCTGATAACTATCGGGACGACTTATGCATTTACACCCCACATTCGGTTGATGTCGATTTCCAAACTCTTTTTATTTAAGACGTTTCTCTGTCTTGGTTACGACGGTTTGATCGTACGGCACACCCACATCTACAAGTAGACACGTTTTTTTCTCCAAATCACAGTTTCTTTGCCGATATCGTGCGATTAATTTGATTTTGTTGGTCGTACAATAGTGTACACAGTCCAACAGACGTCATCGGTTTTGGAGAGTGTTCGCCCCACTTGGAGCATGCGTTTGGAATTTCGAGAGAGTTACAGATCTGCCAGTCAAGGTAACTGCATAAGCTATCGTGTATTCTCGGTCTTTGCTAGAATTGGACAAGCTAAGAAACTATGGTTTCTAGTTGTTCTGGACTAATGCGGCATTTTTCAACTTGAGACATTTTGAGAACTGCTTTCTCATAATGTCATGTTTTCAACGCCTGATCTTCGGCAGCTATTAAAACTGCTTCTGATTTTCGCTTCTCCTTACACTTACACCGCCCGTTTCCCATTCTTCGGCCAGATTTAACGGCCTGCTTCATTAATAGGTTATTTTGATGACTCACTACACACTTTTTCCATCCGGACTATTGCAATACGCCAGGAGACATCAATTTGTGTGAGGCTTCTTCTTCCATCGTTACGAGACACATAGTCTAAGTACAGTTTGAGGGTGGTACCGGTAAAGGTGGCTTAGGACATTAACTGGTGTCACTTGCAGAGCCTCTGATAAGCTGGTCCTGGGGTTCGAGCCCCGACGGTGGCAGGAATTTTTCGGCAGTTGCTTGTGAACTAGGGCGAATCCATACTCTGCCTGGTGGAGGATTCTAGCGACCGGCTGCTATGATTGGTAGTTTTCCGGGAATTCTATCAACACTAGGCGAATGCCGGAGCAGTCCCCTAACAAATGGACCACGAACCGGTCGCGATCTTTCCTTGTCCTATATTCGCATTATCCTACCACACGTCGGGGGATTACAGCATACTGGGGCGGTGCCACACTGGTGGGAAATACTTGGAGAAAATCCCCGTAAGCCGACGCATGTCGCCACCAGATCTCGCCAGCCAGCGCGGAGAAAAATCTCCGTCACCTCCCGCGATAAAACATGCATTGCACATCCGGGACTGATGACCTTAGCAGTTGACGCGCCCGAAATCACTAATCAATAGTGGGTAGGCAGCATGATGCATTTTTAACAATTTTCTGGTTTTCGGCCCATGATTAGAATTTCTTGAGCAGTCCAGTTCACTAGTCCGAAACTACCCTGCTTCAGGCAACGTCAAACTACCTATTGCGAAATTTTATTCCTGTAGTTAGGAGCGAACTGCGAGAACAGAAGCGCGTGAAGTTGGCACCCCCACTTTCTCGAAAAATCAAATGACATTCTGCAAATTTCGTTGGGCAAACTTGGGCTAAGCGATGGAATATTATGAATTTAGAAATTCGCCAGTGGGGGTGCTAGTCTCCTTTAAGTCCAACATTTTAATTTCCGATTTCCGCCATTTTATGACGAGCAAAACTTCTGAACGCCTCTGTTAACTTGGGTTTATCAATTCTTAAGCCCAAAATTTTTATTTACGATTTATGGCTTTGTGTGACTTGGGCTAAACGATCTAATTTCGAAATTTGCAAGTGGGGTGCTATTCACTCTTATGTCCAAAATTTGATTTGTGATTTCTGACACTAAGTGACTTGGGCAAAACCTTTTAAAGGTTGGGCAAACTTTAGTTATGTCATTTGATTTTTTGAGAACGTGGAGTTGCCAACTTCATGCATCTGTTTTATTTGTAAATCCTACAGTTCATTTTGCAGGCTATTTCACAATTCACTCAATATTCTGCCATTCATTTTCTGTATCATCACTTGTGGTATTAATTTGCAGATATGTATTAACTCTATTTTCATACAGCTTTCATATTATTTTATCTTCTAATATATAAACTTTAAAGATTCTTCTTCACTGTCTTCAGGTGGCATTGTTCTTTCTTTCTTCCTTCCATCTTCCTAGGAGCTTCATCCAGGAAACTACTTAGAAAGGATCAGAGCCTATATCACCATAGTGCTTCAATTTTCTTCTTTCCTATCATATAGACTACATCCTCTAGCCGCCTAAGCTAACTTGTGAATATTTTTTTTAAAAGTATTTGAAATGCATGTTATTATAAGTAGAGAATTCTATTAGTTTTTCTTCATTAACATTTGTTTTCACCATGCCAAGTCACCAAGCAGCAGGATTTCATCTTTTTAATTATACAAATATGTTATCTTTTGAAGATTTCTAGAAAAGTATTCTGCATCTTCATTCTCCCCTTCTTAAGGTGAATTAAACCCTATCACGAACACATACCCTCTATTGTGTTTTAATTTCCTAGTAATAATTCTTTCATTTACATATGGACATTCTTTTATCTTTAATTCCCAATTTCTGTCCACAAAAAATAGCAACTCACATAGCTGGTCTGTGATTTTGAGGTTCTCCACTATAAAACATGACATATTTATTCAGATATTTTAACCTTGTTAACTTCTTTTTGGTTTCTTTAATTATAGCAATATTTATTTTCCAAAATATTAGGTAATTCAAACTCTTTATTAGTTATTCCCCTCACATTCCAAGTGGCAACTTTTAAATAGTCCAAGATCCATTTACATTTTTGAGATGTTTGTACGTGTTCGGCACTGTTGAGGTCATTCTGAAGCTATTTTGGGCACAAAAAGGAACTGAAGATTTTTTGTGGGCGAGTTACTAGCCCTCTCTGCACAACCTCCATATGGAGGAGGGGGTTGAAATTTCGGACTTCCCTTGTTCTAGGATGATCGCGACTTTCAGGATCCTACTTGCCACTTTTCTCTTCAGGGATTTAAGGTCCACAAGGCGATAGATCCAACCTTTCACTGCCTGCTCGTTTGCCCTCCAAACAGGAGGCCAAAGGCAGGAAGGGGAGACCAGTTATCCCAGCAGTCATTCAGTCTCCAGAGCTACGTTGGTCACCACTCACCACCTGGTGTCCACCCCCAACCACGTGGAAGTGAAATTGGAATTTTCCTTTCATTAAGAAAGAGATCTACAAGGCATATTTCTCTTTTCCTCCAGGGCTTCTAGAAACATTAAACAACAAAAATTCAATGCAGAATAAATAAAAACTACCAATTTTATACAATTTTATTCAGTGAGATTTTACAAATACAAAACAGGCAATATAACGAGTATCAATCTTTTAATTTACAAAGACCCAACTGTTCAAAAAAATAACCCAAACTTTCTCTTGGAAATATGTTTCAAAAATACATTTTAAACATTCGAAATAGACACCAAAAACTATTTAGTTAAGAAAGTCTATTCCTAAAAGGCACAATTTTTTTTTCTCTATACAAACATTTTTGCATAAACATAAATATTTTTCATCGTGGATGGGTGAACAAAGTTAGGGAGGTAAATATAACTTCACATTTTTAACTTGAACAGGATTATTGTTCAAAATGTATTACTTCATTTCATTTCACTTGGAGGCACTTTTTACTATCTCATCAGTTTGGATTCTTTATTTACTACTACACTATTTAACAACAAATGGTACATTATTTTTAAACCTTTTAATAAGTTTTCTAATTATTGCAAATATAAATAAATATAGTTGGTCACATTTTCTCATAATTTTTCAGAAATTATTTTTCAGTTTTAGAGATTCATTCTTATTTTTTCGGGTTAGGAAGACAAATGACATTTCATAAAATGCACTTGTATACTAATAAGTGTAACTGAAAATTTTGTGAAAATTACATGTATGTTTTGTTAAACGTTCAAAAACATCATGTGAATTTGCATGGAGCTTGGTAAAACATACCATTATGTGTATTACAAACAATTTCAAGTCAATTAATCCTCCACCTTTTCAATACATTCATAATTAACTAAAATGTAGCTCATCTTGGATGATTGGATAATGAGCTTATTGAACACCAAGCTCACAACCAACTTGCTGGAGTCGGGCATTTTTATTCATCTAAGCTTAACATTTCTTCCCTACCCCAAATAACAATTAATTGTCACATGATTTCCTCAGTAAAATTATAATCTGGCACACATGCCTCTGTCTTGAAGTATGTTAAAAAGATTATCAAACTTGTCTATGTGCTAATAACATTCAGTTTTATTACAAGTTTCAATACCTATGAAGTGCAATTTTGGGATCATTAAAATACTTTCCCTGCAACAAAATGTACTTTTATAACATTATTAATGTTGCTGTGAACATGTTAATAGTATTTGGAAATACATGAATTATCCATGAAAAACAATTCACTTCTTTTATACCATAAACATACAGAATATAATTCTATAGGAATGAACAATGTGTTTTAGTATCAATTTGAAGCATACTTATTTCTATTTCATATATTTGGTTCAAACATACTACACATTTTGCTTCAGTAGCAATAAAATTAAATTTAGTTTTCAACTAACAAATTTTATCTCTATCTTTATCTTTACAAAATTATTGTCAAATCTTACACTTCATAAGAAAACACAGAAATTTGTTTGTACAGATTAAACCACTGCACCCAAAGATTTTTAAAATTTCTTTTATTGTTGTAGTTATTATTATTAATGATTTTATTATTTTTATTAGTGTTAAGTATTGTCAGTATTATTTTCGTTACAATTACTATTAAATTTATTTCACATTAATTCACAAAATACTTTAATATATTTGTAAATAGGACAATATATGTATAAAGACAACTTCAAAAATATTTATATTAAACCCATCCCATCACAGGCACTTCAATTCACCCTTCAGACATTTTCACTATTACACATTATAAAAGCTATATGAAATCATCTGTTCTAATACAAAATGCCCACTAGTTGTTTCAATATGATTTTCCTGTATTTTTCGGTTATCTTGGCCTTAAATTTAGCAGTCTGTGTTACTGAAGAAAGGCTCAAGAATATTTATCACTGTAAAAAATGGTTATAAATTAAAAGAACATACCTAAATAGTTTCATTTTTTACCTTTATGCCTTATTAGTGTGTCAAAATATACAATCGTTATGAGCAATCTCTAATAATTGGCATCTGTGCTTATGCATATAAATAACTACACATAGCATTTTAAAAGGAACATCACTCTTTTTGTACTTCTCATTGCATGTAACCAATGTCACATTAACACATATCACGTTTTCTTTTTTTCTGGGCAGTCCTACATCAAATGCTTGTATTTTGGCATGACAAGACATTTCCCCAAGTTTTTCTGCACTTTCATTACTGAGTTTTCCAGATTTTATGTTTTGCTCAGGTCATTCAGTAATAGAGCAGTTCTTTGTCATCCCTTATTCAGGTTGGTCCTTCATTCCAAAGGCCAACAGATTTAAAACAATAATCTTAAGGTCACTGAAGAGACCAATCACACGAAAGCAATATTTTACATCTCAAATTTCATTAACAGGAAGTTGTCACAAATTTCTAACACTGAAACAATCCTGTATGTTTTCTTATAAATGTTCACATTTTTGTTAAATAAGTACAATAGAAAATACATTAAATTTTAGGTTCATTTCCCAAAATTTAAAACTACATTTAGGTAAAAATTTTGGCCTGTTATAGCATATTAAATACTGGGACATTATCATAAAATCACAAGAATTTACTTGAGTCCAGAATTTGAATTTTAAATCCAACCTTCTGGCATGCATGCAAGTTTTCGAAACATCAGTGGCTGCATCATTGTACATGCACAACAATGCTGGAGTTATCTCCTTAATGAGGATGCAGTTGTTTTAGATATAAATTATGTTCTTTCTATTTGTTTCAAGTTTTAGAACTCTCAGTTTTACTTGATATTTCAATTTTGTCTCTTCTCACAAAATTATTTGAAGGTGCTTGATCATCATCATCATCATCAACAACACCGTCACCACTGTCAAATCTTATTGTTCTATATCACCACAGTGATCACTTTCTATATAATTTTCCTTACCAAAATCATCATCACTTTAGTCACATAGATTCATCACAAAGATCATTCGTCACTAAGAATCCTTCAATAACTCACAAACCAAACTCAGTTCGATACAGAAACTTAAAAGATACTCACCTACGAGATTCCAATAACCAGTTTGTTAATACTGAATAAATAAAATTAAGATTTGATTGTTCTGCATATGCTAATATAAATTAAATTAATTTTATATACTTAAATTTTACTTTCAAAAAATAAAATATTATTGTACAAAGCTAAACCAATGAATTGGCCATCAAATGGATTCATTCAAGCAATCGAACCCATATTCTCTAGTTCCCAACTTCTATAAATGTTTATAAGAGCTACTTGAAATAAATATAATAATTTTCAATCATTGTATTGTAATTTCCAAATAGAAAGAAACATCAGCAGTCACATGTTGAACTTTTTTCAACTTTCACACTTTACAACTAATTAAAGTCCTACAGAAACAGATTTTGACCAAGGTAATAAGAGAAAATGCCAACAATGGAAGAGAGAGCATTAAAAAGATAAACAAATTTCTCTTTAAGAGTATTTTTATAATTGCATCTCCTGAAGGGTAAAAAGAAGTACAAGCTGATTAACAGTAATGCTATTGGATTGTAATGCTATTGGCTAAGGCTATTGGATTTTTACAATACTATGTGGAAATACTCAAATGATTCCAATGAAATCTATTTTATTTGCCACTGAGGCATTAAAACCTGCCCTTTTTGTGTCAATTAATTTTATAGAGAAATAGAATGGTCATGGATCCACATTAGATATATTAGGGATAAATTAAAAACTTAGGAAGAAGACCTTTTGAAAATTACACTAATTATTTTAACCAGATAGATTGTGTAAGAGAGTAAACACCTTAAAATAATATTTATTTTCTACATAATATTTCTGCAATAAGCTAATACAATTTCTATGAGCTCTTTTGTGAAGCTAGTGAAAAATATTTCACAAACGCAACGCTGTTTTATGAAAATGAAATCTTCTCCTGATACAATATAATTACTTCACTTCATGCTTGTTGCTTTGAAAGACATGTGATGACACCATCAATGGGCTCCGAAGGATCACAGAGAGCAGACATATTTCCAATGTTGCCAATGTTACCATGTACTCAGCTTCACTAATATGATCAGAGGCATTTCCTTTAGTGTTGGAAAATATTTCCTTGTCACTCATGGCACTGAATCGGTTATCTTGAGAAATTAGTTTTTCTCTGAATTGTGGGTACAACTGTACCAACCAACTGTGCACAGTTGGCTCTATCCACATCGAGCCAGCAAGCACAAAATAAATTATAGAAGAACATGTGATATGGTTTGCTGTAATGTTTCTGGTTGAAATATAGAATCTAGTTGAAGAGTTAATACTGAACTTAAGCATTACCCATGTAATTATCATCCAGTAAAAAGAATGTTTCTTAACTCATGTTACCAAATGCACATTGGACGGAATTATTCATCTTGGCTACATACAATTTTATAAGTCATGACTAGACATCGGAAGCTGAAGAATTTTATACTCTATGACAAAAACATTGAAAATTAATTATGAACTCATTTCATGTCTTAACAATAAAATAACCACATTTTTTAGAGACTAAAAATGAACTTATCATTAGACCTAAAATACCAGTTCAGTTAATTAAAGTTGTGAAAAACAAACTTTAACAGTACTTGCATAGAAAATAAGGTTGAAGTTAAAATCTCCATAAATAAAAATCTTGGATTGTCTGCACTATGCATCAAAAGACAATTAATTCACACCTCGTTCTAAATTAAAGCATGCAAATGATAAAATACATTATATAAATATATTTATTTTATACAGGGAAAATAGATAATTTTCTCCTTATAAAATTATTCCCAGTGCAAAACTCATAATATTTTATCATTTACATTTCTATATTCCTTGTAATATTTCATGGTAAACATTTTAATAAAAGTTTGAAATAAAATAAAATTTATGTTTAAAAAATTGTTTTAAGTCGATATCTATTGCCCATTTAATAAATTATACTTATTTTCTTATTAAGCCTATTTTTGCACCCTTTATTTAGACCTTTCTACATCAAAGGCCTAAAACATGATATTTTCGAGCTTAAATATCTGATGTCTAGTCATGTTTCATTTATTTAATTTACAACTTGAAAACCAAGATGATTCACACTTTGTTGCAAAAACATATTCAAAGGAAACATTATGGCAAGAAATAAATGCATTTCCTTCTGGATATTTTTCCCTTACAAACACACTATTACTAACGATATCCACTTTAAGTAGAAGCCATTTCTTTCCTTTTCACAGGGAATTCAATATCTTACTTCATCGCTGTGTTGGACCATCTTCCAGCTTTCGCCATACAACCTAATCACAAGAAAAATATATATTAAAAATCAATTATTCGTAATAGCTATTGATTAAATAAGCAATAAGAAATAGTTCAAACAAAAAACTGAATTCATATATGCAGGCATACATATAACCACATTCAGTAGAACTTCTGTAAAGCTGAGAATTGACAGTTCTATTAAAAATTTTGTTAGGTAGGGTTTCCACAATGCAAAACGGCTACAACAAATTTAACAAAATTTAGCACATTTAGCAGAGCTCATTGAAAAAGTTTTAAATGACCAAAATGCTAAACGGTTGTAGTAAAAGTTCCAGTATAATAATATAAATAAAAAAACTTCCATTACGATGAGAGTGAGTAGAAAAAGAAAAATATGATCTCTCTTTATCACCATAAAATGTGTTACTGACTGCAAGAAAAAGCGCTGTATGAAGGATGAACTCATTGGAGTATTCTTTAAAGTTTTAAATAGCCACAACAGACCACGAAAAGAGGAGATTGATTGGAGTTTCATTGGTCATGGTGAATAGTGATCACATGGTTTTATGGGCATTTAAACCAGTTTCAAACTAATGATGGCACAACAGCACATACTTCTTGTAATATTATACTGTAATGTTATATCTTAATTTCTGCCTTTCTTATACTTCAAACATCACTTTATCCCATAAATAAAGAAAGCGTGAAAAATAGATTTTTTTATATTCAAAATTTAAATGAATGAAATGAAAATATATTTCTAGCATTGAATTCGGTGTTGAGGTTAAGTGTGGTCAGTGTATAATATTCAGTGTTTTCACAAACATATCCGATGTGTATTTTAGGTTCTACATTTTCTGCCTAAGCACTATAAGAAAAAGTTAAATAACGAAAAGTTAATAAATAATAGGATCCGCCGGTGGCGGCTGCTTTCACTCAAGCAAATTGTTGCCAGCAATGCTTTAAAGCAACAATGGGAGTTCATTTAGGACATTCATTTTACAACGCAGTAACACTGATAGCTTTTGCTAGCAAATGCAAATACTTCGAAAATATATAACACTAATTATTTACTACTACAGTACTGTAATATTCACCAAATCTGCTCCTTTTTACACGGATTACGCATTACTCCTTGTCTGAGCATATAACGCTTAATGCTTCATACATTTTCACATAAAAAATTTCCCTAAATTCTTATTACTAATCAAAGAACAAATGCTCCATTTATATCTTTTGACTTTAAATAAAAAATTCACCATTTTCCGGCAAACGATTACATAACTTTCTACTACTAAGGAACTTCGAAGGTCAGAAATCAGAAATGAAAGTTGTTCTGAGAGGCTAACATAAAAAGGGTTGTAATTTAGAAAAGTTTCACAACATTCTTCAGTTAAAACTAGTAGAAGTTTTAGAAAGTAGAAAGGATATCACCAAGCTATGAAGCCAAGCTGTAAGAATTAAGTGCAATTTTAGTGTTTAGGTGATTGAGACACATGCCAACATTTGATCTTTATTAGGAGCTACAAGAAAATTAAGAATCCCCTGATGAAGTTCCACATTGCGGGTACAATACAGTGTTTTAAGCGTGTTAACACCAGGACTACATTTTATATAACATAAACAGCAGACAACCAGGGCAAAAATAAAAAGAATCAATGTGCAATATGCAATGCGGCTCACAATGGAATGTCACATTGCATTATCAGTTGTTACAGGTCAAGCCCTTCAGTTCTCCTTACTCTTTTCCTGTTAATCACCTTTTACAAAAATTGTATTACTTGTCACTTCCTCTGGCGCTTTGCGATAGTTGATACAGTAGAAGATTAAATAGAGCATCTTCCAAAACGATATTTCCCCGCTTTGGTAGCGTATGTAACCCTGTTTCTAAATCAATAAAGGTAAGCAATTCATTTAGCTTTTATAACAAAGGCAGATTTTTGGTCATAAGCACTTTACCATTGTTAGCAATAAAGGCGACACACAAATTGTCTTTTGATTGTTGTTTAGGTTTGAAGCTTTATTGTGTTTTGTTTACGCAAAAAATAGTAAAACAGTTTGCCATGTTATGAGATAAACATTTTGTACCATCTTATGTGAAAGCCAAAAACGCTTTTCAAAAAACATCAGTTAGAAGTAGAGGTCTGATGGCATGCTGACTTGTACCGCTCTTTTGACACTTCACATAATGAGACTTAAATAAGATTATGCGTCGCTGAAGTGTTGTGTTTTTAAAGATATTTAATATCGTGGATACTTTTTAAAGTTGGGGACCGGATAAAAGTGGCCCTTCTATAAAAGATTACACGATATTAATTTTACAAAGGGGGCCGGATAAAAGTTTTGCAGGTGGTCCCACACTCAATTCATTACACTTTTGCAGAGACCCCGTCATTTAGCAGATTAAACACAGGAGAGACGAGAGAATATGGTACCCTAGGGGCAGTTATCTCAAGATAAGTAAAAAGTGCCTTACCGAGCTCATGGGGTATTTTGAAAAAGTAATTTTAATATTTTTTTCATGCCATTTTACAAATTTAGGTAAAATATTAATACAGAATTTGACGCTTCTGACTATTAATACATTAAACCTTGTTTTTTTGGCTATTAAAATCATGAAAGACTAGCTTCGCATACCTGCACACTCAAAGAAATTTTAATTTTTGTTCGCAAAGAAGAGCTTAATTTCTTGGATGCCATTATTTGATGTTTGGTGCAAAAGCTCCACAGAGGCAAAGTATGACACTGCACTTTCGTATGTTTTACATGAATTGGAGGAATAAATTATTAGAAACACTTCAATAACTGCGATAATAACTCAAATTAGCAGTTTTTTTCAGTTTATTATCAAAACATGGAGAAAATATGCGAGGTATAAACAGTGTTTTATAGATAAATAACACATCATGACTTCAGAAAGACATCAAATTTTATACAAGTTCTTTGAAAATTGCTTCAAGCACTTCAAAAGCAGATTATGTGAGTATAGTGATTAGCCATCCACTTAAGCCTTTTTATTAGTGTGGTCCTAAAGTTAAAAAACAGGAAGTGAAACAAGCTGTTAAATTCATTCCCTGAAAAACTGGGAACACCCACTACAATAAAATGAAGAAAAGGAGGTAAAAGACATTCTGCTTACTTATACTAAAAGAACTTCCAATTGCTTCTCTTAACAAATTTACAACAATTAAGAAAGGGGCGCAGTTTGTTCCATCAAGAACCATCTTTAAAACTCCGTCACTTACACGGCGATTCATAACAGGAGTACTTGCGCGCTGGACTACGTCCAACGTCCGCATTATTTAGTTTGCTACGTCTTTTAATATTTACGTTTTGCATAATAATGAAGAGAAATGCATAATCATAACATTTAAAATATTAAACACTCTCATATTGCAGAAAAAAGATTTTGAGCAAGTATGCAAAAACCAGCGTTCCACATGCCAGTACTTGCATGTTGGATTCAGTCAAACAGGCACAAAATCCAATCATCTAATACAGCATGTAATAAATCCCAAGTTATTTAAAAATTTGAGTAATATATTTTACATGCGGGCTCAATTACTGAATCGCTGTGGCCTTCAGTTCACAAATATTTAATTTTTAAAAATTTGTATTATTCAATAAGCCGAAGTATCGTTACAGTGTAGTGCATGTTTTATCTGATCACCATTATTTGCTATTTTTGAAAATATTTTTCTCAAAATATTGAATGGGCTTCATATTTAATTGTTCATTCAATTGAACATAAACATGGAAAATATTTGTTTTGGAGCTTGTCGTTTTGGACTTTATTACTGTACTTAAATACACGTGTGTACTTTCAAAAAAATTTAGTGCTAAAAATTTTATATACAGTTCTACACCCATTATGTTCCTCATTACTGTATTACTTACTTTCATGAATGTTCCTATCATTAAATTCAATTCCCCAGTTGCTGTTACAACAATGTGTTGCTAAGAGGTTCATTCAATTGCATTTTTTTTGGTTACGGATCTAATTTTTGTGAAAATCTTTTGTGTTCTATGGCAAAATATTGATTCTGAGAAGGTAATGTTTTTGCATATAATGTATATTTTAAAGGTTTTGGGGATAAAAAAGGAATTATAAAATATTCTTTGATTTTTAACCTGAAAGAGAATGTTTTTCAAGTAACCATTATTAGCAAAGAAAAATTTGTTTGCCGCACTGAATAAATATAGAATGACTTGATAAAATGAGACAATGACACTGAAATGAAAAATACATTCCCTGCCTTTCAGAAAATGTATTAGCACAAACATGTCAAAATACAAATATGCACCCAACATATCATGTGATGTGGAATAGTCTTTTTCGAAATACAAAATAGTGTCTGATAGAAAGCACTTCCTAAGACAGATAATCTTAACATGATTGTATGGTATTCTGTGATCTTAAAGAAAAAAATGTGTACAAAAGTAGAGTAGTAAAGTAGACAATCTATTTTTAAACGTATAGATTTTCTCTTGATGGCAAAGAGATGTGAATTCCGTTACAAAATGTTTTTTTTACCCAACCAATGTAATTTTTAGCACTTCTGTGTATATTTCAAATATTTTTTGAGGACACATGCATGCCTTTTTAGGAGTAAAAGCTTGCAAAAACCTCCCAGCCCTAATTTAATCATTATAACTTCAACATGTATTTTTTGAAGAGAAACATGAACACTTATGTAGGTATATAAACTACAAACAAGGTAGGCTGTTCCAAAATATTGGACAATGCATATCTTAAAAATGTAATTAACAAACAATCTGCAACAATGATCTGCTCAATAGCTAAATTGGATAAAAAACAGACACATTACTAAAGACACAAAATCACATTTTACATTGGTACTGATCCATGGCACAACAATTATTAACTACAAAAAATGTGATAACCTGCCTCAAATTACTAAAACCAAATTTAAAAAAAAATGCAGTTCCTTAAACTTCTAAATAAAAAAAAAAGTGGTGATTGTGATTATGATTATAAACACACAAAAAATTCAAAACGGTATAAAGTAATCAGAAATATATATTTACTACAAACAGTCAAAACTGCTAGATAAATACCATTGTCCAAAAGAGTTCATACAGTCCTACCAGCATGTTTAACAGTCTGAATAGTGTCATTCAATTCACTAAAATATACGGTTTTCATTAAGAATTTTCAAAAATAACGACTTTACTGTTTTCTCACAAAAAAAAAAAAACATGTAAAGATAAGCAACTTACATTACACATTTCTCTTACAAGTGCCTTCTCATCATCATCAAGATCAACTGATGCCAAATCCATATCGAGGTTATCTGACATTCCATTCCCCGTCTCCATCCGTTCCAACTGTTCGCGCACTTCCAGCACTTGCAAAGCTTGCACCACAGCCTCTGGTCGGCCAGAGCAGGCTCCCAACTGTTAACAATTTTTTATATTTTTCCACAGAAAGAAACTTCAATCAAATTCAATTTACTTCAATGCACATGATTTAATTTTCATTTTATTGTAAAGCCTTACTTCATTTTCCCATCCAGGATTTACTCTATGATCATTGCTTGAAATTGTCTCTCCAGTCTGACTTAATTTATGTTGTAAAATTTTTTTTTCATCTTCAAGCTGTTTCATTCGCTGTTCCAAACTCCTTACATAATGCATCATTTGAACTGAAACACATACAAAATAAACATACCGTAAGATGAATAAGACCACCCATGAAGAAAATTTTATTCACATAAAATTGCAATAACTAAAATCTACATGCGTGAATAAAATATGGTGAATAATACATAAGTGAATAAAAAACAAAACAGATAAACAATACTAGATAATTTTTTGGCCTAATGCTGCAAGATTAAACAGAGCAATGCAAGGTTTTATGTGATACATTATATCTCATAAATTAAGCTCATGGTTTAATAAGAAATAACATTGCCATATATAAGGTTCATTATTGTCTTTACATCAAAAAATAAATAAGGAATTGAAGAGACAAAAAAAATAAATTGTTTTCTCCCAATTTCTAGCCTGAAATTTGAAGGTAAGCTAAAGAAGAAAAACTTGCTTGTGATGTAAGGAAAGATTTTCCTTTTGGTCAGACTTTTCAGATAAACATTTTATGTAACATTAATGTTCACTTCTTGTATGTGTATAAATGTTCACTTCTTTTCAATTCACTTTTAGCAATAGAAGCTCTTCAAAAATGTTATTTAAGTGTGATGATTTATTAAAAATTGTTATTGAGTCATTTATAATACTTTCCTATCACAGAATATCAAAAACTCACTAATTTAGCTAATATTTTACTTAAAAATATAATTAAAGTGAAAACAATTTTTCTGAATTAACGCAAAATGCAATTTTAAATTTCATAATATTAACAGTACTTGTTTATTGTATTGCTAAAACACATTAGGATTCTGTTTTGTTAATGTTTTTTTCATGCTAACTTAACTACACTTGAAATGTATTCAGAAAAGTTCTCTAGTATGAATTAAGGAATGCATGTTTTATTGCGTTTTGAAAGATGATTATAAATGCATCAACATAATTATTAAAACGGTATATCAATACTTGACTGTTATTTAAATATGGAGAAAACTGATGAATTTCACAATTGATCTTTCCATCATGCATAATCACCAAAACCCAAAGTCCATCAAATGTTACCATCAAAACCCAAAATATATTTAAATCATTATTACCCAGTGAAAACTACACTACTATACTGTTCAGAACTGAACCATCAATATAGAGTACTGTGACCATTATCTACGACTGCTTGCAGCCAAAAGTTTTTCACTGGTGAAACCACCCAATACCAAGCCCAGTAGTGAGTGGAACAAAACAAACACAAATTACTTGTATATTCAGGTAAAAATGAGCATTAAAAAAATGTCATAACTTTTCAAAAAATAATCTATTTTTGATGGTTGAGTTTTCGTTTTAAAGGAAATTGTTCATACTTTCAAAGCCTATTTACAGATTTATCAAATCTTAGTGAAATAAGTTAAAAGCAACTTTTAAAATTCATAGCATTCATACTTTGACATCATAGTGCTGAATTAAATTTTCATCTCAACTGTCTACTCATCCATCAACCAGGAAAAAATAATCAATTCTGAATGAAAATTGTAGAAAGTTACTAATTTGAATTTGGCCCATTTTTTTCTTTAAGTTGTAAGTGGCTGGTTTGTTTTTAAATGGGATAATTTTAACGAAGTTCTTTTAAGTCAGAGAACATTTCCTAGTCAGAACTCGAATTCTCCCTTCCAATCTTGGAGAAAAAAGTTTGATTAACAATATTTGTTGATAGCCAATTAAAACCAATGTTAATTTAACTGAAGCAGTTAAAAGACCCATTTAACTTAATTTGAAATTTTATCAAGATGCTAAAATAAACATTACTTTATGGGCACACAAAACTGACACAAAGACCAGGTCAAATAATTTCATTTGTTCAGTTTATAAACATACATAAAGCACTTAATTCAGGAATGAAATAGCCTTCCAATAAAGCAATGTTTGACAATTGGGTAAGAGCATATCTTATGACGTATTGCCATTACAAGTTTTCCAAAATATAGAAAATGAGTTAACACCTCTGATGGGTTTATAGAGGAGGCAGCAAGGCAGAATGCAGCTAACAACTTGACTGGATTGGAAGATGAAGAAAATATTGCAACCATTATCTTGTGAATCAAGGCATTTGTAAGAGTAATGCATAGTATGTAGAGCAAATTTTAAATACTCATGGTTTCTCATGTCACAATATATCAATATGACTTTTTGTAATCTATCTGTACATTCCATTTAAATAATATTGTAAGCCTCTTGTTCTACTTTTAACAATTTCATATTCCAATTCTGAAGTTTCAATAAATTACATTTAGTTCTAGTTTCAAATAATACTGTAAATTGACTGGTTTGAAATTAGAGAAACATTTTCCCTAGGAAACAGATAATTCTAGGTCTAACTTGTAAATATTAGTTTTAATGGAAGAGCGTCATTAAAACTAGTTTCGACTAAATAATACAAGTTTTAATCAATTTGGGGATTTGATGACAACAGAAACATATACAGTAAAATCTGTCTTAGCCGGAATTGATCGGGACACAAAAAAATTCAGGTTTACGGAGGTTTCTGTTTTATGCAAGGTTGTCCATTTTATGACACTTGTGATATTGACATTTCTGCCCTGACAGTAGTAAATTATATTACTTATATTATATATATATATATATATATTATATTATATATATATATATATATAATATATTATATATATATATATATATATATATATTAATAAAAAATTAAGCATATAGCGGTTTTTATAAAGAAATCACTAATAAATGAATAGCTGAAAGCACTCTTCAGTTTGCAGCTTCTGGTGTGAGTCGAAAAATATACACCTTACTGGCTGTATCGGTCAGCTTGCTGACTCTCAACCCACAGTGCCATGAAACCCAACACTGTGACTTTTTGATACCCTCGCATGGCTTGAGCAATACATCTCTGGTCGAGGAGTTAATGTCTTTCAATGCAGGGGCCGTGAATATAAGGCCATGCTTTGTACAAATCCAATCTCAGAGAGTCGAAAAAGATGAATTCTACGGCGCTTTACAACTTTAAACAGTCAACGCGACCCAAGGCGGAATTCTACGTTGATAGCTAAGCCCCTCTCCTTCACGTCGGCTGCACGACTAAATCGCGTCGCAGGGACACATGATTTAAACAAACTTGTACACACATTAATTTAATTAAGATCTCGCGTCTGTCTGCCAATTGCATTAAATTCACCGGAATTCCGTTATATAAATATCCCTTGACAGAACATGAATAACGCTTTCGTTCTATGTTAAAGAGTTTTCCGTTTTATGCTGTGTAAAATGCCATTAATTTCAGCGGGCCTGCGAAATTTTGCCGCGTTAAGGTCAGGTTTCACGCTTTGTACAGAGGTTCCGGTTTGGACAGATTTTACTGTAGTACGTAAAGCATTATTGCCCCTACATCCTCTCGCATTTTACAAACCTACGTTTTCAGTATTAAGTATTTCTCTCCGTGTAAACCCAGCAACGGGGGAAAATTACTGTTCTAATAATTGAGTGTCACCGAACTCTCATGAACAAGTATATTTTTATTGTATCTCGTTGGCACTGTCTTCAATAAGAGAAATAATATGTCAAAAAGTTCAGAATTGAAACATACATTAACCACTGGTTCTTGCCTCTGGATGCTTTCTTCTAACAATCGCTTCTCTACTTTCCTGACCTTCGAGGGCTTGGTGTTGTGAATTGCGCCTGGCAACACTTGGTTCATCGGCATTAGTACTCGAACTACCTTCACTCCATCATCACGTGTTGTCGATAAGACCAACTGCCACACGCCGCCCACACAGCATTCCTTGCTTCTTTCTTCACAGATACAAACACAACTCCTAAAACAATAGAAAAATTAATTCCAACTTTAAAGGAATACTTCATTCGAAGTCTAAAAGTCAAAGGCTTGACAACTGTATGACTGAGGGAAGGACAGGTCTTCAGCTATCTGCATGACTAGAGTGATAGAAAATTTAATTCACCAAAGACCAGGACTCTATCTAGTCATCTCAGTATTTTACACGAAACATTTGTGCTTCTCAGAAAGAAGTACACGACGCAATGGGAAAAAGCAATCTTTTTCCCCACTTTAACATAGATAACGGCTTTGACCATTTCATAAAAAACATCATCACACAGAACCTGACGTGTGCAAACGGCTGGATACGGAAATCCTCTCCAGTCCTGGATCAAAGAGAATTTAAAACGAAAAAAGAAGAAACATAAGTTCAACGAATCACAATTAAGATAGGGTTGCCATACGTCTTGAAAAAGCGGGATACTTCCTGAATATTGACACGTGTCCCTGTTCCGCCGCCTTTTCCTTTGTTTTTCTGCTAAATGTCCTGAATTTTTATATTGTGACAATGGCCACACAGATCTGGGAGAAAACTGCGTTTGAGACCTAATTTGTGGAACTACATCACAAAACTATGCGCTATCACAGCAGAACGGCAAGCGGCTAATTCCTTGTTAGCAACTAGGTTATTTTTTGTCTTTTACGATGCCAATCTGAGTGCTGAAAAATAGACAAAAGACCAACCGTGTATGTTTTGAATCGGCTAGGTCGAATTCAGGTCGCTGCAGGACGAGAAGAGGCCGCTGCTCTTGATCGTAAGTGTTTCCATTGTTCTTCTGATCAACACAAACAGGTCACGGATTGCGCGCTGATCTCTCCTCCTCTTCCTTGTCATATCCTCAATTCACATTATACTTGGGTTCAAACATAATTACCCCTGATTAAATCCAGCAGTTGCGGTGTCATTCACTCAGGCGGGCTTTGAACGTCACCACAGTGGCCATCACTAGCGATGTGTTAAGCTCCCGATTGCATGACACCGTAAATGCTGACGACTTGCCAAGTGAAGTTCTACATAAATCGAAATAAAACATGCACTAACCATCACACATGCCGGGAGAACTGGCGGGAGCTTAGAAGCTTGTCCCGGCTAGGAACATGCGAAAAATAGGAAAGTGACGCGGATAACCTGGAAAGCCAGGGCTCCGTCCTAGAAAAAAAACTGTCTCTGTTCTTCTTGGCCATGTGCAATGTAAGTTTATCTTCATCTACAAATTAGTTGTTTACTTGATGTAACTATTTCCTTGTTATAAGGTTTGCTTTAAACTACTTGTATAAAAATAAACAATTTTGCTCTCAAAATATATTTCGGAATATCCTGAATTCCATTGTTATCCTTTATGCAACACTAAATTAAGAGCTCAACACCAATTGTACTTGGGTAGTAGCCAAAAGTCTCACATTAGCATCCCGTGTTTACACAAATATAAGACGAGGTTTTTGCCTAAATATCTCATTCGAAAATACGGGGCCGCCTTTTCCCCAGAATAAGCCCAGTCGGTACTGCGGGTCCCTGGATGGGGAACCGCCCCTGGAACCCCGAATACTAAGGCTGCTGAGCCCCTGTGCAAATAGGACAAATAGACCAATGACTACAACTTCACTTATGACTAACACAAGTTTGAGAATTAATCGACCATGAATTCAGCGGAATAAAAAACTACTTAGGAAAAATTTTCCAAACGTTGGTAAGCTTTGCTCACTCCAGGCTGGGACGGAAGCACAGATTCGCTATTTCAAAACTGAAATCTACGCGAATGTAAAGTTCACGTTGTCACAGAATCCAAGGCCATGAGCAAATGGGCGTTCAGAAACAACACCTGGTAAGGCAGAAGAGAATGTTTCTGAGGTGGCGTCGTATGAGACTAACGACGCAAAATCAACGAAGCAAAACTCTCAGGGGGGTGTGCGGGCAAATGTCAAGAGGACGCCTACGCTATGGAATAAAGAATCACAAAGAAACAATTATAAATGTGGGATGAAGACGGTAGTGATAAAAACAAAGATGATTTTAAGAACAAGAAATATAGCGTGGGCAAACGTTCCCATATTCTCATCATGACAATTTGCGTTTTTTTATTTCAACTGAACGGTAACGAATTTCAAAAAGAAAAGAAACAAAGGAAACAATTCAAAATTCTCATAAGGCCTCTTCATAATCAGGAGTCGTCTTATTTCCAGAAAAAATACAGTATTTCTTGTTGTATGCTGTTGACAAAACTAGGTCAATGATAGGGAAATTTAATATTTTTCAGTTTTCACTCAAAACTTCCAATGAGTATTATAAAAATAGGTTAATAGCAATCTCCTAATTCTTTTATTTCCTTTTTAATAAAAATTATGATTGGGTTCCTCCAGGATCCAGTATGTGCAGAGTGTTTTTAGGATATTTACAGATAACGAAAAAAATCTGTAAAGTTGAATGTTCAATTTAAAATGTTTTGTCATAATGAGTTCATTAAAACATATCGATGTTTTACGAAAGCTCAAATACTAACAAGAATTACAATAAACATATCTGCTCTGAACATTTCAAACCTTTGGCCTCGTTGCTTATAATTTTCATAACAATTTTTCCGATTTAATGAACTAATTCTTGATGAAATTCTACACCAAGTCTAAATTTTGATCTCCTGAATTATAAATAACTATGTATCATGAAGGATTTTCCAGGAAAAACATCAAAACATACCACATTAGATTGAAGTTGACTGAGGGCACTCTGATGAGATTTTCTGCACAAAATTGTTGATCTCATATTTGTTTCTTTTTAAATTTTACATTTTTAACTAAACATTTTACACATACATTCAATCAAAACCTGTAAATTAAAAGCAAAATACTAAGAAATAAATTTATGAACAAAAATCTCTAGCACACAAATGCACCATGTAAACTAAAAAACATAAATATAAATTTAAATAGGAAACGCTGATTAGACTGAAATAAATTCTGGAATCAGATTAGCAAGGCATAACCCAACTGGGTAGTAGTGTAACTCTCAGCATTTAGGACTATATTAACTAATAAGTTGATTATCAAGAATTGCAATTCTCCAATAATTATCAATACAAATTGGACAGATATGCATATTTCTTTAAATTTCTCCATTACAGACAAAGATATACAGATTAATATAACATTATACGAACATGGACAATTCAGCAAATTTCACAAAACAAATAAACAAAAAGAGCGCATGAAAAATAATAATCCACATGAAGAAAAAGAACACACATTTCCTAAGCATAATATAAATTTCCTATATGTAAGGTTGTTAGCTTTGACCAAGTGTCATACCACGCTTTCAGGAACCATAGATAAGGTACCGAAGTGGCAACATCACAGTACCTTCAATAGACCCAAAAAATATTCAACATATAATTTTGGCAAAGCCCTATAAACACAGACAAAGAGTAAATCTTTATTTTTTTTTTTTTTTTTTTCTTACTTTTTTATCTAAATTGTCTTTTATAAGTTCTTGTTGTCTGCTCTCAAGTTCCACGTCAACTTTTCTGGTATGCTGAAACTTTCTTTCTCCTAACAACTAGCAGTGAACGTCCAAACCTTTGCCATTCCCTGGCAAGCTTCTTCCCTTTCTGTCGATCATCAATCCAAGAAGCAACACAGCTCCCTTAATTCTGATTATCCATCACTCAATGCTGATTGGATTGCTTTAAAGCTCGAATTTCGACACACATAGTTTTGGATTCTTCTAGCAGCTTCACGATTAGTTTGACTCTGCTCAGATGCAACTCTAGCCAGTTTCATTTTCTGCTTACGAACAAATTTCAACATTTCAACAGGGCCTAGTTCTTCATCGCTCTCGTCACTATATCTTTGTGGTATTCCGCACTA
>BOPP01000153.1:0-20198 GCA_017312745.1 Gryllus bimaculatus
TATAATAAAATATGCTAACCTACGTCCATCTAACCTAGAAACAAAGGATTTTTTCGTAGATTGTTTCGTAGTATAGAAATGGGAAATGCAATAAACAAGTTTTGGGTACACAGTAGTAGTCACTCTAAAATAAATAATGAAATTTTTAAAATTTTGTGTCGACGTTTCGTTGCCTTAATGAAGTCACGCGCTAACAATTATCTGGAGTGAACTATGGGAATTTTTTCATATATATTTCATATTTCTATAATTCTTTCATCGATTGACTCATTCATTCATTGAGGCTGATAGGCGTCTCAAATCCGACTTATGCGGCCATGTCTTCTCGAATAATTTCGACTTAAGTTGTAAAAAACCCTCGAAGCAGGAGCTGGGTGACCAATGTTTATTTCGGTATTCACAGAAAATTACACGGGAGAGAAGTGAGAAATGAACCCAGTCTTCTGATACCCGCAAATGGTATTTACAATTAATATTGTGATTAGTCACAAATGTACTGAATTATTTATGTATTTTGGGTGTTGTAGTATTTTATGCTTTGGAGGGGGTATCAGAAACAGGCCGACTTGCAATAACATGTACGCGATGGCCATGAAAATAATGTCGATGTCATGGCAATGTGAAAACTATTAATGACGTCTAAAATAAACAACCAGAAAGAGTCAGAGAGCCTTTGAGGACGAACATGATTTTGTCCCGAAGTTTAAAACCCATGGATTAATCGTCTTGTTCAGGTGAAATCGTGTTGCTGTGGTGATCAGCCTAATATGAACTTATTGGAATGTGTGACATTTAATGCAATAGACAATAATTTATAAAAAGTTTGTATTGTGGTTGCATTCGTCAAAAACTATAGACTGACATTCGGTATGGACGCTGCTAATTCTTCAAACTATTAGCACGATGAGCATACACGAGGAATTTAAAGGAATTGGTCGTTTTGTTTTGTCATCTGGAGGAAAGGATTTTTATTTAATCGGTAATTTGTTTGGATTCTTTTTAAAATAATTTGTTAATAAATGTATTATTGAACGTGATACCCGTTTATTTCAATTTAATTGTAATAACACTATAGATATAACAAGAAATCATCCTTCGTAATGTTTACTATTTTTATTTCGATTTTCAAATTCATTATGTAAAGTCCAATATCCGTGATAATTCTGTTGTGGTTTCGGTTGCAGCTGTCGGGGTGGACGGACGAGCTGCGGCAGGAGCTGCAGAGCGATGAGGCGGCTGACTCGCTAGAGGCGGCGGAGCGGCTGCTCGAACAGTGCGGCCAGCAGCGCGACTCGTCGCTCGACGCCTGCGTCAGCACCATCGCCGAGGGGGAGACCCTGCTGCAGGAGCTGCGGTGAGTGAGCGCCCGGAGCCCGGCTGTCGTCTGACCTTTGCTCTCGCATTTGGACCCGTACGGGAGGTCTTTGCAAACAGAATCCTGCACACAAAGAAAAGAAATGGATTAATAAAAAGAAAAAGAGGTAAAAAGAGAGAAACGATGGAGACGGACAGACTTGAAGTCAGACACAGAAACAGAGATTAGGGACGAACGTAGTCCAGATAGACACAGTCACGGACTCACAGTCACAGTCATAGACACAGACTGGCAGATACACACGTACCGATAGAGACAGACATCAATCTGTTGAAGGGTGAAGATACGACATGTGTGATGCTAAAGTGAATGAGAAACTGTACTGAAGGAGACTGAAACATTGGATTCACTTTCTTGAACTAAACAGTACCCGCGGTTCTCAATGCGAAGTGTGAGTTTAAAATACTTTTAACTTCTTACTAGTTTTAGATAAATGGAAAGGGTGTAAGCAATGACGTGTAACTGCCAGATCGTAATGTTATTCGAGATGAAAACGCATTTTAGGAAACGGTAAATAAATTTGAAATGGAAAAATGTGTAATGTTTGTCTATGTTAAAATTCAAGAGTTATAAGTAATATTTAGAGATAACAATATCTTGCAGTGAATTTATACAAATCCAATCTCTAATTTTGATTCACATTACTAGTGATCATCAGATATTGATGGAGATCTAGAATTGATTAGGGGGTGATAGTTTTTGGTTTCAGTTTTTTCTCCCATCTGCAAGCACTGTCTAATCAGCGGAGAAACATGTTTGTGATTTAACCCCCTTTTTTGTTGTTGACTTGCTGAAATCGAAAATAAAACCTTGAAATGCCTATGCAATGACCTATACAATGTCACTTCTACTACTTATTCATCATCGGGTGTACATTAACCGATAATCAGTCAAATGAGAACGAGAAAAAGCATTCTTTGCTTGGAATATAGAGAACTGTTTGAGACAAGGGACTGAAGTTGTACGAACGGTGATAATACTCCTCTGCGAACCCATCTTCCTATAACTGAGTTTAAAGTATTACTTTTGGCTCCTGTATCAACCCATTTGCCCGCGACTGTCTTTTGCTGCGGCCCTACGGACACTGTTCTGGACAGGCCTGATTTAAACATTGATTTAAACATTAATTTAAAAGAGATTTGAATGGGAAGAAACCTTCTTTCTGAGTAACCAATCATTCAGAGTTAGCCAATGACACCGTAGGACGCATTTTAATTTTATCTTTTTTTGGCCTTCAGTGTACTTCGTGAGAGATAAGTAGGCCGTATCTCCCATATGTAGATCGCCTCCTCCTTCGCCCTTTCTACTCGGTCGTCTCTTACGAAGCGTCTCGCATCCTTGGCCCGAGGGACCTCAAAGGATTCGCGCGACAAAATGAGGAACACGACTGAGGGTATTGAATACATAACTACATTGCCGGCAAAAGAACTCGATTATAATCGCAAATCAGCAGAGGATACCCCAGTTACGGAGTCAAAGACTTGTCCCTCGGCTTCGAGTTTGTTTTTTGTTCCAGCAGCGGAAACTGTAATACCTCATTAAGGTTTTCCTTTTAGTCTTCTCCGACGCGCTCAATGGAAGGAAAAGGATGTTGCCTTAAAATTAATTCGAAAACGATTTCCTAAAGGAATATCCTGACAGAAAAGTGTTCTCAAAGACACTCAACAGGTGTTGTTAGAAAATTGTTACGTGAATGTAAAATAATAGAATATTGTTTGACCAAGAGAGTTGATAAATAATAAGTCAGGAAACTTTTTTTCCGAATAAATGAATGATGTGTTTTTGGAAACAGAAAAAAAAGTTTCCATGCAGATAAAAGAGATATTTAAATGGGGCTGTTTAAATTCTGTGTAGTTTTGTTACGTTTGTTATTTTCTAAACGAGTACGAAACTAAGGTTTTACTTAGCTATAGAACAAATGTGATATAATATGGTATGTATTAAGCGTGTTTTTGTTCTAGAAACGAATTCATATCGTGCGCAAGGTTTTCAAACACAAACAATTTTCATCTTATTTAACGAACCAAAAATGCTTCAGTTCTAATTAAAAAAGTTAACTTAGCGAAAAAGAGATAACGTATGTGAGGAATAGTATTCAGAGTTCGGTCCGCAAACAATTCAGCGCTGCGCCCATATACGACTTTCATATGGAGCTGTCCAGGTTGGGTGGATAATTTAGAGGTTGCTCGTAAATTGCTTGAAGTGTGCGGACAATGGGGCTATGCAGAATTGCGTTCCCTTGTGTACATAATAGCCGAGAACGTTATGTGGTGGGCAGAGATAGCGCTAGAAAGTCAGATAACATGCGCAGTGGAATTTATGAACTATTAAACTGAATACCCCCGAACTCGTTATTTAATTGTAACATTTGCCTTAATTGTGGGAACAACAATAAGCAAATTATACGTAGAAAGTTTCTGCATTATTCGAGGGATTAAATTATGTAGTCACGTCACTAGGGTAAAACGCCGAAATCCTAATAGTATTTGTAACTTCCTACAGTATTTCAGAAGAAATAATAAAGAGATGCATTGCATGGAAAAGGCTTGATTTGGTTCCTTTACTTTTGCAAATATCCGTGTACAAGATGAAATTGTACAAGATGAAACACTTGACAAAAATGTTTAGATAGAATATAAATAGATAAATTTCTCGGAATATCGTGCACATGGTCATTATATATTATAAAAGGTCAAATGAAAAATTTCATAATAGTGAGTTACTAAAGAAAATTCATTGTGTGGAAATGTGATCATGTAAACTGCGGATATATTTGCTGCTAAGCTCAACTTACGTAATAAAATTGTTTGATGAGGTTCTGCAATCGGTGGATAATATGTGGATAGCGTTTTTTAACAAAATAATTGACACCACATCATATTACTGTTTACTTTTGTTCAACGTATCTGCCTTTTCTCAATATTTACCTAGCGATAATAGGTTCCCTCAACCTAACTTCCATACATAATGCCTCTCTGACATTGTCGTTGGCCACTTCTACCTTTCTTCCTCACTGAAAATTATTTGTGTTAATGATGTTGTTTTAAAATACAATCAATACATCGCATTAATGTTGGCAAATATTTTGTTTGCGAGTTAGATAACATTCCCCTCAGCGCTCAAAAATAGCTATGTTTCTCCTCTGATATTCGAGCTCGCTAATGTACAAAACATGGAAGAATATGAAGGAGATTTCCATAACGCCTACTCCTGTTACAATAAATTCATACGAAATTTACATAGTTTTCATAGCGAGAGAAACTTGTTTCCTTGACTCTCGTTGCGCACGTTATATTCATTAACTTTCCACTATCGCTTATTATTAGAATTACTCGAGCAGGCGGCAAATGCGGCCTTTATCGGAGCTGTACTCCTGTTCTCGTTAAAGGGAGCTCTCATGCTTTCGTTTCCCAGCTCGCACGGAAGTCCACCATCCACCATTATCGTAATTTTCCGCCTCGCAAATTAGTGGCCGGAGCGACGACAGAGAGAATTCGGGATCGTTGCTAACAAATTCACGTCTGCATGAAGAACTCTACTTTGATTCCTTTGGGCTGCACTCATCACAACGGCCGCCGCCGCCGTTGCTGCCGGTTGTAAAACGGCGCGAAAAGCATTGGAGAGCGGGCTAGAGGGTGGAGCGGAAAGGGGCGGGGTAGGAGGGTGGCACTCGACCCACTGTCCGTCGTCGGGCCGGAGCTCCAAAGGAAGTGGCGGCGGCGGAAGAAGCGTCGGTGAACGGAGGGGGCCGGGGCGAGGCGGGGGTGGAAAGCAAGGGTTGAAGAGCCGAAGAAGTGCGCGGACGCCCAAGCCTTTGTGCATGCAGGCAGGGGAGCGATGATGCTGCGTGTCTTTGTTTGAGGGAATTGCCTCGTTTATTTGGTAGCGAGGGCGAAGCCGGGAAACGCGGTGGCGAGACGCGCTTTGCCGCTAAAGAAGAAGTGGCTCGGTGACGTCTCCGGCCTGCAGATCGTCCCGAGGACCCTGGTTAACTTGAACGCAAGGAACTGAATGGATATGGTTCAGATGACCACGATTTCGAGATATATTGAAAGAAAATGATGTTAAACGATGACCGCACGTTCTTGTTCAGTTATTCATGATATCTACTGTTATATTCACTTTCGAAACAATTAGAATATTTTATTTATTTACTTCAGTAAACGGAATGAACCCTTTACAACAACCATATAATGATAATGAATATGTAAGTACAACTGAATAAATCCTAAACTGCAACTGACTGGTTCGTTTACTTTCCATTGTGACGCGTTTCCAAAGTATTTCAGTTGAACTTTGAAATGATGAAATAAATTGCATGTTTTATTCGTATTATAGATCGCATACATTATTCATTAATTCTAAGTTCATTTGACAATGTATTCAAATAGAAACAGTCTTATAAAATTGTCTATGGTATCTAAAAAGAGAAAAGAACGCACCAAAATATGCAAATAAATAGCTATGAATATTTTACTCAGTTCCTGAGAAACATGATTCGGTAGCGACATATTCAATATCTTGTCACAGAGAGTCTACAAATGAGAGATTTGCAGCCAGGAATTCACATTTCATAAAAGTCGGTAGAGAATTGCAGTACATCACCAACGTGATCTATTCATTGAATTTCTTTTAGTATGGGTGATGTGATTAAAAGTGATGGTTCAATAAATATGTAGTTATGAATGATAAATGATTTAATATTTCAACAAGCTATGATAATAATCTTGCAATATATTTAACGTGAAAAATGAGAAATTTAAAATTTAAATTTACTCCAAAATCATTTTTACTTTATCTTTATCTAATTCAAAGATCTGAATTTAAAATTTTGATCTTCTGAGTCTGAAAACGAGGATTTCAACTTATTTTCTGTAATCCAGTGAATGCCGGCTCAAGGAAAGAACGCAATACGACCTTCACAAAGACTGGAGGAGTCATATGGTTAGGACAGTGACAGACGGAAGTCTCGTCTCGTACGAAGAAAAGACAAACAACGTTCGTTATCAAAGAATTCCATCTGAGAGATGCTGACACTTGATTTAGCTTCACGAATACATTCTGATCATGCGCTAGCGTGTTATCGAAAAACGGAGGGAATCTCGTGTGTGTGTGTGTGTGTGTGTGTGTGTGTGTGTGTGTGTGTGTGTTTTTAAGTAAGAAGTTAAGAAAACGGTGGGTGCATCGCGGGTTAAACATGTCCCAGAGAGTTCTAGAAATTATATCACGCTGGAGGAACAATAATTACACAAAAGAATGAATAAAGAAGAGTAATCGTGGCAATTAAAACATAATGAATTATCAAGCACATCTAAATGGGAGACCTAGCTGCGCACAGCTGCGTTAAATCTGCTCGAAATAAAAATCTGCACACAGTGAATTACAAATGAGAGATATTAATTTCCGTGCAAAAGGTCAAAACAATCCATACATTTAAACAACGAATAAAATACGAAAGATGTTTAAGAACTGACTCTTGCGGAAACGGAAGGACAATTGTGTTGTACACTAGCAAACAATTATTGGTATGAGATAATAGAAACAATGACGTGAGAATTATATGAATGTTTTATAATTATTTTCATTCAACAGTATTCGCTTTTTCATTTACATATTTTTCAGTGTGATAAATAGACATTGCCAGTTTTTTGTATGAATAAGTAATTACATTATTAATTTTGAAAGAGAAATTGTTCAATCGTTGGGCATAATATTTTGATTTTCCGACAATAAAGCACAACTCCAGTGATTACTCACAAAGGAAGTTTTCAATTTCTCACTAACACGGTTGAATGAGCGGAAACACGATAATTAAAGGGTAATGAATTTTTATACCCCGAATCTGAACCGAGGGGCGAGTCGAAATGGTCTTCGTTCCTTCTCCCCTCCTCACTTCGCCTCACCCGAAATGAGGAATCCGCACGCAGGGCCACGCTGCCGCAGCACAGCCTGCGCTCGGTCGCGCCGCCGGAGGGGGTGGGGGTGAGTGATCGGAGGAGGGGAAGGAAAGGAGGGGAGAGGCGCCGCCGCTCGCCGCCGGCCGCGCGCGCGTGGGCGGGTGTCTCGCTATCCCGCACAATGGAGCCGCAACAGCGCGAAAGTGATTAGTGGTATTATTTGGCGACTGGCCAACATCCGGCGCTTCCGTCCGCCCAGGCGCGCCGCCGCCGCTGCCGCCGCCACCGCCGCCGCTTCGCAGCTGCCACCCCCGCCACTCACGCTGTCCCCGCCGTCGTCGCCGCGGGCCTCACCGCCACGTCCTTCATCGCCGACGTTGACGCCGCCGGTGAACGACATGCCGCCGATATCTACGTGCTGGATCACGTCGTCAGATCAATACCACGCGAATGCTGGAGCAGTACCCTATCAAACGGGCCACGGACCGCGCGCGATCTGTCCTTCCCCTTCCTGGTCCTAACCTCACCCCGTACTTACATACACACTTACATGCACTACACTACCACACATCCCGGGAGGCCGGTCGGAAGCTTAGAGCTTGTCTCGGCTGGGCGGTGCCCCGCTGTTGGGAGATACCTGGTTGAAAAAAAAAAGAAAACGTTAGCTGACAGGTACGTCGGCGCCGGATGTCACCATCCAGTGAGCAAGATCACCGCTACCTCCCGAGGGAAAATACACTACACTTACGAGATTTATGACAGCAGTTGAAGCGTCTGGAATCAATAATCAATCGATCGATCACGTCATAAATAAAGGAAAAACATCCCAAAATCGCGCTTGTGGTTGTCCCTCGCATTAAATTTACGTTCCATTGCCATCGTCCTCAGAAGTGGATGTGGCAACTACATCGGAGAACTCAGTCGTGACTATCTTGACAATTACGAAATATTTTCAGATTCAGTTGGCCGTTTGCATTTGCCTACCACGACATAATCACCCAGAGGAATCATCCATGTCTTATGCTTTATTCGAATCCGGAACCCTTGCGCAGAGTGATTGTTGTTGCAGTTGTGCGCATTGCCATTGCCGACTCGATGCTCGAAGCGAAAATAACTGCGAGCACAACCTACGTCACAGGCGGAGTGGATGAGATGACAGAGCAGAAAGCGTATCTGTAAATCTGAAAACATCGATAATTCATCATGTCATTTGGCTGTTGTTGTTGTTTTTTTCCTAAATGAAGTATTGAAGCCGATGAGATGCATGGAGGTTGATAGCGATTCGCGCATGCGCCGTACGTGTAACGCCTCTTCCCTCTAACGGCCGCGAAGCTCGCAGATATCTGGCGGTCTTTGTACTGCCGCCGCCCGCCGGCCGGCCGGCCGGCCTGCCTCCCACGGCCTTTGAGCCTCCAAGGGCTGCAGAGGCCCTAATACGCAGCCCGCTGTGCAATCGCGGCTGCCTCCATCACTCGCGCCGACGAGCCTCCATCTCGTGATGAGGTGATTCAGCGGCGCCAGCGTATCCTGCCACTGGGCTGTACCGAGTTCACCGCTAACACCGTTTCCGATTCCACAACGTCCGCGCCCTGCATCTCCATCCTTACCGTTATCTCCACCATCTCCAAAACTACCCCCACCACCACCACCACCACCACCACCATCACTACCATCAGCACTCCTATCTCTCCGCAGCCATAATCGCCTCTTTATGTTCAACCTGCATCACCTCCACTTTCACCTTCACTAACGCCTCCGTCTCTATTTCTGTACGCACCTCTACAGACCCGAAATAGTCACGTTCGGACAAGGGCAACCTCCACCGAAAGCCCTCCGTGTCCGTCTTCACTACTACTGTGGTACCATTGCCACCACCCGAACCACACCCACCAGCAATCGACATTATCACCATTCCCCCCACCTTGCGGCACCACCATCTGCAACTGCAGCCACTGCCATCGTTATACCCATCGACCCGAGCGAAGTAACCCTTGACATTATTAATATAATTGCCGTTGTATATCTCATATCGTAACTGCATCGGCGGCTCCCTATCTTCCAGCGACGTCGCCACTCGCGCAGTCACTGTATCCTCCAGTGCTGTAATTGACCGCTCGAAAACCTCCACCTCCAGACGCTCACCACTACCGCGTCTCTCGCTTCCACCGCGTTCATCTCTGCGACACATCCGGCGTCATTATCATTATCATCGTTGCGGCTGCCCTCGACGTCATTATCAGTCGCCCCTCGTATCACTACTCCCTACGTCGTGCCCAGCGCTTTCGCGATTCACCGCCTTCATGTAACGCTGGTGGCTGGAGCGACATGTAGCTCAGGGAACAGACTCCAGCTTTCCACTGGGGGTTTTGGGGTTCAAAACCCGAACGGTTCATGTGGATTTTGTGATCCATTCCACAGTTGATGGACGAAACAGGTTCGCAGCAGGTTGACTCAAAGTACTCCCGTTCCCACTGCATCTCATGCCACCAATTCATCCATCATTCATGTCATATCAATATCGTTATCATCCAACTATCGTATCATTTGTCTATTCCTAATATGGACAAAAGGCGTAGGTATTGGTGATCATTATGAAGAAGTAAAGCCAAGTTCTCTTCAAGACCGCTTCAGTTTCATGTATCAGTTCCATATCCAACGCTGTCGCGTCACAGCCACCACAATCGCCTCTGCATCACACTCTCAAATTTTAAGAAACATTCCATTCACTTTTTCCTCGTACTCAGATAACTCGACATTACAAAGTACATTTGCACTATATCATACAAAAACATCCGAAAATATTTGCAACATCTTATACGTCTTAGACTATTATGAATTCTCCCCTTACGCGTTTTATTGTAGTAGTACCTATCAAGCATACGTTGCTGCTTCTATTACTGTTGTCTCCTTTTCCTCTCCAACCACAATCGCAATCACTGCCAATCTCCTCACCCTGCACCTATTCGAGTCTCCAGCGCCATTATCACCACCTCCGCTGACCGTTTGCCGGTCTCAAACGTCCGCCCGGGTTCTGCCATCCAATCGACGGGCGTCGTTAACCCTCGTCTAGACGGAGTGCCACTTCTCATAATTGCGCCCATCTATAATTATTACGAAATGGTGCCTAGAGGCATTGTGGGAATTCACTCAGTACAATGAACCCACACGTCCTTGTCAAAGAAAAGGTGCTACAATAACGTAGTCATAGAGATTGACAAATTATTCTCAACTTCGAAACAGTTACAAGGCTCAGCACTCAGCGCAATAGTGCAGTAGAAGTTTATGAGCTGTTAAAGAAGACTGGCTTTGATAGCTCCATGACTCCGCGCATGCTGCCGCTCAAGTGCCATTGACCTCGAGAGTGGTGGTTCTATCCCAGGCGGCGTCAATAGATTTCGTGCCAACACCGTTTTAGAGAAAAAACGCTTCTCTCACACATGCGCATTCATGTTGTTAAAAGGATCTCAATCAATCGCGACGAGAGAAAACTGCTGCCCGAATCTTTATTTATTTTTATTTATTTGTTTGTTTATTTTTATTTATTTATTTGTTTATTTTTATTTATTTATTTATTATTTTGTCAAAGTACACGGGAAACGGCAAGTGACGTATGGGGGAGACGTACAATCTGCGCACTTTTTCTTGCGCTCCAGAATCTCTTCCGCACCTTTCAACAATAAATAGCTGTATGCTGAATACAATTTCCAACAAGCAAACAATATTAATTTGAAACTCGAATGATACGTATAGTGACTCTGAAATACGCGAGTTCTCTCAATGTCTTCAGTACGTGTGTGAAATATGGTACTTAGCGGCGATATGTTACAATTATTTATTCTGTACATAATCCGCAGTTGGTCAGTCTGTCGGTTTAAGTTAGAAATCCGGTGTGGAAATGATTTTTCATTACCCGTGAAAACTGATACCATGAATAATGAAATCAGTTTGAGGTATCAATTTTACTGCTTAATGAAATCTTAAGTTATCCGCAGTATGTGCATGTGCAAAATTATAAAATCTTTACTCAAAATTCAAAATTCTGATTCACGTTTTGATATTTCTTCGGTGATTAAAATGCTGAACTGATTAATATATAGTTTAATCCGTTAAAGCTTGAAACGTACATGAATCGGAGGCTCATGCTACGAATTGATTAAACTTTTAAAATACTAATCTAATCTAGCAGAAACAATCTGATTGTCCCTCTCTACCTCCGATCCTGATTTCATTCCCGCTTAAACCCCTCTCCGCTCCCACTTCCATCCATGCCTCGCCTCCACCCCTTCTTCCTTTCGTGTCCCGTTTTCACCTAAGCCATGACTCCGCGAGAAACCGGCCTTGCTTCCGCGTCCATGCCCGCCCTCGCCTCCGCCGCCACATCATTACCTCCACCATCCTTGCCTCCTCCTCCGTCTCTGCCTTCGCTTCCCTTTCTCTTCTCGCCCTAGCTTGTATTTGCCCACGCTCCTCCTCAATCCCCCTCCATACTTACCTAGGACTCCGCCTTCTCCCACGCCGTTTAAATTCCAAGTAGTTTGTTTTCGAACGTTTAGAAATCCAATGATTTATATTATATTTGTAGGTATAGTAGTGGTTACTCCTCGAGACAATAATGTAACAAAGAAGTTTATTCTCATCAAGCGTAACCAAACATTTTCAAAAGCAGACTAACCCCAGACAAAATAATGCCCTGTGCGGAACCAGTACCACCAATTCATCAAACACGAGTAATGTTATTTGATTGAAGAAATGACGCATAAAAACAAAACGCACAAACGAGATCCTATGTAACAAAAGAAGCAAGTGTGCTTGTTGGTTCACAAATGTGCTTTACAGGGTCAAAACATATGCTCAAAAAGGCGGGTATAAGCACCTTATTCTACAATCAACTTCGCGTCCCTTTCCCTGCGTTGGAATCTGTGGGTATCTACCTGTAACAGGGCATTCTTTTCTGTCTGCCTGTTTGTATATACATTTGTAGTATATTTGTCTATCTGTCCGCTCAGTGATTTTGTGTATATACACCCATTTCTATGAAACTGTATGCCTGACTGGTCTGGGAGTCTGTCTGAAAACATGCCTACCTGTTTTATTTGTGTCTGCCTGTGTTCGTTCACCTGTCGCTTGTGTTTGCTTAGTGTGTGGCGCCGGCGTGGCTGAAGTGTGTGTGTGTGTGTGTGTGTGTGTGTGTGTGTGTGTGCGCGCGCGCGCGTGTGCGTGCGTGCGTGGTTGTGGACTTAGAGCTTCTCGTGGGGAGATACCCGGTTGAGGGAAACCCCAGCAAATCACCAGCACCTCCCGAGAAAAAACGTGCACTACACCTACGGGATTAATGACTTCAGTACAGTCAGTCAATGTCACAGACGCGCCCGCAATCATTTACAACCAACCAAGTGTGTGTGTGTGTGCGCGCGTGTGTTTCTGTGTCCGTCTGCCTACATTCCTGTCAGTATGTGTGCCCGGCCTTCTTTCTTCCTACCTTTCTGCCTGTACCTCTCTGGCAGTTCACCTGTGTTTGTGCTCTGAGTCTGAAGGCGGGTTTCTCGTGGGTGCGCAGGGGCGCCGGCGTGACCTCGGAGATGGACTCGACGGGGTCCGTTGCGGCCGTGGAAGCCGCGCTGGAACGCCTCAACAAGCAGCGCGACGAGCTGGAGGAGCTGTGGGCGACACGCAAGCTCAAGCTCGACCTGTGCCTGCGGCTGCGGCTGTTCGAGCGCGACGCTCTCGAAGTGTCGTCGCAGCTCGAGCTGTGGGCCGAAGAGCTGCAGCGCTCCGAGCTGAGCCGCGACGCCGCGCAGGCCGAACAGCTGCTGCGCATGCACAACGACAGCGTGTCGCACATGCAGAACACCACGTTCCAGGTGCTGCAGCAAGGCCAGGAGCTGGCGCAGGTATGGCGCCAACGTTATTAGCTCAAATAGTCGAATTGCAATGAGTACAATAGCGAAAAAATGAAGATTTTATTGGTACTTTTATTACTCGCTACAATTAATGCGCGTAACTATTGCGCGACACTCATGTAAAAACACCACATTCCAACTTCTGCATCAGGGCCAGAAACAGTACAAATATGGTCGCTGATGATTCCCATCGCTAGTACAATAAGGTTTGATCGGGGCAAACTTTGAATAGGACTCCGTAATCTAACTTGTTGACATCACTTCGTTCAACATTGCCTTAATAACGCCAAATACCAGATAAGTAATAAACAGGAATCAGACTACTAGTGGGTAGTTTCTAAGGCTAGTGAGAAACAAGATGTGTAGTTAACACCGGGCACTCTTGACTATCACCTACTATAGCTACCGGGCGTTCTGTGGTTAATACCTTGATTAACCAGACGAAGTTCAAAATCTGTTTGTCGCTGTTCAGCCTTATCCATACTATTTGGCTAATGTGCGATTTAACCAAGCTCTTCCTAAATTGGCCACATTTTGGTCTCTAGCATACCAGGTAATACCATAATCTTTGATGTCGGAGTATTTTGTAGTTATTATTGAAACAAGTTTGTTATGACTATTTTACTTAAACATTTTTGTTAACAGTTACGTTACTTGTTTGTTTCAAAAGTTGTTTATACAATGAACTCATATTGCAATTATTGCTACAATAAATACACACAAGCACTATTAGTTGATAAAATTTCTTATCCCTTCTGTATGAGTCCACCGCACAAACATTATCATCATAGTTAATTGTGATAATAAATGAAATATTGCTGGACGTGTATAAATACATTGAGAACTTGAGTTGAAAGTATCAGCAATACTATTGCCAATTTTGATTCTAACCTCCACATTTTTACACACTCAAAAATTTTTTAAATCATCAAATTTTGAACATTTTCTTTGTACAAATATAAATAGGTAGAGGTGAGTGTATACAAAAGTATGTAACTTGGATGTAAAGTAATGTTTTTTGTTTTACATAATAACTGTTCTTCTGTGAAACATTTAGTATTTTACCTTGTTATATAAATAACTCTTTCTTTATTTATCAGGGAAAATAATTTAATATGATTTGTATCTCTCGAGAATGGCTGTTCTGTTGAAACTACAACTGCCCATGCAAATGTTATGAAATGCTCTTGAAAAATCAATATTCTCAATTAACATTCATGTTGTAGATTGAATTTAAATTTTAGTTTAGATCAGTTTTGTAATAAGAAGAATTATAGTCTTAAAATGTATTTATCCATTAAAAATGGTATGGGTAAAACCTAATTTTTTTCTAATGGATAAAAATATTATTAATCACTAATTTTAAAGCTCTAGGGAGCTGAAAAGTCCAGATTACTTATAGTTACTTATAAGTACTCAAATTTATTCAAAATTTTGCCTTTTACTGGAATATGTTTATTATTAAAAGTTCTTTTTTCTCATCCTTTCTCAGCTGAATTTTCAAAAATATAGTTAAAATTAGTTTGCACAATAGAAAATTAATTTTTTAGTGACATTGCATAGAAAATATGTAAATAGATTTAATTAATTTATTTATATTGAATTACTTTCATTAATACTCATTGTTATACCATGTCACTGTAAATATCTAAATTAAACTTAAAATAGTACTGTGTATACTGTATTGAATCTAATTAGTTTATTATTTCACTACTGTTGACAAGAATTGATTTTAAAAAATGCTTTCAGTATCTCATTAAAAGCTGTAAAATGAATTATATAATTTGTCAAAAATTACAATTGCACTCTATTTCGTGTGTACAACACATTAAAAGGAATTTCTGAATTTCAGGCATTTGAAACCTCGGGTATGTCACTAATGGCAGATAGTCAATATTCAGCACAGACACGAGTCCAAGTCCTGCTAGAATTTCTACATGAAAGAGAAATGGACCTTGAAGATCTGGCAGAGATGAAACGAGTCAAATTAGAACAGTGTGTGCAACTCTGCCAATTTCAAAATGATGCCAATCAGGTAATCTTTAGATTATTCACATAGTTTCAAAAATTTAGGATATATTGACTATTTTGTATAAAGTTGATTCAAAGTTTATTCTATTGTCTACCTCCCCTTCAGAGAAATTTGAAATAACAATTGGTGGAAAGCAGTGGTGGAGCTGTGACTGATTTTGCAACACTCTCCTCAGGAGAGTGAGAGTTTGATAACGTTACGATTTTGCTTGAAATTATTAAACTTTATATAAATGTTTTCCAGTAACTTGTCTAACTAATTGTACATTATAAATTAGTAAATATGGATTGAGATGCAGTGTAGAATGTTTAATGTTTGATCAAATTCACAGTGATTCATCACTCTTTATAGAACTTAAAAAGGTGTCTATAGTTAATTTGTCTTCTTATAAATTACATTGAACTGAAAATATAATTTTTACAATAATTTAAATATATACATAATTAATAACTTATATTGGCAATCGTTATACTTTCAAGTATAATATGAAAATATTCTTTTAGTATGCATTATAAATTATTTATGACAAACATATTTCTCAATATAAATCCAAATTCAAATTATCTTTCGTCTAGACATTGATCAAGTGAACAAATCAATTAGTTTATTACAATCTGTAGTTTGGGCTAAATCATTTTCTGTGCTAAGAAAGAGATCAAAGAGTCATTTCTGAGACATTGATTTTCAAAGATAAATTTTTTGAGTTTTAATTCTGAAAATGGCCACTCATATGTTACAGTTGTTACAAACAATTTTGTGAATAAAGCATATGCCATACAAACATTGGGAAAACCTTGTCAATAAGTTTGTGGTAGTGCCATTTTATTTGAAAAATTTCCTTTTTAACATGGGTTGCATCATCCATTCGAGAGCTGATTCTATGCTTGAACTTTTAATTTCAAGGAACAATTTGTATACATTTTTTAGTTCTTCATATACATTGTTGAGTTATGATTCTATCACTTTTAAATCAAAAGTTACTTGAGTATAGGAGCTAGAATCAAAAATATTTTTGAAAAATTGACAAAATAATCTCAAATTTAATTTTAATGGGCTGCAGCTCTGTATTTCAACCTTTGGTAGAAAAGCTCTCAGATTCTATGTTTGTGTGCTATAGGTAATTAGTTGGATAAGAAACGGAGAAGCAATGTTGATGGCGAGTTTTGCCATTCCAAGTTGTTTGCAAGATGCGGAGCAATTGAAGAAAGAACATGAACAATTCCAAGTGGCCATTGAGGTATGTTATTGACATATTTTTGAAATAGTTATCTTAAGAAAGTTGATCAACATAACTAATTTGCAATATTTTTTTGTTGCAGAAAACTCATACTTCAGCTGTACAAGTAAAGCATCGAGCAGATGCTTTGATAAGTGCCAATCATTATGATCCCCAGAGTATTAGAGAGATTGCAGAAGAAGTTACCAAACGATGGCAGCAACTTGTCACTTGTGCGGAAGAGAGGCATAAGCTCGTGACAGCAAGTCTCAACTTTTATAAAACTGCTGAACAAGTCAGTTATATTCATATTTTCAAGGATTTTAGATTTTACAAAAAATTGAGATGCCTTCAGTATTTAGTGTCATTGATGTAACGTCTAGATCTGCATAAAAATAGTATATTTGCAAATGCTTTTTGAAAATATTCATTTTCTTATATTCCGTTGGTTTCTTATCTGTATTAATGTATTGAAGTTTTTCAAAGGGTGATGATTGTTTGCAAAATTTATAAGAGACATTCTTGTAATAAATATATTTCTGTCTCTTGAACTTGGGTCAGCTCTTGGAATTAAATAATTCAAGATTAAGCAAGTAGCTTTTAAATGTTGGGATCCTTTGAACATTTTGCTGGATTTTATGATTGTGGAACTAAGAGTTAATAAAACATATAGAATCATTTAGAGCCTATATTATCTTATATTTTGACTTTTGTATTTTAACCTTCCAAGTTATATTCTGTTTTTAATTACAACACTTATTCTTGAGAAAATGTTTCTTGACTATTTCAATAGTCAGTTCTTCACTTTTGACTGTCCACAATTTAAAAATTAAAAATGTAATAGGAAAACACTCCAAGAAAGTATTTTTGTGTACACAAAACATTTAATTGTAATATTACTGTCATTATTTTGATTTTGAAGTTTAATTATTTTGTTTTATTAAATTTGTTTTCTAAACACACAGGTGTGCTCGGTGTTGGATAGTTTGGAGCGAGAGTACAAGCGAGATGAAGATTGGTGTGGCAGCTCCACAAAAGAAATGAGCACAGGTCCTTCAAATACTGACAAAGCTACTCATGTGTCACAACTGATAAATAAACATCAAGAGCAGAAAGAGGCATTTTTGAAAGCTTGCACATTGGCCCGACGTACTGCAGAAACATTTTTGAAATACACTAGTCGAAGTTTGCAGTATTACAATTACCAAGGCGAAGCAGGCACTCGGAACTCAGAAAACAGAGTCAAAAGTATGTTCCTTTTATTCCCGTATTTTTCTCTTAATCATTCACCATCTTTTAACCAATTATGAAGTACCAGTTCTCATCAATTTTTTGAAATTGAACTTTTCAATTATTGACCTGTAATTCACAAGTAGTTACAGTGGACATTAGACCAATTTAAGATTTCTTACATAGAAAATAAAGTTATTTTCCATCAACTAATTCTTTGTTTTTCGAAAAAAATATTTTTATTTATTTCTAATGTATTATTTTAATGTTGCTATATTCTTGATTTCAAAAAGATAAATTCAGTTCCTGATTGAAATATATTTCTCAAACTTAATTTTCAGACATTCTGGAGAAATTGTTGAGTCAAGAAAATAAGGTTCTTGAACACTGGACGCAGCGGAAGAAACGTTTAGACCAGTGTCAACAGTTTGTCCTTTTTGAACGTTCTGCAAAACAAGCAATTGAATGGATTCATGACACTGGAGAGATCTATCTGTCAACTCACACAAATGTTGGCCAGAACAAAGAAGAGACTGAAACGTTACTCTCAGAACATAATGAATTCAAAGGCACAGCAAAGGTTAGTTTCATTGCAACCCTATTAATATATGTAATACATATAATTGATTTGTACTAGTGAATATCAAATACGGGAGGCTAGGACAAAGTGGTCAGCTGGCTTAAGAAGTTACTCTAGGTTATTTTCAAACCTAGCTGTTGGACACAACACTTCATTTGTACTCTGAATGAAGCTTTAAAATGTTACATTCAAAAATAAATCTGGTAAAGTTACGTTGCTATGTGTAATGCCAAAAAGACAACTGTGTTTAGGGGTAAAGAAGTGAAAAATAATGCTCTCCAAAATGTTGTTGCCTATTCCCAAGATTTTTATCCAAAAAAATAATCCTGTTCAATATTACAAGAAATTGAAATACTCTGTATTTAGTGGTGATATGTGTGACCCGTTTCCATTGATTTTTGATTTAAATGAGTGATCAAAGAAAAATTGAAATGTTTGGGGCAAATACATCGCCAAGGGTCTGTTTAGTAGGTGAAAATCTGGCTGAGAGATTATGGTAATCATTTATTAGCAGGATAAATTGCAGATGCCCCAGAAGGGTGTGCTTTTATACAAAAATCCAATCTGAAATTCGATATTCTTGAAATGACTTCTTTGCACTTTATCCCAGAAACTTTCGCTATCTCATTTTTTTCATCTTATTCCTTCCTTTTTGTGATTCAATGCACACTTTTTTCTTTTTCCGTTTAAAATTAAAAATACATTTTTATTTTTCTTGTAAATGAAGTATAATAAAAATTGAAATTTGTTTAGAGAGAGTGTTGAAACATGAAGTTCAAAAATCTCCTATATGTGTTTTTTTATGATTTTCATTTTATTATTTTCTATTGTAAATAATTTTAATATAATATCTTTCAATAATGTCACCTTCATCTATTTATATTGAGTAATGTTTAAAGTGATTCTTATTTTCCCTCAGTTTTTTCTCTCTGCTTGTAATGTATTGTTTAAGATTCTCGAACATCATGATTTTCAAATAGTCCATAATTCTCTGGTTAATTATATTGTTAAAAGATTTTTAAACATTTATAATTGATTATGTTGAAAATGGAAAACAACTTAAATATTAATCTGATTTATCTTTGACATGCATTGTTTTGCAATGATTGTAGGAAACACGTGAACGTGTCAAATTGCTGATCCAATTGGCTGACAGTTTAGTTGAAAAAGGCCATGCACATGCTGGAGCAATCAAACAATGGGTTGCAGCAGTTGACAACCGATACAAGGATTTCAGCTCAAGAATGGATAAATATCGGTAAGTATTTTGAAATATTTGACTTTAAAGCACAAGAATGATTGTGCAATTTACAACATTTTCCTTTAATTATTAGGTATATGAAAAGTTATGTCAATATTTATAATATCGAAAATATTAATTTATATGAATAAAATATTTTTTTTACTTATTTAACTTTCAAAAAAAGTAAAGAGCTAAGTGAGTTGAATGGGGGAAGTAAAGCTACTTGTACTGTCCAGAAGCTCAGCAAGGAACCATCTCAGCATCATGAAGGGAAACCAACGTAAAGATGGTATTGATGAAGATGGCAATGACGTCACCGTCATGTCAGTGGGCCAGGACTCATCCTCCTTCTTTCCTCATTATCTCCTCTCCACCCACACACAGATAACATTTTCAAGTACAACCATTAGTTTTAGTCTCTCTTCATTTTTCACCATTAATTGAAACAACATATTAACTAGACTGATCTACCCATCAGTATGCCTAGGGTTAGACATGATGTAGCTGCTGATTGAAACAGAGCTATAGCTCCCATCAAAATCTGAAAATGTACTTAAGAAAATGAATAGATAGAAACAATTGAATATTATTTGATCTGCCACCTTCTCAACTTAGGTGAGTCAACAGCTAGATCTATTGCAGCCATGACCAACCCAGGGCTCACTTGAGATAATCATCACTTTTATGTGGTATATTACGTTTTGATGTCTGTGCCCCAATCAAAT
>BOPP01000153.1:20243-48943 GCA_017312745.1 Gryllus bimaculatus
CTAGAAGCTGATTTCAATAGTACTGTGTTAGGAGCGTATATATTTTAAGTGTACATGTTTCCTCTTATCAATGTATGTGTCAAATTCAGTTGTGTATTTCCGAAAAAATGTAATACATACAAGTTACAAATCATCTTCCAAATCTTTTCTTCAAGTGTGAAAAAAACATTTTCACTTTCAGAAATATAAGAATCTTCACAAGCAAATAATTGTATGCTTCATTAAAGTAATTTCCAGGGCCTACTCCAAGTAATTGTAAAATTCAAGCTGCATATATATCGAAGGCACCTTGAAAATCTTTTACAGATTTTTACATTTATTACATCATACATTTTTTTCCTTATTAAGAAATAAATATGAAGTGCGGGCGGTTTATCTTAATATTGGGATGTCGTTGTGGAAGGCAATCAGGAATATTTTTGTGACTTTGTTGTAATCACATAAAAGAGCCCCATGCCTGCAAGTGTATCAGAGGATGTGATATTGCAGAGGATGAGGAACCAGTTGGTTGAAGTTGATTTAATAGTGCTAGATGTTAGACATGTCATGCTGTGAATCTGAGTGTGTACTAATTTCATGTGACGGTTGTTTGGTCAGACCAAAACATAAAACTGAACCATAGAGTACACCATATCAAATACTGAGATTCTTAATGGAAGAGGTTTGAATTATGTTATTCCAGGTTTGAATTTTGTACACAGTATTTTCCAAATGTTTATTTAGAGTCAATTTGTTATTGAGAGTAAGTCTAAGGTATTTTGGAAATTTATTATGATATACACATAGTCTTCAAAATTAATATTCACTTCAACATTGTCAATTTTGTAGGCTCTCAGCTGTTTGGGTGATGCCGCATCAAGGGCTGTGATGCAACGTTTCAACTGTCATATCATGATCATTGGGGATGAAGTGCCCTGGCTCTCCAGCTCTGAAGAAGATATGATGGTTGAAACATCTGCATCATTGCTCCAGGTGCAGCATCACCTGGACAGCCAAGAGCCATGACTCTGGTCGCAGAGCCATACAATTGCATTGCCAATTTTATTATTTAAATGAAATACCAGAACTTGATTTTTATCAGTATTTGAGTGATGTGAATTTCTTGAGTTATGAAGAACAGAAAGGTTATTTCAGAGGGTTTCTTGTTTAATGTTGCCTGAGATTTCAGAAAATTATATAACATGTTTTCTAATAAACTTATTTACTACAATTAAAGTAGTCTGCATTAAAGTTTTAGTCACAGCATTTCGCACTAAGCATATCTACCAGAAAATCATATATTGATGAAAGTTTTATAAGGAGCCACTTTTTGTTACTTAGCCATATGCAGCAGCAAAAATACTGCGTAGAAAATGGGGTTTTGGAACAGCTAAAATTGGCTATTCTGAAATAACACACATGAAAAATTGATGTTTCTTTCTTCCTCATTGCATGATGTTATTGGTGTCATAAGCAGTGACACAGTTTTAGAATTTACTTGTATTATCACACATGAGAAATTGCGCATTGACATAAGTAAATATTGGCATTTGTTTTGTGAAAATCAGAACCAATTCATTGTTTCTCTTTTTTCCCCAAGTTCCTGGCTATCTAATGAAACCATTCACACCTATCACATGACCCAAGGCTAGGAAGTTTTCCAACAATTTATGTGTATTTTCGAAATTAGTAATCTAGATAAAATGGTGTTAATAAATAGTAACCCAGGTTTTTATTTCTTCACTTTCAAATTGATTGTAATATTGAAACAATGTCCAGAGACAAGATATTAATTAGTTTCTATTAATTCATTTTGAAATTAAGGAGTATAGCTATTTTCAAATAATATGTTTTGTATTTCAGTATATGGTGAAAATGATAATCCTATTTTTTATTTAATTAGGGTATACTTACACAGCACAAGTACTGTGTATTGACAGGTTCTGTGAAAAGTGTATGGTCTTTTAGTTTTCTGCCTTTCATGCGTGTGAGTGGGCATGTATCAGCAAACAATATTTAATATCAGAGCTATTTATGCTTTATCTTTTCTTGTGGTAGTTAAAGTTTTCTCAAAGTGAAGTGGCTCCAATTTATAATGAGCAAATTTTTCCAGATCTCAGCTTGAGGGCACTCTGGGAATTCAAGTAGAGGGAGAAAGTCGACAAGATCTCTCTATTGACCGAAATTCAGATCCTCTGTTGGAATCCAAAATCAAAGAAGCTGCAAATAAGGAATTGAAAGAATTGAATGAAGAGAAGAGAAAATCTGCAAGAAGAAAAGAGTAAGTTTTGCATTTTTCTGTAAATTCTTAAAATTATGGATGTGTATTTCTCTATAATTTTGAATTTATATTTCTCTTTATCTTGAAAATGACAATACATCAGATTTTTTATAATATTAATTTTATTTTTCCATTTTGCAAATTGTTTCTTTTAAGAAATACTTTTCTTCTTTATACTATGATTTGTGCCGTAAAATTTGCTTCCATTAGATAATTTCAGTATGTCATTCTGTTATTGAGTTAAATATTATCATTTGTATAATATGGAAGTATCTCCATTGTATATATTGAAGGATTAAAGTATTATTTTTGTATCAATTGGACGTTTTACCTACATTTATGAACAATTGAGAAATTTACAAATAAATTATTCAAATATTTTTTGAAACATTTATATTTCTTGTTATTTTATTTTTATCAAATTGAAATGTAATTAATTTATATGTTACCAGATGAATTAAATTAAATGTGTTTTCTGAAGTGTTTTCTTTCAATTTTTATCAATCAGCACCTCTACTACAGTAGGGTGTAAGTGTTAATTCAAATTTTACAATGATCTCATTCACTTTTTCTTTTCTTTTTTACTAGATTCATCATGGCAGAACTTCTGCAGACAGAGCGAACCTATGTAAAGGACTTAGAAACCTGCATTAAATTCTTTTTGGAAGAGATGCAAGCCAGTACAAATGCACCACCTGCCATACAAAACAAGGAAGATATTATCTTTGGCAATATGCAAGAAATATATGAATTTCACAATAACGTTTTCCTAAAAGAACTGGAAAAATATGAAACAATGCCAGAGGATGTTGGCCATTGTTTTGTTACTTGGGTTTGTTCTCACTAATATACTTGATTGAATAATATTTATAAAACTAAAAGTTTTTCATTGTTAATTTGTTTACAATGTAATCTTATAACCAATATACTTAGTTTCATTGCTCTTGTGCACTTTCAATATTGAAAACTTGTGGTGCTACAACAGCAATACTTTCTCACATTTGTAACTTTACCTATTTTCAAAAATTCAGTGTTATATGAAAATGAGACATGTGCTACTATTTTAAACATTCTTTGCTCTATCTGAGGAAAAAAATGTGATAAAAAATTGGGGGCCATTTTTGAAAAAATTTCAAAAATGTTATGGCATTATGTTAAGTACCCCCAAAAAACAAAATATCCATTTCAAATTCATAGTCACTCGAGTTTGTCCAGATCGATCAGGGAAATCAGTGTTGATGAAAATTGCCTGAACTGCTCTGGAGGTTCCATTGAGGGCACTCTTGACTGACTGACTGACAGACAAATGGCCAGACAGATGGATGGACAGTCTTTTTGCCATCAACCAATTGTTGAGTATCTAGGACCTTCAAAACATGGATTCTGATTACTCAGTGTGTTAGAGGAAGTAATTTACTACATACAGGAACAAGATTTATCCACCTTTTCGATATCCAGGCCCCATAATACAAGTTTTTGTCTCGTAAAATCACTGTTTTAACTTCAGCTTTACAATAATTTTTATATTACGTACATAGTGTGTGGGGAAGAATAAACTGATTCATTATTTTACTATTTCCTTGAATTTGAGTCCAGAGTTAAAAGTAAATTGCCCTCTTTAATGATTTGAGTGTTCACTATAGTAATATGATTAAATGTTCTCGTTTATGAAGTATTGAAACATGTTTAGAATAAAAATATTAATCTGATACTGATTGGGTCATTTATTTTTTTTATTGCAGGCCCAAAAATTTGACATGTATGTTAAATATTGCAAAAACAAACCGGAATCAAATTCTATGCTGGTCCAACATGGAGGAAGTTTCTTTGAGGAACTCCAGAAAAAACATAAAGTAGAACATCCTATAGCTGCATATCTCATCAAACCTGTACAAAGAATAACAAAATACCAGCTTCTTCTAAAAGATTTGCAATCTTGTTGTGAGGAGGGTCAAGGAGAAATAAAGGTGAGAACCAGGTGTATGTATGTATTTTGCAGCCGTATTATTTTGTATGTCCGGAACAAATGCTGGTAACCCTCAGACAGAACTATTTATTTCTGTTATTTCTGCTTTATTTCTTTGCTGTTGATTAAAATCACACAATTAATTTAATGTGTTATGAATTTACAGGATGGATTAGAAGTAATGCTTAATGTGCCAAAGAAAGCTAATGATGCTATGCACCTCTCTCTCCTAGAGGGTTGTGATGTCAGTCTTGATAAATTAGGAGAAGTGATTCTGCAAGACACTTTCCATGTGTGGGACCCCAAGCAAATTATTCGCAAAGGACGGGAACGCCATATATTCCTTTTTGAACTCTACCTCCTTTTCAGTAAGGAAGTGAAGGATTCCAGTGGCAAAGCAAAGTATTTGTACAAGAATAAGCTAATGGTAAGTCTCATTCTTGTTTTATTGATAATGAAAATTTTCTTGCAATCAGAGGCGGATCTAGCTGATCGTAGATTTTTCTTCAATAATAAACATATTTGTAATTAAATTTGAATTATTTTTGTAGTGTATATGTGATATCATATTATTTTTGTAAATAATTATTCTGACAATAAATTAATATTTAAATCGATTTTGCCAAATAAAATAAGGTGACAAATAAAAGTAGGCCTCTGGGAGAGGCCATGACCCCTGTGCCCCCCTCTCCCCAGATGCGCCACTGCTTGCAACCTTGATTTCCCTGGGGACTAGTGATATATTATGTATGATATTTTATGTATGATTTATTTTTACTAATTTGATATAAATTTTGCTTCAGACTTCTGAACTTGGAGTCACAGAGCATATTGAGGGTGATGAATGCAAGTTTGCTGTGTGGACAGGCAGGGCACCGATCTCTGATTATCGAATTGTTCTGAAGGTAAGAAATTGATGTGATATAGCATCTCACCTTATAACATTTTTTTTTTTTTCTTGAAAATTCTAAGATTACTACAAATTCAATGTTTTACGCTAATGGTTACTTCTAATTGCGAAGTACAAACAGCATGAAAATGAAAAAAAAAAAAATAAAAAAAATTGATAGTCTTGGCTCATGGGTGTAGGGATTATTGTGCTTTATGAAAAAGCTCTTATTTGTAGGAAAATTATAAAGTTGTTTCTAAGGAGTAAAAAATTATATTTCAAGTGAAGTAATGTTACATGAGATGTTGCATTCACTCTGGATTGCCGTTGCTAACAGTATACTGTCCCTACAGCAATTTCCAGACAGCCTGTCCCTTTGGGTTCTAGTTTCAGTTTGTGACAACAAAATGCTTTGGTTCAGGTTTTGAATTAGAAACTGTTCCAAACATTTTGTTTTTTGTCTTTTTGTTAAAACATACTGTTATTATATTACTTTTTTAAATTAAATGTTCCTGAAAGGTGTGGCCAATATTTGTTCAATATTTTCTAGAATTCTTGGGCATAAGTTTGATGAGTTAGAAAAATAATTGCCTTCCTTTTCTGTCTGAGACATCTAATAAGCCAAAGAGTGTATTTTATCTTTTAAAGGTTCTTCAAAAATGACTGAAAATGTGGACACTTCTTGTTTACACTGAGTCACTTCTCAAAACATGAAATCAGTGTGACAGTGATCCCTCTATCTTTCATTCAAAGTCAAAACCATTTTATTCAGTTACTGTTCCAGCAATATATTTAATGAAAAATAATTGTTTCACTATTGAAATAGAAATTAACTTAAGTAGGGACAGACAGTGTTAAAAAAATAACAAGTAAAAATATCAATAAGTTCTAAACTATGTATAAAAAGCAAGTAAAATCCAACATAATACCTGATGGATGATAAATCTGCAAGAATATATCTGAGAGATGTAAATAAAATGTAACACTGTGTCTATCAGATAATGCCATTTAACAGTATTATCACAGATTGATTGCCAGATAGATTGGATTACCTCTTGTTAGAAAAATTAAATTTCTGAAAAAATTGACTCCACAATAAGATCCTGAAAGATAAAATACAAGGTGATGGTAGAACATTTGAAAACTTGAAAATTATGGGACATCAATTTTAAGTTAATGCCCAAAAACAAAAAGTGCTCAATTGAGGAATACGAGAGAATGCTGAGGTCAGCCAAGATTAGTCTCTGTGCAGTGGCCCCTACCCCTAGGAAAGGGGATAAACTTGGGAGATTATAAACAGGAAAATATGCCACTGCTGCACCGCGCCTACTGCTGCCCACCTCATGCCTTCTTAACCATGTAATGCGTGCAGCTGCAATACATAATACTGTGTAATGTAGAGTATGGTATTTGAATCGTGCGCACGGACATAGCAAAGAAGTCGAGTTTTCTTGAGAACATATATTTTTGAAGGGAAATTGATTGCATCAAACATCTGAAATAACAATAAGAATCTGTGTGATGGTTTTTAACAGAATAGTTAAAGGACACTTTGTACTTGAATTATGTGCAAGAATAAATGAATTATTTTTGGTCTTCTATATAATTACTGCTATGGAGATATGACATATCGTTTCTTGTAACGATATTCATTGTTGAAGTAGCTTCTCTTAGGTCAACAGACTAACACAGTGCTTACTGACTGAAGGTACAATCAAACATTATTGTAAGGAGGAGAACTAATGAAATAAATAAATAATTTTAAGACATTGAACTTACTGTATTTTTCATTGTTTAAAAATAGTTATTAGATATTGTTTTGGAATGTTGACCTTCTTACCTCTTGTGCCTCCCAAGAGTCATGAGGCTGTAATCCACCACTCTTTCTTTTACTACAGAGGGTCATCAAGAGGAAAGTAACTAGTAAATTTAGATCACAATTCTTTTGGTGACAGTGTCTAAAACTTTTAATGAAGAGTTTTCTGGAATTAACCCCCCTGGATAATTGAATAATAGCCCAGGGAAAATCTCATTAAAATTTTAAATTTTTCTTGTTTATTTACTTTTATTTAAAGTATCAGAACCCATTACCACTATATTGTATTTAATAGTACAAAAACATACGGCATTATGATTATCTAAATTTTATTTTAAAATGTTGATTAAGTTACAAGAAATACATGTCATTCCAGTAGTCATGTAAATATAATATCCTTACTGGCTTTTACAGTCATTCTTGTTCCACAAAACAGTAGGGAATTTTTCATTTATTGTATTTATTAATTTCAACAATGCAGCTAAAGCTGATTTACAAAGACCATCATGAGCGTATGCGGGGTTGGGGGGTGGGGTGAAGCACTGCTCTCTCCCTATGAATCTTCAAACTTTTATCCACTCTAGATATCTATTATTCAGTAAACTATTCTTTACCTATTTTTTGAAATTAATTCTTATAAAATTAAGTCGTAGGGAACATTTCTCTTCCATTACTATGCACCGCTTGTACTTTAGAGTGCTTATTCACTGCCTTACGTACAGTGTAAACTGGTTACAATTAATGATGACAGAATGACTTAATGAATTATACTTATTGAGTGTTCACTGGATTCTTGTTTCAGAAAAGAGGGGAGAATATGCATATATATATATAAGGATTTTCTGAAATCCACATGAACTTTTGATAGATTTACAATTAGTTTCTTCAATTATATTTGAAATGCTTTTTCTGTTTTTGTTGGTTAAAAATGTGATGTTAATGATTTGGTTTTGATTTTTTATTTATATTTTTATGATTCCTTTTTTTTAAGAGAGTAAAAATTGTTTTTATCAATTTTATATTACGTAAATTTATTGTTTAAAAAAGTAAATTTTCATTATATCTTTTAGTTTTTAATTATTTAGCTTATAGAATTATTTTTTTAAATTTATTGTTGTCTGCTTAATTATTTATTGATGGTTATTTTATGTAATTATTATTATTGTTATTAATATTTTGCTTATTACTTCTTCTTCCTCCCTCAAATTCAGGCTTCATTCTTGCTTATCAAGAGTCCACTGTCATATATCACTGCCATTTATTTTATATACATCTCTATCTTTTGTATATTACATAATGTTACACAATTTAAATGCAAGCAATTAAAAAAAAGAAAGATAATAAAAGTGGAGAAATAAAGCCAATAAAAGTATCAATTGTAGATGCGAGTGGAGGTATCAAAGCAGTAGTTACTATCAAATGAAGAGCCGGAAATACTGTTTAAGTATTTTATTTTTTTATTTTTTATTTTTATTATTATTTTATTTTATTTTTTTTACTCCTATAATGGAACAAGCACTACCTACATAAAATTTATATTTTCATGATTTACAGTTCTTTTGTATTCAGTATTATCAACATTTTCACTTATCTTCCTTGTGTTTATGTCCTTTATTGTAGTTGTATTTTAATTTGACATGAATTAGAAAGATTTGTTTAATTTCTTTTGAGATATTGAAGTTGACACCGCTTTTTTACTCATTATTTTGTGATGTTTGAATATATCAACTTAATTACAGCTATTGATTGTAAATGTTTTGTCCATTGTATTTGCAAGTTATTAAAGTTCTTAATATACATTTTATGAGTTACATTGGCTTATCATATGTTGTTCTTGTATTATTTTTATAATCATCACTTATATTTTTTCTACAGGCATCATCTCTGGATGGTAAACAAACATGGGTAAAGAAACTGAGAGAGGTTATCCAGGAGACTTATTTCAGCACTGCGCTACCTCTCAGTATGCCTAAGAGTCCTGCCAAACTGAAGGCTGGCAGTCAGCGATCAAGCAGGTATGTGCAAATGCATTTTTTAAATAGGTGTTTGATTCTAAATATTAGTTGTTGTTTGTCATTGAAAGTTGTTTTTCTAGATGCAGAAGGTTTTTCCCTTAATGTAATATAGGAAAGAAATGTGATGGTTCTATTTGTAACAATAAGTACTTCTGAAGTATTTGGCTCATGGTGACATGCTAGCTTTCTGTGGTGTGATCCAGAGTTTGATTCCTTGCCAAGACAAAAATAGAGCATTTGCTGTCGATTACAACCGTCCCTATTTCTCTAGCTGTATGATGAAAGAAGAGCTCAGGCATGCCAAGTATGCTAGATACAGTGAAGGGAATAGGTCATGCTTGCCACATGTCTCCCTTAATCCCAGGCATGGAAACAAATAAAAATAGGGCTCATCCCTGGGAACATTGCTAGCTGTCAAAAGTGACTCTAATATGCGAAATACAGACATACATGCATAGAGAAATACGAACACTTTTTTGGAATGACAAATAAAAATGAAACTATTTTCAGAAAAACGTGAAAATTTATAAACGTTTCGTATTTTTGGTAACTCTTCTTGTTAGTAAAATCTCGCAATTTTCAACATTTAATGCTGTCTTCACTGTGCTCGAATGCAATACATTCTTACAAAAGGAGTACCTGGGAGCTTACGGGTCATAAGTTGCATTCATTTTTTTGCCTTCTACAGTAGAATGCTTTCATCAGGTTAAGCTCTACTCCAAGGACCCGTCTGCGGTGTCAAATAATGTTCATTCACTCTTTTGCCGAGAGTGTTTAATGTTCGCTAAATATAGACTGGAGATGAGGCCCCAAGGGCCCTCTAATAGACCCATCTCTCTCTTTTTGGGTCTGCTGAACCAGGTGCGCATCAACGGGGAGGGAAATGAGAGAAATCCCCCCCCCCCTAATATTTTTCTGTTACTATAAATTTTAACTTGTCACGAATCTTGGATGCAAAAATATTTTCGGACTATCGAATAAAATGGTATCGCAGCACGAGCTGAGTGTGGCCTGCGACATTTTACAAAATCTGTAATAACGCAGTCGACCAAATCATTTCTAATTTCCCCTTCCGAAATTTGTCTCTGGATCCGCCCCTGGCTTAACTCAGTTGCTCATCGAGCGGCGGCGGTCGGCCTGCGTTCCGCGAGCTCAGATATTCGCCTGCGAGCTACGCGGTGCCGGGGATGGGATGAACGTCTCTGCGCGACAGGGGAAAGGGCTCTGGGAGGGAGTGCAGGACCTTTGAATGCGTGCACTGATCGGGTCCTGAGCGCTTGAAACACCAGGGGTAGCGCGTGTTCTCTTTCACTTTGCGTCCTTCCTAGGTGTTGAATGCGACAGTGTGCGCGATCATGCAAGACGACGCACGAATAGAATTCGAATGCAGTATACTGTAATAGGTTTAGCTTAGACACAGCGACTAGATCTAGGAATTCTAGCACATGATGGTAATATGAGAAATGTAACGTGGTTCTATGCGTTTCAAAGTATTTCAGAGAATATCATACTAGAGTAAATTATGCATGTCTGAGAAAAAAAAGTGTAAAACTTATGTCTACCAAAAAGACATGTAGAAGTGACGAAGATGTGAAAGTTTTCTTGAATAACATTCTTTTTAGAATTCTGAATTTTTTTAAATGTATATCTTGAAAGAAATAATGGTAATGAATAAAATGAGAAAGTTTTTTTATATTATCGAGAGTAGTTTGTTATCTTTCAATTAAATGCAATATAACTGATTTTTTATCACGAAATTTTCCAAAACGTGGTTGGTAGGCCACTGGTGATGTCGCGACTCTTCAAATTTGAAACGGATCATTTTATTTGTGGGTGCAGATTTTACGACCCATTGTCGACGCCTTTCTATTTACACGTATGAAATATAACTTTGTGTCAAGATACTCTGTAAAGTTAGAGTTTTGGTTGGCCCTTCTGAAATCGGGATCCTGGAGCGCGTCCGCTGTTAATTCCGCCTCTGTCTTAAGGTCTTATTGTTTTCATTTATCCTTGGTCAGTGTTTCAAACGATGTGATCAACTGACAGAAATGAGAAGCTTTTTGTATTATTTTCGGCAGATCGTAGCATAGTGTTCAGCACTGATATAAATAAACTTACTCTACCTTAATCTGTTGCTAGTACACAAAGGTTGCGGACCGTTAACACGGTATTCTGAGTTCCAGATGCTTTAAATATATATGAGCGTAAACAGTAATGGAAGTACATTAATGTAGACTCCGCAGACTTGGCAGACTCCGTTTGAGTGGGTTTCATCTTCTTTCACACCTCAGGTTTGAAGATTTTAAGTGAATTAGTATTGAAACCACTGTGTTTTCGAATTGAAACCACCTTGCTACCGTAACAAATATACTTGGAAATAAATAAATTCCCTTGATAGCACAAACGGCTTTACTAACGCAGCAAATTCAACACTCGGAGCAGATCACCTCGCACAAATGCTAGAAATGTTTGCGCAAGTTGGTGCGCGCAAATTCGGCAAGTGGCATTCATTAAGATTAGAATTGATGACGTTATGCAAATGGGAAAGCGTAGGTTGTGGTCGTAGAGCATACCACGTCACTAGTTGACGCGGTAATTTAATTTAAACAAATTCAAAGTAGTAAACTGTTGAAAAGCACTGAAATTGTTTCATTTCACATTTCGATAATCTCGACTACTATTCATTGGCTTGCCTTAAGTAGTAAGTTCTGATGCGTCATTTTCCTCAATCAAACTACAAATCGGAAGGAAAAAAAAATTAAAAACACGAACGGGGAAATCTCGGAAAAGTCAGGCAATGTCAGCCCTAATAATTGTTTACTCACTGTCATTAAACCATCGGCCAAAGATGCTTGTATAGTGGTTAACTTTCTTGGCGGGCTTGGGCGTGTCGTTGGCCTTGTCCTTCCTGGAGTGCTACAGCCGCAGGGCCGAACCCTTCGATTGGAGGCCAAAGGCCGCGCCACGCCATTGCGCTATTGATCAGCCGGAAGCCTACGCAATTCCGGCCGTCCGCTTATTTTCGGGCGCGTCGTAATTGGAGAGTTTCTGGGAAACCTGGCGGCTACCGGCCAATCCGACGCCATTCGCCCGTCGCGGTGCTGCCTTGGCGCCGTTTCTGCCCCAACGAGGACTTGCCTGGTTTCGCGTAGGGATGGGAAATAGTCTGGAGAGCGAGACTCTTGAGATTCGAGTCACAGGTCAGGAAAATGATACTTCTAGGGAAAATTGCACATATTGTACTGCCCCTATATGTCACTTAGTTTTTTTAAAATTATTTTTCGACGACAAATAAAGTAAATACATTTATTAGTAGATAATTAAATAAATAAGCAACTTGTTTCACCCAACAAGTTAACTCCTAGTTGTAATAATATCCAATAACGAAAGTCGTTCATGGAAAAAGCATGTATTTTAGGTGGTCTTAAAACGGCTGATTATTATTAAAAATATTGTTATTGTTATTATTATTATTATTATTATTATTATTATTATTATTATTATTATCATCATCATCTTCATCATTACGTCGAAATGCAATTTACACAGATGTGACGTTTGGGGAGGATTGAAACTTTTCTGAAGCAAACAGTGAATTATCTATAGTATATCATTAATTATCCTTGGAAACGCTGGGAACTCGGACGGCAACCATGATCGAGACGGGGTTCCTGCACCCAGTTGCATTTCGTCGTTTCGCTATTTTGAACCCATTTTCAATTTTCTGCCACTGTGTTCAAACCTTGCCGCTCCCCCCCTTCACCCTGCTCCTCTCGGCGTGCTCATTCTGCGCCACTGTCGCCACTCGAGGAAGCGCCTCTTCACGCGATTACTCATCTCAGCGACCCAAAGGTCCGGAAGCGGGGGGTCGGGCGGGGCTCAAGAGATCGTTACGGCAGAGGAGTGAATTCCAAAAAGGATGGGTGGTCTAGGAAGTCGCAAGTGAGTTTGACGGCATGAAAGGCGGAGGATGATGGACTTTGCGTCCCCGCTCTGTTCATTTCAAGGAGAGGAAGAGAGGTTATTTTGCAGTAACTGAAGTTGCGCAGCGAGTCAAGGTCTGTTTCTCTGGGAGTTGATGCCCAAATGTCTCCTTTATCTAGAGAATTAATGTTAATTTGTTTCTCTGTGTTTTGCAACGAAATAAAATTATTTTTACCCGTTGTATAAAAACAGAATATTATAAAGAAAAGGGACGAAGGAGATCTGTGTTATTGCTTAAAAACTCAAGATGAAATGGATTATGTTCATTGAAAAAGTACTATATAATTTCAGTGCATAATTTATTTCAAAGGATATACTTTTGATAATACTCATTTCAATGTAGATAATCCGTATCGTATTTATCACTGGGGTTCGGATATTTAGGATTTTATAATTTTAGGCTTTCTGAAAAGTCGATTTAGCCCATTTTATGTATTTATCATGTTTTAAAACTGATAGTGTTAGGCTAAGGAATAATTGCAATAAATATAAAATTTTAATTACCAATTCATTGATTCAATGTTTTTACTTCTGAACTTGCACAAAATTCTTCTTGTAGAACATATCAAAATTTAAGAACAATTTTTCAACTTCCTAAATATTTCCTTCAAAATTAGAATCCTAACCAAAAAACACGTTCTTTAAGATATACTTGTAATAAACATCCATGATCAATCCCAAAATATCTTATGTAAAGGACTTCCTATTGTCTCAACACACACATGAAACGAGAAAAGGTTCCCCCAACGTTACATGAAGTCAATGGTGTTTATTTGATAGACGCCACTGCTTTCTGTCTCCGAGGCAGTTCTACAGGGATTTCTTCTTCTAAAATAACTCTATTTTATGTCTTTCACTTTTGCGTAGAATTTTCGAGAGCTTTGACATAATTCTTCGCTGAACGGGCGACGCCGCGTCGAAGGCGTGATGCAGGGTTGACGTTACGATCGTCTTGTCATGGCCTTCCTCAGGGCTGAAGAATCTGAATCCTATGTATTACATATGTTTAATATGTGATTAAAGTTAATTAATATTTATATCGATTAGAGGTCAGATGTGAGTAACAGCACGATTATATAAGGGAATGAAAATGTTGCTCAGCTCGAATTTCTCCGATTCTTTAATATGCCATGTTAGTTTGTCATGACGCGCATGCTCTCTCACTCACACATCCGGGCTCAAATTTACTTGTACACTCGCATTATATTTTTTCTCCCATTTACCAGTCCAATTGGGATCATACGGATATTTATTTCACATAACTCATGTCTACAATGTAGACAACGCCAAGTTCTGACAATACTTTACTTAACGAACTCTAATTAATTCGTACATCTATTCATTTCATTATTAAGTATGTATATTTGTATTGCACAATATACGTAAAATGTATACTTTTTATTACTAAATTTGTAATACTTCAATACTTTGTAGTAATCTACATACATTTTTCAAACGTCATTTAGTAAAAAAAAAAAAATAAGCAAAACTATATCATTTACATCTCCAATTTCTGGAATTGTGAATCTTCTACGGAGTTCCTAAAATTTTGTGCAGTCCGCGTGTCCGCCCAATTCGTTTTGGAGCGTTGGGCGCTCCTGTGACTGCGTGTTTCCAGAGCAGAACTATTCAATTATCACGTCCAAGTTGCGCCCTTTGCGCGGGACGCCAGAAGCGCATTGACGCGTCCTGTGTTTACAAACAGTTCCGCCCCAACACGCGAGCCCCCCTTCCCCTCCCTTCACCACCGTCCTCGTCTCCTGTCCGCCCTCGTCGAGCCGGACGCGACCTCGGATCGGCGCGTGGGGGGAGAAGGCTGCACGTGCGGCCACAAACGCCTCTGCCGCGGGCCCCGCCCGCCCCCGCCCGCCCTCGCGAAATGACGAAAACAAAGTCGCCGAGTTGCGGTAAGGCAGGCGAATACAATAAACAACCTATTGTCAAGGTGGAAATGCGGCGCATCGCCGTTTAATACTTTTCGTGCCAATGAGATAATCGGTAAAGGCTGATGTCTTTTAGAAGTAAATACGGAATGTATTTACGCTCTATCATAATTTGAGAAAGAAAAATGCAATTGTTCCTTATCATATCTCTGCAAAACCAAATTTTCTAACGAAAAATCAGCACTCAGTTCCTGCAGCATTACAAAATATTCTCTCAACGACGACGTAGAAGAAAGTAAAAATAAAGTGTGAAGAATTTAGCGTGACCTATACCACGTTTGAACGTTTCATACAGACAAAAAAGACGTGAAGTCGACTGAAAAACTTAATCGTGATGTGCATCAACATGAAACAAACAAAAGAAAAAACTAAATGTACTGAGACCATTGCAAATTTGCATTTGTTCACCATGTGTTTGTTGGAAGGATAGGACAAGTCACTGTTTTAAAAAAATACATCCGATAAATACGAAGGGGCGGAAAAGTTTCGAAGAAATGGTCTATTATTATTATTATTATTATTATTATTATTATTATTATTATTATTATTATTATTACTACTACTACTACTACTACTAATAATAATAATAATATTAATATTAGTTATCATTATCATCATTATCTTCCCATATTTACAATATTTCAATACTCCGCTCATCGAAAGGTAACAATTTCCGGCATGTGACGAGTGTCTCATCTCTTGAGGGAAACGCAGTCAATTGGTGTGAAACTATCGACACCCACGAATCCCACGGATTTGAATATAATTCCGTAGAATGAAAAAGGGACCACTTTGGCAATATTTTTCATTATAGTACTCTGATTCGCCTCATTTGCTTGAAGGTAACTTTAAAGTTTTAAAAACGTTCTTAAAATTCTGTAGTAATACCTCTTGAAACAATTTAGAAATTCAATTGAAGGTGATTGGTAAATTAGGACACTCCCCCCCCCCCCCCAAGTTACGCCAGTTGTCACCACTTGAGAGAATCGTTATCAGCCGCCACTGCTAGAGTCGTGGTAGTAGCGAGGCAGGAGAATTGAGAAAACCACAAGGAAACTTGCCGGGGACCCGCAGCGTTCTGTCCACCACTAATTCCTCGTGGAGTCAGGATTTGAATTGGGTTTCAAGAAGGGAAGGGAATCGGTCTGAGCACTTAAACTACGGGTCGCCGTGTCCCGATCTAAACGGCGCAGGCGATAACGGCGGATACGCTCTTAAGTACGGCGTGATCTTAAATGCAGGAGCACGCTATTAACCGCCTACGGTCACGAATTTCTCTCTCGCCGGGAGGTTCTAGGATTCGCCATTCGAGTCCCGTTGATGGTGGATTTGCGACTCTTGACTACATAGTTAGGTCGAAATCAGCCGCTGCCCGGAGGAGAATTCTAGCGGCCGGCTGCTCTGATTGGTTTTCCTTGGCTTCTCCGACCCATGCCAGGCGAATGCCGAGCGACGTACCGAGCGCGATATTTCCTTCCTCATACGTGCCCCCGCCTCTCCCCTTACTCACTCACCTCCGTGCACTACACTACCGCACAGGCTCAGAGTCCAATTAGGAGCTTAGAGCTTGTTCTGGCTGTTGCGGATTCCTGCGATGACGGAGATGCTTGGTGGGGGCCGCCCACGAATATGTGCGTGTAGGTCGGTGCTCTCCAGCAGATGAGGAACACCGCCTCTTCCTGGGATAAAACTTTCACTACACTAGCAAGGGTGATAATCACAGCAGTCCACGTGCCCCAAATATCAAGCAGTCAATCTATCAATCTAAACGGCGAAGTTAGCAGTGCGGTAGCTTGGCGTCGATGGACCGCCTAGCGCCACGAATTGAAGGGCTGAGCGCAATGGGGTTCTAACTCCCGATAAATGAAAAATAAGTTATTGGCTCCATTTGTTATCTAAAAAGGGTGAGCTCTTTGCTCATTTTTGATTTGACCAGTTTTGCTCTTTAAAATGAAGAATGAAGTCATTATTTTTCTCTACACAACTTTTTCAAACCACAACAATTTAATTTCATTTAATTTTTTTTTTATTAATTTTTTTTTCGTTTTCCTAAAATGTAACTTAGACCACTATTGCACCGAGCCTTTCATTTTCTCTCGCGCCATTCGACGCGACCTGCGTCAAGCGGCGCCCTCGACCTGCGCCAGCAGCCTCCAGCGAAAGCGACGCCGTAGTCGATCGGAAGCGCGGTTGTGCCGGCGCGTGCGACGCGAGGTGACAGCCCGGGCTGCGGGCGTGACGTGCAGAGAGGAGTGCGAAGACGACTCCGGTGGCGGATGCGGAGGAAGAGGCCGGGACGGAGGGGACGGGAAGCGTGCCGACGGGCAGGAGAGTCAATGGGTGTCGAACTGGATGGGCTGCGTTCGGGCGAAATATTCTTTCCTCGACCGAGTGTACGTACAGACTGACAAACGGAGCTATTGAATTAATTAGTACACGCTTTAAAAAATATCATTTCTGGATAAAAGACGCACCAAGATAACATATTGTTTTAAGTTGTTTCCAAAGGACCAAACTCGTCTTTAAATTGTTTGTTCACTTCTGGATATTAAAGAAGTTGATGTATAACGAATCCTCTCGGGTTCCATGTGGCCAGAATTCGCGTTTTGTTGGTCCTTTATACCGAAAAATTGTCGACTTCAAAACATTCATTCGTGGTCCATGCTAGCGCCTAAACCGTTTAAACTATTTTCTTCAAAATAGAATTCCCCGAACGATCCCGCCGAATTCAAGGGTCTGCGAATTTCAAACACGTATGTTCATTTTACGTTAGAACTTACATGAAGCTTAACTAGGATAACTACATTTTCAAAAGTTTTCTCAAAATATGGGTCCAAATTTATCCCCCCCCCCCAATGGATAGAGCGCAGAAGTCTCATTTTAGTTGAACTCAAAATTTTCGAAAATGGCAAAAGTTACAAATAATGCGAGGAAGTATGCGCGGTTGGAGCACCACTAATTCTCACTTGTCATCAATAAGTAAGACGAATGCCAAATGCTATCTTAGGTGGCGCCGTTCATTCCCTTGGATAAAATGTATGGGTCAAGTCTGAAGGAATGGGCGTTTTAGTGTGTAGGTAATAAAAGTTAGTGAAAGATGTATAAGGCAGTGTCTATCGCACGACATAATTTCATTAAAAAGCATATAGTAAGAATATTCACCCAGCATAAACTTTTTATAAACTTTTCAGATGACCGAGTTATTGGGCGTTTTTGTTGGTTGGAGAGCGTGTACACACGAATTACACATATCGGTTATTAGGTAAATTAACAAATTCAAATAATGTTTACGTAAGGGTGTTCTATCGTTACAAAATAGGTTCGTTGTAGGGGGTTAAATCTGTTAAGACAAAAAGTGTGGACTCCAATGACTTCGGCGATGGTGGTAATGCCGACTCGGGAGAGCGCGCTGGGTGTGGCTCCTGAAACGCGACGCGTGAAGGGGGTCCAGGTGCGAGGGGGCGGGGCCGCGAATTGGAACAGCTCCGCCCGAGCGGCGAAACTCGAAACGCCCGCGCCTCGGGCGATATGAACGCGCGTTCCAATCCACGCCTCTCGGCTACGCGTTCGCTGCGACCTCTCGCGTTCCGTTCACATTTGACCTTCCCTGATGCATCTCAGCTTCTCCTGGGCGCTGCTTCTTCCAAGGTCGCGCCGGAGAGGTCATGGATGGATGGCGTGACCCCGACATGCTTGTCCCTCTTGCTCTCGTATATCCGAATTCCACGAGTTAAAAAAAATGTTCGCGTTTTCGTATTTATGTAATATGGATAATTTAGTTGTAACTTCTGTACCAGGGGTCAGCAACCCGCAGCTCGCAAGCGGCGTACGGTTCGCGAAGCCATCTCATGTACCCCGAAAGGCTTCAATTGGTTTAGTAATTATACAGTATTAAAAAATGTGAATATTTTTAGTGAATTTACGTACTATAAACAGATATTTCAGAATAACATTCTGATAACCGAACTGAAAACTAATTACGAATCCGACGTCAGTACAAAATATGTTTAAAAAAGATAGCGAATGAAATCATTGCTGTTGTGCGTGCCAGTGTTGACGAAGAATTGATGAGAATATATTCGCTCTCGTGTAATAAAACTATTTGCAAAAGCAAATCAGCAAGATTTGCAAATCAGCTCCCCCTCGTGTCCTTTGTGAAGGAATCGACTATGCCGCAAGAACGATAATTTGAATAACTGTATTCTCCACCAAACTCGTGAAAACGTGCACAGATAGTAAAGTTACATTTATGATCACAAGCAAAACAAGGAACCATCTCAAAACTCGCTCAAAGGGTTAGGGAAACTGGACGAACAGCCTGATCGAAATGGAGGTTATTGACCCATAAACAGATGTTTTTGTTATAGGATTATTTAGTATTTTAGAATTATACAGTCCAAATGGTAACTAATGCGTTAAATATCATTTTTAAAATCAAGATTACACCGTGCATCAAAAAAGAAAGTAATATCTAATTGTATAGAAACGGTTATGTAACGTAAAATATTTTACTTGGCTTTTAAACTTGTGTATCGATGTTAATCGTTTAGTGTCATCTTGCAATCTGTTGTGAAATTAGGTACATTTATTGTATATAAACTTCTTGTAGTGAGCTGTTGATACTGACACCTGAAGAATATAATTACAACGAGTGTTATAGGCATCTTTATTCGTCACCTTTGAGTAAATCATTTTCATAACAGAGTGGTTAATGTCGAAAATAAAATAAACTGTTGATAGGTTTTGACATCAACTTGTAATTTAAGTTCATTAAAATTTAAGTCCCTTTTCAAAATTCATAATTTGCTTAATCGCCTTTTTATGGCAAAAATATATCACAAATTTACTTTCAGTTAACCTCCAAAACGTAATAAAGACATTTAAACAAATCATATACACACAAGTTGCTAAATAGATGGATAAAACACAAAAATGCAAGTAGCACAAACAGATGCGTCTATCTTGTGAGGTGGCGTCAAGCAGTCAGCTATGCAAATGAGATCAGGAGATGCAAAATCCCTTTGAAGTAGATCCTTTTAAAGTTTCCAAACGTTTACAAACTGAGGTGATTGAGCTTCAAGCGAATGATGCATTAAAAGAACCATACAAGAATAACGATATTTTTGTGTTTACCCTAGTCTTTCCGGTGCTTTCCTGAACTAAGAATATTGGCGGTTGCCATGATGACTGTTTTCATAAGCCCTTGCATATGCGAGGAAACGTGACAACTACATGAAAAAGGTTCAGTCCACGATGCGATTGACACTTACAAACATCAACATGAACATTTAAGAACATGCAGAATGTGATGTGAAAAGATTATCAGCCTGCTTTGTTCAAGAGGTATTAATGAAATCACTCAAACAATATTAATGTAATCATAAATAATTGATACTCAATAATAATAAAAATGATAATGATAATAATAATAATAACAATAATAATTCAGAAATATAAGCGTACATAGTCGGAGAACAATGTCATACAATTTTCACATGTTAAATATGTTAAAATATAATAACATAATACCGAGAATGAAGATATTATATATATTCATTCTCGGTATTATATTATCTTTGTAATTACGAATTACTACTATTGATTTCGAACTTTTTACACCGTATAATTTGTTTAATAATCCCTTCTTTCTCAGTATTTTTGAATTTAAAACTTAGGTTTTTATTTTAAAAAAAGTCTTTGTTTCACTTAACAATTTGTATTTTGTCAATGATGTTTACAGTTCGTATTTTTATTCGGATGTTTATGTCATAATATTTCATCCAAATAATTTTAATTTTTAAAGCAATTCTACTATAATAAACCGTGGGAACTTGTCAGTGCTCTAGGACCCTCCGGTCACAGAAAGGTTTTCTCCGGGCCCGTCCCCTTCTGCACTTCCTCCTTGCCGTCGTCCGACTCCCCAGTCCTCCTCCCCCCCTCTTCCTGACGGCTCTCGTAGGAGCAGAGAGGCACGCCGGAGCGGGAGGGGGGGGGGGCAAGGGTGCCCGGGGCGTCTTCTAATTGGCAGCGGTGGCGCCTCGTCGCGGCGGGGGCCGGCGCCGGCGCCACTATACAGGCCGAACGCGCGTGGCGCACGTCTAGGCTCCTCTCCCCTATCGTTAAGCCTCTCATCATTCCGCAGTCCCGTTTCCCCGCCCCTTTTCCTTCCCCACGCTCTCACCGCCTGATTCTCCTCTCCACCCCCTCCTCGTCTCCACAACTTTTCCTTGTCTTCGTTTTCCATGACCTCATTCCTTTCCCTACGCTCTCTTTTCCTACGCGTAGTCTCCCCATGCAAATCCTCTTCCCGCCTCTTCCCCTACTTCCTTCTTTGTCGTCTCCTTTCCCCCACGCTCCTACTTCTTCCGCTTCCCCCGCTCCCTATTGTGTTCTCATTTTCATCGCTTTCCCATCCTCCCCCCATGTGGCCCTCTTCCTGTATTCATTGCCCTCATTCCTGCATTCAATCCCTGTATTTCATTCCCCTTGCGCTCCTCTTTTTATCATCACCTTCTTCCCTCTTGTATATGTTGCTTGTACAGAAGCTATCGCGCTATCGAGATACTGAATGCCCGCTGACATGAATGTCGAGGCTCGGCAACTCCTTGTGCATATATCTGGGGCGTTTCTCGCAACCAAATTGCAGCAGAGCGTGGATGCTGAATAGATACGAAGTCCCGTGTCTCTTGCTTCTACGCGTTGTTGCGAATTAGCTGTGACCTTAACCCAGAGAACCGCTCGGACACGATGAGGGTTCTGCGCGTTTTCCGGTCAACCTACAATCAGATTTCTCCGTTTCCGGTTAAAATGTATTATTTTTTCTAAAAATTTTCTTGGTGTCTCTTTCATATTTTTTTTTCTCTGGACTTCTTATTTTTCTAATTTATTGTTCTATATGTATTATTTTATTTAAAAAGTTTTTTTAGATTTTCTCGCGATTTTGTTTTTTTATATTCAAGTACTCAGGAATTCAACAAATTATTTAATTTCATTAAATTATTAGATATGTAAAAAATAACGTAATTTTAACTTCATGTAGGTGTGAATGTGTTAGCGCTAGCACTGTTGTGTCGGCAAACGGATGATATAAATATTATTTAAATAATTAACATCGTTTTTCATTGTGCTTTGTTATACTTATCGTCGATATTGCGAATGTTTTCCTTACCTGGCGCTAGAAGGGTCTATGGGTTTTGACCTAATAATTACATATTTTCAGCATTCCCAGAATCTTTCGATATTACGAAGATTGGCCGTTCATATGGAAACGGGAAATTAGTCCATTGATTGGCCCAAAGAAAGTAAATGATCGTGCGCGGTCTGTTCCGTTGTTTAAGGTACTGCTCCGGCATGCATCTGACATTCAACGAAATAACAACGAAAATCAACCGATCAGAGCATCTGGCCTCTTTATTTCTCATCGAGACAGTGGCATCGACGGTTCTAGCTACTTAGGTGGTGTCAAAAATCCCCCGCGGTTGGGACCTAGAAAATCTCCGTTTACGAAGCTTCGATTGACTATTGTACTACCAACGGTTGATTGATTGATGGCCAATAGTCGCGATAGTATAGTGAATGTTGTGTCGCGGGAGGTGGCGGTGTTCTTCCCACGCTGGATGGTGAGATCCGGCGTCGATCTACACGTCAGCTTGCGGGAGATTTCCGCCTCCAGGAACCTGAGCACCGCCTAAGTTCTATGCTCTCGACCGGTCTCCTGTCTTGTCTGGTCAACCACATGCATATTGGGTCTAGCGAATTGCAATTCGATGCGTCGTTCCGCGTCCCATTTGAATTCAGTCGTTCGCTCGCCCTGGGGCTGAAGTTTCCCCCGTGCAGTTGGGCCCAGTAGGTCGTGTGCTCGGCTCACTCAAGGGCCCCTGTTGAAATGAGTTGCGCCGCTCCGGGCCGGGCGATAATTTCGTTACCGCGTCAGGCACCTCTTACGACAATGTAATCAGAACTTTCCCCTCGTGATTGGAAGGGTCAGGGCTGGAGGGGCAGTGTTGGGCATATACGCTCATCTACCGGGGTGGGTTACTTCAATCCTCGGGAGATATGTTCGCGGAATTCGACCATCGTTCAAGTTTGCGGAGGTTACATAATACTTAACTGACATACGTAACAGATATTCATATTAAAATGTTTTCGTTTTTCTTGTTCCTTTATAACACATAAAGCATTTACAATATTTGTCAATCCTCAATCAAATTAAGGAAAATTACAATGAATTACAGAAAATTACAGAAATTCTAAATGTAATTGTAAATGTAAAAATTGAAAAAGTTTTATATCAGCTTCCTCATTGTGTGCACAATTGTTCTGCCTGAGAGGATGTGTCAAAATACATTTTAAAATTATAGTATACGGTTCATAGGACATAATTCCTTTTGTTCTGTTGTACGCAAACACATATGTTAATAATTGTAGGTAATTGGTAATTCATGAATTTTATATTCCAAATATATCTATCACGAGATTATATTTTTTTCAGTGTCGTAAACCCATAATGAAAGCGCGTAACAATGATATTGATAGGAAAAAGAAAAAAAAAGAATGGAGGACACGATTAATTCTGCTATATTTTATTTTCGACGTGATGTCTAGATTTTGAAAGATGTAACCCCCGAACGGTTGACAAATATTAATTATTTATACATACACTTACTCTTTCCTAGATCAGAGTTCGTTATGCAAAACACGTTTTGTTTTATTTATTGGCGGAAGGATAATTTTACATTGTGTTTCACTACGTTGACCGTATGTCTTTGGCTAGAAATCACTGCATGGACCTAAGTTCTATGAGAGCAAAATCTATTTACAATTTTAAACATTTTCCTGTGTGCGAAATGGATCGATTTTCCCACCAATCGCTATTGTTTATATCACCATGTGTTTCTGTCTTGCATGGCGGTGAGGGTGAACTAATATTTCCTAGTTCCTCCAATAAATGGCGTGCTGGGAGAAGCACAGTAAGCTGCACATCCACGGAGGAATCTGGACAATATATTGTAAGGCTATCTGTTTTCGATGGAGATTTATTGCACAGTGGATGTATTTCTTAATAGAGGAAAAACCATGTGTTCCACTATCATTTTGAAACAGTCGCCTTCACTACTGCCCGCTACGACAATTCCGTTTAGTTCCTTCGCTATCAAATATTTATTTACACGTTTACAATTTCTTTTTCTTCTTCTTCTTCTTCTTCTTCTTCTTCTTCTTCTTCTTCTTCTTCTTCTTCTTCTTCTTCTAAAGCCACTTCTGCCTCTTCTCACCACCTGGTCTTTTTTTGTTCTTGTGTATTCATTCCATCGGTCTTTCACACACATACGTACGAGTACACACACAACATATATTTTTTTTTCAAAATTTGCATTATTCTTATCGCATGGCCATTTTGTAGAGTTGATATTGAACGATGAATAATTTTGTTTCAATATAACTCCGTTTTGAAGTTGATGTGATACCAAAGAGAGTGAAAGGTTACAACTTTCAACCCTTTATGCCCCCACGAAGTTCAGCGAAATGACCTGGATATGAACTGTGGTACACAGAAGAGGAAAGTTAACTCGCTTATCGATTCTGTACAGGTCCCTGAAGCATGAGTGGGCTACGAGAAACTGCAGAAGTTAGACCTTCGAGATCCGAAACAGGCTCAATCGTTTTGTATGCAATTTCTCCTTATCCATTGAACAATGGACTATAGATGATCCCTCGGTTTCCTGTAGAATGTGCGGTTTTTCTCGCCTGGTTTACCGCCCAAGGTCGCGCACAGTGTTTTACAGTTTGTCGCGTTATGTAAGTAAACTAAACAAAAGCGAGGCGTTCGTCCTCCTCGAAACGGGCGAAGTTGGCGTCAGGGAGTTAGCGATACGCGTCGGGGAATTGGCGTCGTCGTCTTCGCTTTCCTGACGCCGACGTCGACGTCGACGCCGGCTCTGCCCCGGGCTCTGCCCCCGGCGCCGTCTGGCTGCGGCGTCGATTCCGCCAGTTAATTATTCACCGCGGCTCGGAGCTTACGGGCGCCGAGGGCGCCGGGCTCCGATCCATTGTCGCCGCCGGCGCAGTCGACAGAAAACTTCGTCCACGATCTAGGAGCGAAAAAAATGTTTTTTGAAACAAGAGATTGAAGATTATATTGATTGGAAGACTTAAGTGATGGAGCGAAGTTCAAATGTGAAAAAGGGGCTGCAGATGAAGCTTACACGGAGTGGGGTTGAAGTGCAACAGCAAATCCTAATGACTCCGAAGATACGAAAATGGCCCAGTAGGTAACAAAAATTGTTGATTAATCAAAGAAAGGACATTTTTATAGATCCCGCAATTCCTGTATAATGGCGAAGTCTGACCACTGGAACATCAGTGTTGAAGACTTGACAATGCATTATGACTACTTTCACTAAGGACTGTTATTGTCCCAGGTCATTCACGGAAATGTCCTGCCTTTTTATTTGTTTTAAAAATAATGATTTGGAATTCAAATAAGATTGAAAGTTAATATTGATTAAAAGATAGGAAAACAATAACACGAAAGCTTTCAGCAGTCGCGTGGACTTCGACAATAAATTAAAACACACAAATATGCGTGAGAATTTGTGCGTTTAAATAATACACTATGTGGCAAGAGGGATTAATTTGTGACATTAAGTCAGATAGTTACTATTATCTGGAGTATTCCGCATCGTTCTGAAGATAAATTAATGCTGTAAGAAATGGTGTAACTTCGATTTCTATATCTCTTCAGCTGAAGGATACTTTGGCATTTTTAAGAATATTTAAAAATATTCCCGTATTTAAAAAAACTTGACAGGTTTAAATTATATGTTAATGAGGATGCAATTAAGTACGTAATAAAGTACGTATTATGCAGATGAAAAAGAATGATAAATATAGTAGAAGTACTTTAAAGCATTAAGATAAACATCGTAATCATTGGTCAGCACCTGACGTCAGGTTCATAATTATAAAGCGCCTACCTTACGAGCTGTGACCCAAAGACCCATCAAATCTCCGTTTCGTTATCAGAATGAGTTGACATATCATTCTGGAGTGAGTGAATTACTATTTCACTGACAGGAGGCGTTCTAATCGATCGAGTAAACATTGGAAACGAGACCATAAACGTTTCTGAAACTCTTAATACTTTTAGGCCAACGCTTTTTTGTTCTACTTTTTTTTTTGATTAATTGTTTCATGAAAACTCATCCTTAACATACTGATGTGTAGGCAAATTGGTCTCTATCAAAATAGAAAATGTTTATCTAAAATCATGTATGGCGGTTATAATGATTGTCAATAAGCTACTCTGTTTTTCTAGCTTTGTGTTCGCCTTATAGTCCTTTCTATGTTATTTCGAAGCCTGTGACTTCTCTTTAGCTCTTATCTTCTTTTGAGTAGCAAAACTTGAAATATTAGTTGGTGTAGAAGCACCTAACGTATGTTTTTTTGTCGTTTTGGACGCAGAGATCTAGGTTCAAAAGATATTTCCGACTGGCCAAACTTTGTCACCACTATTTTCTGAAGCACAATTTCTTCTTTTTTTCTAGTGTTTTAGTCAGAAAATCAATTTTTTTCATGTATCGCACCTTGGATCATTTCATATCATCTAAAAGGAGTCTGGCAACCTATTTACTGTTATTTCATTTTTCCCCCTCTTTCGTAAAAGTGTATTGTGGTGAAGAATGTAGCGAAAAGTAACAAGAAAAAAATAGCTGGATTATACGTTTGGATCTTTTATGAATAGGGGAAACAAAAGATGAAGCTAAATACCGATTGGTACATAACTAAAACTACTCGTATTTTAAAACAAATAGTTGAAACGTTTCGCTTGGTTAACGCTATTTCCTCTGTTGCTTTTTTATTCTTAAGGCCATAATTATTTTTCTGTTTGGTGTAAAAGTATATTAAATACCTGAACTTGAAGTTTCTGTTGCAAAATATCGCAATTCTTCAGACAAATTGACTGAAAACACCATGTACGATGGATTAAATTTTCAACAATAACAAGCACCCGTGATCATCAGTATAATACCACAAGAAATGAAGGCTCTGTGACGGAGACAGGCAGCTTATGCTGGAGTGTAATCCTTCGTTTTTTCTTTGCCTGAAACCATAAAAAAATCTCTCAATACCACTTTGGTTTTTGTAATTTATGTCAGGTTGGGGTTCCTGCTGCCCCATTGTACAATGGTTTGTTTTCTTTGAAGAATAAAAAAAATCAATAAAAAATCACGCGTATTTTCTAGTTTTCGACGGGAAACTTTGTTTTGAAACATACGAGTAGGTCGGTAAATATCCTTTAGTTCTTTAGTCTTGTAAGTTCTTTACCCGAGTTCCTTACGCAAGTTACTTCGAAGTACTTTTAATTATCTGGTTAATCCGCATTGCAGCAGCTTCGGGAAAGAAAGGAAATTTTTCCCTGAGATGCATCTTGAGTTACCTTAGCTTAGTGGAAAACTCGACGCTATAAATTGAAGAAGGCGTAGAAGTTGCTAAGTTTTTGAACTTGTGTTTGTGGAGTTTATAGTTAAGGTTATCCGTACGCCATTGTGGAACCTTGACATAAATTCTTTCAATCCTTTTGTCTTCCAATCTGTATTAAAACGTAGACAAGTCTGAAAATTTAAACAAAATACATGTAATGTTCAAATTATTTGATAGTAATGTCTTTCGAGGTAACATTTGTTTTTCCAGCACAGTTAGTGACTACTTAATTTAATCAATCTAGTTGTGTTGAAATGGTGACTTTTTTGAACAATTTCTCAAATATAAAGTAGTAAAAGGGTCTGAACCACGAATTCGAAATTTTTCTGTGCTACGAGCGGGAAATATATTACTAACATTATCTTGATTCCTTTCTACTGCCAGGTATTTTTTATCTAGTGAAATGAGCAGTGTTTGCTTGGAGTTCGTATTTGGCGTCCGATAGAGAATTTCGTTTCTTCAAACTGTTGAATATTCTCCTGTGACTTTGAGAAAAGCGCGGAAGAAATCGAAAGTAAACGTTTTTCTTGAAGCGTAATTTCCATTTAATGAAATACTTCTCTCGGAGCAGAAGTGGCTCCGTTCTTTCTCAAACGCTGAAAAACGCAATGGGCGCCTAGCCAGCTCTTACGAGAATCCCATTTGCTACACCTAACACCGGTGGCATTTGCGCAATAACAGCTGCAGTTTTTTGAAACTCCAACTGTGAAATGAAAATCTGAAAAATGCTTTTTTCTAAACTGCAACTTGCCAATGGACAGTATGAATTGTGCACGTTGTGGATGTGATGAACTCTACAAGATCGCTGAAAAATGTTTCGAGTTTGTAATTTTCCATGAACATTTCCTAGCCATAGTTAAATATCTTTACAACTGCGATATTGGCAATGATTTTTCTGCTTTCCTTGTGTGCTATGAATATCTCATTTGCAGTATAAATCTATAAATCATAACTTTTGATGTTGCCATTTTGTGAATTAAATAACTATGAGAAGTCGGGGCAGGTAATTTTAATATTTAAAGTCAGTTTAAAGTTTGATCTGAAATCTATACACGAATATGATACACGATTGAGTGATATGCAGATACACACCAGCGATGTTTCATAATTCCACGATATCAACTGTACTAATCAAATGCAGTAATTCCCCGAACTTTCATGTTCAACTAACATTATCAACTTAATTATTTTAATCATTAAAACGTAACGGTCTCCAAGGAGATAAAGTTATATTTAGCAACAATGTACTCTATCGTAGACTATACATTTTTGTTTGTTTGTTAATGTTCGAGAATATTCGTGAACTCCCTTCAACTATAACAAAGTAATAATAATAATAATAATAAT
>BOPP01000153.1:90745-103981 GCA_017312745.1 Gryllus bimaculatus
TGTCAGTCTCCCGTCAGTCCATTCTATCCGCGATTTCCCGTCCGTCCTCGTTCTTTCCTCGATGGCTTTATCTACCCATTCAATCCCCAAAATTTTCATGGCTTCCGCCGTCCTGGTGCATGGTTTCCCAAGTCGCATTTTCCGATCACTTCACATTCGCCGCCCGCTACACACCACGCCCTTGCCCTTGCCGTTCTCTCCGCGTAGATCATCTAACGCCCATGCACCCCTCTCTGTTCAAGTCACGTCCTTCAAACTATCGCCATAGTAGTTTCCACGCTCCTCCCCGCCCACACGGTACTCCCCCTCCCCAACTCCCACCGCGTCCACCGCCTCTCCCGCGGCGCCACCCGCGCGGCCGCGACACACGCCCGATAACCTCGTTTCCGGCCCGGGGCCAGGCCGCCGCGCCGTTCATTTCCGTCGGGGCCCCTTGTTACGCGTTCTTCGCACGTCGCCGACATGCTGGCGCGGCGGAGGTCGCGGCGGGGGTGGCGGGCGGAGGCGTTAGCCGCACCGCTTCGGCCCTGCGCCTCGTCGCCTCCGCCGCTGTCCGCCCACCCGCGCCCGCAAGCTTTCCATCGGATTCCGATGGAGGTTGATGTTGTGTTATTTCGTGTGGCGCCCGACCGCGATGGCCGTGCGGATAGATTTCGGAATCGAAAGTTCATGGGTTACCGAGTTTCAGCTTCGGTGGTGGGAAGACGTTGGGGATCAGATGATTTAATTTCTTGTTTGTAGTAAATGGACTACGTTCAGACTTCGATATTTGTTTGTAATTGCAAGACGCGTGCGTTTACAAATATGGATTTGCTCGTTTGAAATATGTGACATAAACATAACGCGTCCGAGACAAATTTCTATCTCTACATCTAGCCGCATACACTCGATTAAATTTTTCAGTTTCTGTTCTTGAGAGAATCTGTTTGTCTCCAAACTATGTAATCGCTAAAATTCTAACCACTGAACGCTCATGCACACATTAAGTGTTGCAACAACTTCTGATTTTATACGCAGTTAATGTATAGTGTAAAATGCATGAAATGCACGTGCTTGATTATATTCCGTGTCAATAAAACTCAGAAAGTGGTAAATGAAGTTGGCAACGACGTAGAGGTAGTGATTATGTAAATTAGTTTTCACGTTTATTGAGCAACTATCACGTTCTGTCGCCTTTCTGTGTCACTACTGATAATTCTCCACTCTCTGCATTCACGGCGAGTCACCAGAAACCGCTCCTCGTTTCTCAGCCCATTTGCTGTTTCCGCCAACATCCTTTTCTGCTCGTTCGGTTGTTACCTCAGCCACTGCCGCCGCGCCCCCTCCCATCACCTGCAGCGGACGACAATAGGACGATCAACAGAGCCACCGTTGCCGTCGCGATGTCCTTAAAGGAAAAGACGAGGGGGAAAAAGAACAGACGACTCCTTCACAGACATGGCGCTCGACGCACTAGAGTAGAATCATAGCGGCCTCGCCTCTCCACGTTCAGTCGCAGACAATTCAAGTGCTCGAGTCTCAAGTCCCCTGCTATGGCAAAGGTTCTTATACAGTCAATAGATGCGGAATTGCTTTGACTCTTTGTAAAGGCTTTGATTCGCCGTTCCTGTTGTGTTTGTCTGCATGCCGAGCGATAAATGTCGTTCTTTTCATTATGGTCTACCGCTGAATACACACCAATTTGTCGTAACTTGAAAGGAAACTCGGAGCCAGCGTGCACGTTATATGCAGCAGAGATAAACTATCCATTTGGTCTCACGGAAGCGGAGAACGTGACAAGGCTATCAGAGTGATTGCGAGACGGTGGCGCGGAGGGCCAGCGAGGATTGTGCCAGTGTCGGTGAGTAGAGCAGTGGCAGCACGAGGATCGGAGAGAAGCAGCTGTTCATGGTATTTCGTTGTCACGGAAATACCAAAGAAATGGAAGCTGTGGAAAGCACATCAGAGGCGGTGCCGGGAATGTGCAGTGCGGGTTCCACAAAGCATGAAGTGGCGGTGGTGGAAGGCAGTGTCGCGAAGAGGGCGACGGAGTGTTTGGGGTCGTTTGCGACAACGGAAGCGAGTGTAAGGGCGTTGCATGCGGCTTCCTCAAAGGTAGGCGTGTATTTATTATTATTTCGTGTACTTCAGCCTCACCCTTTTGCCAGAAATGTTCAGAAGGTTCATTTAATTACAGTGATGATGGAATAAATGATATTGGGTGAAAGTTGGGTTGGGAGGAAGTGGAGTTCTGGTTACCCTGATGAAGCCTTACATTAAGAGATGGAAATCTAGTGTGCCGAGCGCTTCGTTGAATTTCACTCCTGGCTACGATTGGGGATCAAATCAGATGTGCACGGAGAGTGGTGGAGGTCGCCTCACGGTAATGATAAAATCAGTGACAGATCGCCAGAACGCAGTGTTCTTGGGAAGATTGGTGCGACAAGAGAAACACGTGCAGGACGGCGGTTGGGGCAGGGGTTGCGAGGTGGGTATTGTCAGGTGCGGGATGGTGGGGTTTGGCAGGTTACGAGGGAGGGAAGGTTCGAGACGGCAAGGTTTGTGACTTCTTGGGATTTGAGGCAGGGGCAGGGGTTGGCGCTAAGGGCGTGGCGATGAAGCGACAAGCGCGGCGGTGCGAACGATCTTTGGAGTCGGCGTTCGCGGAACGAGGCGGTCGCGGGAGCTGGAGCGGGGACGGGGGCAGACGCCGCGTTTGCTCTTTGCGGAGGGGCCAGTTAATTACAGCGCGGCTGGCCCTCTCGTAGCGTTGCGAGGCGGGCTGAGCCGAGAGCGAGAGCGAGAACGAGGCCCGGCTGTCGGCTGGAGCTGGCGGCACTTGCGTCCCGCGCGCACATGCATGTGAGTTACGGCCTTTGATTTTTTGGCACTTCCAGCCAACTGGACAAGTTTCTTTATTTGCGTTTTCGTATACACTGTATAGAAGAAGTATTGTAATGTTTGCGAAAATATGTCGATTTTTGTTTAGAAATGGAAACTTTTCAACCGAAATCTTGTTATTTTTAAAAACGTCTTTCTGTGCGTCTGAGTTTGCGTCTTTGTCTTCCTGTCTGTCCGTCCGGCTGCCCGTCCGGCTGTCCGTCCGGCTGTCCGTCCGGCTGTCGGTCCGGCTGTCCGTCCGGCTGTCCGTCCGTCCGTCCGGCTGTCTTTCTGCCTTTCCATCTGTCCGACGTACCGTCTGTCTTTCCATTCGTCCGTTAGTTTGTATGTCCGTCCGTCAGGCGTCCTACTGAACGTCTGTCTGTGAACAATGCTAGCCCCTAAATCGTATAGAGAGTATGGATATTCTCTGTACCAAAATGGATATTCTCCGATCAGTCGGAATGATTTTGCGACCCCTCGCATTTGAAACAGATCTCCAAATGTTTTATGCCTAAATTGTTTTCGTTACTTTACAATTACATTGGTAGATACAGATTTTTCTAAATTTCAAAATTAGACGTTTTAAATATTTCATCTACACTTGTTCCAATTACTACTAGTTTCTACATAATTTTCAATTGAATTAGTAGATTTAATTTACAACTTGCAGTAAAATGATTGTTAATATAAGATATTACCCTGTGTGTTGTAATTCTTCTGCACCGCTGAACAGACTACATATGTTTATTATATAATATTATACTATCATTTCTCCGGAAAATTTTAAACTTTTTTAACTTAAGACTGTGAATAGCAGGCTTCTTCCCTGAAGATGTTATTTCATTCAATGAAGTAATTTCTAATATGTATATTCTGGTCATCTGGATGGAACGTGTCACAGATTCTCCATTCATTTAGGCGGTGTCCTTTCGATGTTCCTGCTCTTTTGAAATATTCATGACAGGATTTTTCTCATTTCGGTTTCTTCCCCTTGAGATACCGTATTGCTTGAGGGAAATTTTGCATCTTTTCTCTGATGGGAACTTCATATACACTTTTCTGGATAATAAAGATTTCCAATAATAGACATAACACTTGACATATAATACGAGTGTAACCCGAGAATTAAAAAAATATTTGAATTATTTACAAATTTCAAAATGATAAATCACAATTATTAAAAGCTGCATAGTGGTAAGCGAGTAATTAATTAATACCAATTTAATGAAAGAATTCATAGCTGACCAATTCAAAACTTTAATTGGCGTAATTAACTCCCAATAAAGTCGCAAATTCTTCAATACAATAGGAATCATCGAAAATCCTTATTTTAACTGCAAGTATAAAACACAAAAAGCAACCCACTGTAAAACGTAAAACTAGAAATGAAAGAAAGGGGTTATTTAACAACTTTTATATTTTTATTTAGACAATTGATTTATCAGAATATGAGTGGTTTTGAGCGACGAAATTTATGTTTTCATAAAAATAATTTCGGGAATGAATACCTACTTTAGCAATTTCACTTCCAGTAGGTTAAGGATCTTAAATCTTAATGTTCGTCTAAAAGTAATATTGTTAAAAGTAATATTTGGAGATGACTGAATTGAAGCTAGTTTTTTAATAGTATTAAAATGTTAATCGATTCTGGTACTCAATTTTTTTTAAAGTTTGAACCACGTAAGTACGATTTTGTGTATTCAACTAGGTGAAATGATGCATGGCTATTTTGTAAGTTTGAGCCAGGATGGTTTAAAGCAGTCTTCTTTTTACGTTCTTCGCGCGTAACGGTCTATTGCGCGTGTATATAAACTCAGGGCAGCCCTGATCCCGTCTACGCACCTGCCTACGCCGCATTCGCGGTTGTCTCCCCTGTTCCTCGTCCGTGCCCCTGGCAGTTGCGGCTCGGTCTCGCCGAGCAGACGGCGGTGGCACTCATTAGCATCGACTCATTAGAGCCGTCCTCAGCGCAGAGACGACGAAACCAATTAGGCGCGGAGGAGGATGTGGCCGGGCCAGGGCAGGCCGGGCCGGGCTCCCGGCCCTCTGCCAAACACTGGCGAACGAAGAACAGGTTCTCCGGCCGGCCCGCGAGTAGTCGCCAGCCAGAGGTCTGTAGACCGAACACCGAATCATCGGTGAGGTAAAATAGAGGCGAAGCGCTGCTCGTTAGTCTATGTATTTGGAGCGCAAGATCCAGTTGGGGCCGAATTGTCGCAAATCAAGCATTGTGGGTTATTATAAATCAGCGGCGGCTCCAGCCAGTTGTGGGAGGTTTGCGCTCGTCTCCCGGTGTCGAGAGAGCCGTGCGAGGCGGCGCGGGACGGGGAGCGGTAGGCGGCGGGCGCGCATCCGACTGGAGTGGTCCAGGAGCGCGTTGTCGCAGCGTGTATGTCTTTTCGACTTCACTAAATCGCCCGACGTGCGTTGGGCAGGGCATCATCTCCCCTCCTGCTCCCCTGCGGACGCAGCCAGAACCCCCTAGTGTATTTTAACCATCATCACTTCCACCTCCGTGATGATCCTGCTCAACCGTCGACTTTGATCCCGCGTTCCGCCACGGGCTCGCCTCGGTACCGCACAGACCTATGATTACCCTACTCGTTGGTTAGTAGTTAGTAATGCCGGGCGTCAAGTACCGAGGTCGTTATTTCCATAAAAGAGGTGCATGTTTTCTCCTCGGAAGGTGGCTGTGATCATCTTCCGATGGATGGCGAGATTGGCGCAGATCTACCATCGGCTTGCGGGGTTTCCCCAACCAGGTATCTTCCACCAACGGGGCACCGCCCCAGCCGGGACAAGCTTTAGGCTCCCTTCCCGTCTCCCGGCATGTGTGGTAATGTAGTGTATGTTAGTGTGTGTGTGTGTGTGTGTAAGGGGTGAGGGTAGGGTAAGGTAGAGGAAGGCAAAATCACGCGCCGTCCGTGGCCCGTTTGTTAGGGTACTGCTCCGGCTTTCTCCTGGTGTTTATCGGAGAAACGGCAGACTCTACAGAAAAGTACCGAACAGAGCAGCCGGTCTCTAATTCTCCTCCAGACAGCCCACTCGTGCTTCCTCTCTCCTGCGCTAGTTCTTGATCGTTTTCTCCACGCCACCCGTGCTGCTACTGTTTTGTTAGTCGTTCACTCTTTTGTCCAATGATCACGCATGTATCCAGCTTGTACTGTGGCTTATCGCACCGTTGCCTCCTTCTTGAGTGCTCTGGCGTCTGACTTTTATTCCATTCTTTTCACACCAATCCAGATCTACTGTGAGATTCATTCAATCTTTATTTTCTCATTCGTGTGTCACCTTTATAGAACCTTTGAAGATCAAAAAATAAAACATTTAATGACCCGATTGTACGTGAATATTTCTATGAAAGACTTTCACAACTTCAAAATTACATGTGCCAAACATACAAATGATAGAGTATAGCTGAGAAGCCAAGGATACAAATGTCTTAAACGTTTACGAGAAAACGTCGTTTAGTGTTAATTTTAAATAATTAAGTCATAAACAATCATAGTAAATGAAATAAATGTATTTTCACTTATCAGATCCAAACCATATCGAGCAAGTAACATTGTTATGAATAATACCCCCTAATTTTGTTTTATCAGATCTTTCCTGATACGTTTCACTTGTGCCCATGTACACTGTTACGCACACAGATTTTTATAGAATGTTATCCATGTAAAGGGTTTTCGGTATATAATTATAACGTTCTCTCTTCCGTTGCTTTGTACAGGGATTTTTTTTCAATTACAATGTATTCATTTTTAGGTGGATCATTGTTACCTTTCCGTAAAATATATTTCAAGTTCAACTTATCCTTCATTTCTCTCTAAAGCAAAACGTCTGCTGTCGCTTTTCTCTTCCTTCGCCACCAACGACGCGTGTCGGTGCATGGCAGGTGGATTGCAGTCTCCACGGTCGTATACGAAGCGTCGTGTAGGACGCGCGGGGGTTGCAGGAACACGGCCGTAAGTGGTTTCAGCAAGCTCCGTTGAGAACGGAATAGCGATATACACACACTCGTATACAGCCATCTCTCGGGGAATGAAAGCAATTTAGTTTGCAAACCCGGAGAGAGGAGCCCATTCAGAAGAATGCTGCTTGCGTGATACTCGTCCAAGCTCTCGCCCCTCCGAGGCCCCAAGGGAATATGGAGTTGCAAAAGGCGATCGTTTTCCTTGCCTTTGTTGCCTCACTCGTTGGGCCCCGGATCCATCGCGCTGCGAGACGTAATAGAGTAAAGTAGGGTGATTGAAGGGTGACGATAAAGCGGAGGTAATGTTGATGGCGATGCAGTTTGAGAATTTTGCAGGAAGTGAGCAGGGTGACAGTCTGCGCGCGTTTATGCAGGAGAATCGGGATTACAAGCTCCTGTCTTGTTGCAGTGTTTTCGATTTTGAACATTTTTAGAATTAAATTGGTAGAGGTCTGAGTTTGTTGTGCTCGTGCAATATTTTGAAGTTACTTACAAATTGAATGATCCAATTTATCAATGAAATGGTCTGGGTCGTAGCTTATCCGATGTGTATTTCTAAGCGAATAGCATTTTTTTAAAGCCTCACTTGTAAAGTTTTCTTTACTGTCGGTAAAATTGAAGTTTCGGATTGGCCGAATACAATATTTTATCTAGTACTTTTGATAGAAAAGTTCATAAGGTGGTTAACATTGGTGGAGGTTAACATTTCTTCCAAAAAACATTTTTCTATTATTGATACTCAGCTATTTGATGATAAACTTAGGAATAGTTTAGGAAAGAAAAATGAATTGTCTTAGAAGATTAAATATGCTCCTTTTTTGTAAACAATAAGTTCCTTCTTCTTGGGGGGGAATTTTTAATTTACTGTCGTGGGCACTCGCAATGTGGGGCAAGAAACTAACCTGACGTAATCTAATATTTTTTTTATTGCAACTATACAAACGTAAGCGGTTTATATTACATACGATGACAAAGACACTTTAACTCTTGTACAATAAATTCGTTGTACCATATTGAAGCAAATATACTAAGTCTTATATTAATTTAGCATTATGTATGAGAAATAATTGTGAAGATTGTTTCGAGCATACACATTACCTTTTATGTCTCTGCCAAATACTCGACACAGTTTTGACTGTGTCTTACATTATACCAATAAAATAATTACATTTTATTATCAAAAGCAGAGAATACTAGACATATTTTTCTATTTCTATAAAGAAAGAACATACTCGAAAAACTACTGTCATGCTCAAGTGTTAAATTTGCATTATTTATTTCCTGTGTTAAAATATGCAGTAAGTTTGGAACACATAGTTCGCGAATTTTCGTTATTCCTATGGTACACTGTTCATTTTTACATGTGTTCGATGCAAGGGAAAATGCTTGCGCGGCTGTGTTAGGTTGGCACAATTTTAACGACTATTCGCGCCCACCGCAGCCGCAACCACCGTGCCGTGGTTTGGGGCCACCCGAGGGCCGCATTGTCTGTTCGCAGCGAGTTGCATTGTGCGGAACACTTGGCTCGCATGTCTGTTTTCCGGATATCATGCGTCGGTAACGCAACGCAATGGACGCGGCAAAATATATTATTACCTCAAAAGTTTTGACGGGAAATTTTGTTTTGTTAAGCCGTTTCGCTACCTGTCTCTAGTGTCGAAATCCTGTGGGTTTGCCGATTTTATGCTATTTTTTCATTTAGCAATGGATTCTAATTTCCGCGGGAAAGAGTTCTATCTATTTCAAATTCACACAGAATTCCCTCTTTCTTTTTCTTTCTATTTGGTAGTAGTCGCTCGATTCCGACGTAATCGTAGCACTAAATAGAATATCCACTGTATCCCAAAGCGCACATTTCGTCTTTCTTAACATGGACCACCAATAAACTTTGTCTTCTCCTTCGCGCGATACAACTACGTTGACATATTCACGATAGATAACCTATACTTCGCATTACCAGATGATAAAATCGTACATGGTGATATAGAGTATTAAATATATAATAATTTCTTTGCCTAATGCTAAAAAATTACGTGTTGAAAACATTGAGAACTCTAATTTAAAGTTGTTTTCTCCGCCGCCATCAGCGGCATTGAACTTTTTGCGTAGACATTCTCCAAATTTCTACCCTAAATTATCGCTCCAATGGAGCTAGAGTCGAATTCGGTCTGTGATGTGACATCCGCGTGCTCGCTGTGCATCCGGAGTCTTTTTTATTGCGCGGCCGTAATTTATCCGGGCACGGCTGCAGAGAATAAACGGGAAACGATGTGTATTTTTGGGTTAGGTTGGCAGCCATTTGCCAGCGGCCGCAGCGCCGCGTCGCGGCCTCAACCGTCCCGCTCCGCTCGCGATCTCGGGCCACCTGAGGGCCGTGTTGCGCGTTCGCTGCGAGTTGTGTGAAAGCCGGGGCGAGGTGACATGTTACACGGCGTCAAAGGCGGCGGCTGGGGAGGGCGCGGGGCGGCCCGGCGGGGATCGGCGTGTACCGAGCCGTCGGGCGGTACACGCCACAAGGGCGGCGCGCCGTGTAATTCCATTTGCGCCGCGTATCAGTGTCCGCCGCCTCTCTAAATGCCGCGCGTCCCACAGCACCCCGCCTCCCTTCCCCGTCGGAAATGAGTGCGCGGTCATGACCGGGGCTTTCGGTGTCGCCGAAAATACTTGTCTGGAGGCAGTTCGCGAGTAGTAATGTGCGATTGTCACGGTCCTTAATACGGTGTGTCTGCCTGTATTGGCACAACAGCCTCTGACGGGTCCCAGGCCTCCTAGCGGCGACCCGGCCTTGCGGTTAAGGGGTATGTGCGGTTAGCACAGAGACATCCCTACGCCGTCATTCTTCCCTTCGCAACCTGAGAAGCGAGCTTTCTCATCGTCTCACAGCAACAGATACTGGGACATTGCGAGGAATGCGCACACTACAATCTGCCCCGACCGGAAATCGACCCCGGGGTCGCGACATGGAAAGCGAGCACGCTGACCAGTGAGCTACCCGTGGGTTCTAATAGGGTGTGAAGTATCGGTAATAAACGAGTACGTGTATAGCTTCGTTTGACGAGGGGTGGTTATCGCCGAAGGTTAGGTTTCCACCGAATACTTCCGCCTCGATACGGTTTGTGAGTATAGAAATGTTGCTATACAAAATCCTGTATAATATTTGGTTAGATATTATAGATCCAATAAGAAACCAAAGTTGAGATGATGACGGTGTAGGCAGAAGGCGTGGGCTTGCAAGTTGGGGTATTTCGATACTAAATACGAGGCAATATTGTCATTGATACTGTGACCGTAAAATGATGTAAAGTAATTATGGTTCCGAGAGATCCTGAAGAACATAAAGACATTTAAACAGTCTGCCACTAAAGAGAGATCGATGCAAGAAACTACTAGTCTGACGGTTGTTATTCCGAGCGCGGGATCGATGCCGGACAGTGCCCGCCGACCAGTGAGAGAGCGAAGCAAGTAGAGGGGAGTGAATAGAGGGCTTGTGGGGCTGCAACAAGAAGTTACTGTTATTACACTCGTATTGTTTATTCGCCCAAATCACATGAATTAAGGAATGGAGATGAACAAAGACGCTTTAATTGTGGTATACTCTGACGTCTGTTTCAGCAAAGCTCAAAAAGTATGATGAAGATGCAACTTTTATGTACAGAATGTTAAAAGTATTTTGATGTTCTTTCGTCAATTTGATTTTTCCCTAAATTACTTTGTGGTCTTGCAAAACAGAATTCCAAAGTATTGTATATTACGTACGCTAAACGATTCGTTTGAGGAGAACCACATTTGGTGCGACTGAATATAGATGTGATTTCGGAGGAAGAGATTTTGCTAACTATAACGAAGATCCTTTCGTCTTGTGATTCCGTCTGTTGAAAAATTCTTTAATACCACCGTCCTCACTTAATGAAGATCTCCGTACTTTCATTTCACGCTCCACTGCGTCTCAGACTCATTCGCCTCCCTTGCAACTCAGCGCATTAGCTTTTACCAACTTTTCACTGCTGATTTTTCGCGGACGTTCTGTTGAATAGAACAGATTGCATCTCATAGGTTTTATTTTTGAAATATTATTATTATTATTATTATTATTATTATTATTATTATTATTATTATTATTATTATTATTATTTGTTTATCATTAATGCGTGTTATTATATGAAAACATTTTTTTACGAACATTTATACAAACAGACCTTGTAACTGACAACTAATGTAAATGGTTGTTCAAACCTTTACAATAATTATGCTTATTTTACTACATTTGTCTGATAATGTGGTGGAAAATACAAACCCACAGATTTACAATACAGCACAACCAATTACATTATAATAACAACTACTAAAAATTAAAATAAGGGACACTACAACAATTACCTACCTATCGAGACACTCATTTTAATTCTGCAACACATTTAGCGAATATTCCGTTCCATTTTCAAGAGCAACACGGAAGACTATGGATTTTACTGCCTTGGAAAATTGTCACACCCACGGCCCGGATCAATCCCTCATGATGGAGTACATCGGTCTGTGATTTAATCGTTCACTTCTTTAGTTAAATTGTTGTTTGAAAGTTTTATTTTACCAAAACGCTCTCCGAGTGCATGTCAAAATACAGAATGCCTTAAAAACACAAGGCACTTTTCGTCTATTCGCCCGTCTCGAGCGAAAAATTTGCTGCTGTGAAGGGGTGTGTCTAGCAGCGTAGTGAGAAGCTGCCTACGGAGAACCTTGTTTGTTGCATGGACAATCTCAAGAGTGCTGTGTTTACATGGCCTTCAGGGGCGCTGTTTGACATGTCAGCCGATCTTTGGCACGGCGTTGTCGCCGGCGTCGACACAGGATCGCATCGTTATCGCCTTTGTCCTCGTTGGTCGAGCTATTATTGCAGTGCCTTGAACCTCCTTCTCTATCTCCCCGGATTCATCATTTAGATAGGAAGTTGATTGGCAACTCGGTTATTTAGAAGGATAGTTGATTTTCGTGAAACGTCGCTACTCTGACGGACGATAGGATTCCGTTTACGAAAATGTTCTTATTCTTAATTATTCTACTGCTAAATCCCTGATTCGAACACAACAGTCCAGAATTCTGGTAATTGACTTTCTTGGGCAACAATGAAAATATTAATTCTGATTTAGATTATGATTTATGCCCGTAAGTGAAACAAGATAGTTTCTCTTTGCCTGCTACATCACAATCACAAGGCGAAGACATGTTTATATTATAAGGGACCTTCTACTCACAACACACCTGACGATTTTGGATAGCCATGTACTGTTGAATGGTGGCGTATGAATCTGTAATTTACGTGAAGTGTCAAAAGCATTAGTTTATGTAATCGTTAGTGGTTTCAAAAAGGTTTTTACATACGCGTGCTCTTGGAAAGGTTGTATGTGATGTAATGTGAATAAACAAAGAACGGAGTTGTAGGGGGTTCCAATCATGGCTTCCTTGTTTAGCCGATGGTTTTTAATTTTTTTACCGTGGATATTTTTCGATCCAGAACATTTTAGTTCTTACAGTAAAATAGTGCGATCTGAAATAAATTAGTTTATTTCAACTTTCAACTTTTAGTGATCTGAAACTAATTTATGGGCGAACTAAGAACTCTTTTAATTTTCTGTTTCTCATAATCGATGATTTGCGCTTTAGAAAATCAATGTGGAATGTTATTTGAAATTTCGACGTTTCATATCAGATCATATATAAAAGAAGAGCAAATGTGTGCAGTTTCTGAGATTTACTTGAAGAAACTCGTCACGTTACTAAAAAACTTTCAGATTTTTGGGGTAGTCCGCACTACATAAAATCCATTTGATGCGAGGATGAGGGGAGATCTAAGGACCCTGGTGGCTGGCATTGTCTGCTCCACGCCGGAAGGGTGGGGGAGGAAATTCAGGCGGAGCGAGACTCTGGAACGGAGCGCTGCAATCGGAACGGAGGTGTACTAGGCGGTGGAACGAGGCGGACTGAGAGGAGTTGGGCGTGACAGAGAGAAGCGGAGTGAAATGGGCGGATGAGGCGGGGCGAGATGGAATGAAACAATGCAGGTGGAGCCGAGCGGTTCAGGCGGAGCGGGGCTTCGGAGGTGTGGTGGTGGCGTAAGGTGTGGGGCTGACAATGCGAGGACAGGCAGGAATGAGTGAGGCGGGCTGTGGCGTGGCAGGGGGAAGCGGGATGACACAGCGCGTGGGAGGCACGGATCTGTGCAGATCAGGAGAAGGAAGTGGTGCGGGCAGTCGCAGGTAGAGCGGGGCGATGCCGAACGATCCGGAGAAAAGGGTAGGAGGGGGTGGAGGATATGGAGTGGGTAGTCGGGAGCGGAGCGGGGCGATGCGGGGTAGCGTGAGGCGTGTAGGGCCGGAGGATGTCGGTAGGCATTCAGGAGCGGAGCG
>BOPP01000153.1:105337-130819 GCA_017312745.1 Gryllus bimaculatus
GAGCGCGACGCTCGCAGCCGCGGTTCCTTCGACGGCTGCGGTCATGGCGCCGCGCGGGATGGGGGGGAGCGATACGTCGACACTCAGTGGGCTGACAGAGACCCCACCAACGTTCTAGCCGATAACCTGAAGATTGCGAGCCACCCAATAGAATGTTGTTAGAAACGGCGTCCTAGATAAACGGCGGCAACGGAATAGAAATCGTACAACAGGCGGCGAGCCAATTCTCTGGATCGCTACCTGAAGTTCACTTTAGTTAAATAGTTGGTGTTTCTTTTTACCAGGTTGATCATGTTCGTTGTGCTGGTGCATTTTCTTCTCAACTTCTCTACATTTTTTTCTTTATTGTAATTTTTAATTGATGATCACCTCGTAGTGTTTTTATTTGGTAAGTATTGATTTTTGTCTTGCTTTACATTACTACTCCTGCGAAGTTTGAAAGGAAAACTTTTTGGAGAAGCCCATTAATTACCACATTAATTCTTATAGACGGCGTTCTTCAGTTCGGTGGTTTCAACATATTTCTCCCATTGCCACCAGTATTCAATCTACCTCTTAAATGAAGTATCTTATTTTACTCCTGTATACCAGTACCGTAATACTCTTTCGTATAAACTCGTGTTTTGTCATGAATTTCTTGAGTATAATTAAAATAAATGTGTATTGTTATGTAAGTTTGGATACTCAGAAACATGTTTCGCGGTGGCACGCACGGGGAAGATACCTGGATAAGGAAATCTCCCAGACGTTGTGTAGGTCGGTACTGTATCACCATCCAGCGGGAGAGGAACACCGACACCTGTCGAGATAAAACATTCTCGGGAACATAATGGGACTCGTGACCATAGCAGTTAATATGCTCAGAAACACGAATTATCATTCCGTAATATAGGATTTTTTGGTTTTAATCTAATTTAATAAGTTTTTATTTCTATAATCACCATTCATTTCAATACGAATAGGCAGATAATGCCATTTTAATTTTGATACTTTGCTCACAATGTGCATTTTGTAACGGTTTGGTGCTCAAAATTACACTCTATTCTCAAAACAGCTTTCACTTCGTGTCTGTGACTTAGGATCTTTCCAGTGCATTGCAGTAGAGGATAGAAAATGATACTCGTATATGATTTATGAGCAATCGTATCAAAGTATGAAATTGAGGTAAGTGTCGTCATGTAAAAGATAATTTTATTCATCTGTAATGAAATTTAAATTGCTGTGCAACATCTTCAGTTCTGCATTTGCTATAGAAACTGTCTCTACAACCAATTTTACATTTTAAATATATTTAATTATTTAATGATGGTATCAAACATAATTAATTTTTATATATAGGATGATGACTAGTTTTGTGCAAAATGATAGGAAATAATGTAAGCACAGTGATTTACAGACTTTTACAATTCTTCCAATAAGCATTACTTCACTACCCAACTCCTACCTCCGCTCTCGCGGTGACTATGGCTGCTACGAGATCGTTACTGCCGCCTCCGCTTTGCCACGCTCTCGAAGTCGCCGCAGGGGGCACCGCCAACGCAGCCATTGCCGCCCAGGGGCACCATCTGTGCCCACCGCTCTAATTGAGACGAAGCAGCTCGCGCCGCGCCGTCAGCGTGTATCTTGACCCCTGCTCTCTGCTCCACCGCCGCATCGATTCCGACCTTCCGCCTTTTTCACGAGGCCCACCCCGCACTTTCCCGTGGCCAGTATTTTCTTTGTAAACAGTCAGAATGCTGGGGATGAGTGCCTAACTCAATACTGAGCGTATGTGAGGCAGGAGGCTAGGCGCCATTGTGACCTTTCTTTTCCAGGTGGAAATTGTGGTACGCCTCTATAACTCTAATTTGGTGTAGGTTATTGATAGCTCTGTTTCAAAATACGTTGTTACAAAAGGGGAAAACATTATTTCTTTTGACAGAAGTATTCGAGTATGCAAAAAGGTTCGAAAACGATTGAGGTAAGCGGACTTTATTTCTGAAAAAATAATTTCAGATATTAAATTATAATACTTGCAATAAGATACGGACAACAAATATAACTGGTATTTTGTCAAGTCTCATTGATCAATTTGAAAAGAAGTCATTATTCTTCATCGGCATGATCATCAGGGGTGCGTTTATCAGTTTTCCAATACTGGGTCTTTGGATTTTGTATGATATCAAGCCTCAAATCACAAAGAAGTCCAAAAAATTCTCCAAAAGAAGTAAAGGAGTGTCGTACCAGCCGTGCGAGCGCATCTCTTATTATCAATTTCGGAGGGAGAGAATACGAGGAATTCCATTAAATATATTTTACATGCAAATCATGAGAGAAGAAGCTTTAATGTAAAAATAAGGGCGCGTAATTTAAGATACGATTTTTAATGATAGATTGAGCAAGGATGTTCTTTACATTCGAAACAATTGCGGCTGCATAGTTTCTCCGTCGCAACGTTTGTAACGTTTCTCCATCAGTGTACGCCTTGATGTGACAGTGCATGCAATCCGTTAAACACAACTGCGCATCGGGTTGGATGCTTTACTCAATCAGGCGCTTCTTCTGTCCAATGGACTCGACTTCAGCAGTCTTTAGTCACTAGTAAAATATAGTATAGCCTATTTCCCTCCTGTTATTTTTACTGTGAATATGATTTACCTGAATTTGTAGAGTTAATAGTTCGTGTTGTATATATTATTACATAATTCTCGAATTTTCTTTGTTCTACGTTACAACAAACAACACAGTCCAATCTCAAATGGAATATCCATATAAATGAATCGAAGACTAAATTGCGTTCATTATGTTATGCATTCAGTATTCATTCACATTCAGTAAGTGGTCATTGACAGTCATTCACAGTCAGTAAGCCTTCATTGACTGGTGTATTTTGCGAATGCACATTCCTCCCTGGCATATAGAATAATATTCTAGAGAAGCACATCCTGTAACACCCAGACTTTTACATTGAAAAAAAAAATTCGAATAATAAACAAATGTCATGTACGTGATTCCTGCAACCCTCTCTTCATTGAGCTTTTATATCGTATCATTGACTTCCCGGTTGATTTACGGATCTGTAGTATTATCCAAACTAACTTCACGGTGGGAACATATTTTCATGCAATAGTGATATTTGTAATTACAACGCACGCCGTAAAATTAACATACATCAGGCGTTAGTTTCAACACCTCACTACACAATCCACCTACATTACAAGCACGTTATTTTATAACTCATTGTGAGTTGACATTAAACCATTAAAATAGTTTTAAGGTCAAAGTAAAATATTTTCTTCTGCAAGACTATTTCTATTCAATTAGAGACTATACTGACCTTCAAATAAAAAAAATCTCTCACATATAAATCAGTAGTTAATATTTGAACTGTATAATTTTAAAAAGACTAAATATGCCTCCAATAAGTTATGTAGTTGTGCATCTGACTTAATGATCCATCTCGATTTGAGATGCGACATCGATGTCAAAAACATCGATTTTTTTGTAAAAACATCGAATTTTTTGTAAAAACATTGATGTTTTAAACATCGATATGTATTGTCAATGATGTTTTTTCGTTTCCGATGTTTTGTTTATGAATGAAAAATTTTCGTGATGACAATACTGTAAAAGTTAAAATATGAAATAATAACAGATAGTAATATTGTTATTCATGTGTTTGAACCAAAAGACTTCCTTCATCGAACAAACTCTCGCCCAAGATGACCTCCGAGCCCCTCTTGTGGGCGTAGGGTCTGCCATTCTTTTCTCGTATCCTTATTCAGCCGAATTCATAAACATGACCGCTGTCAAATTGAGTATTAACGCACACTAATTTAATGTTAGAGGTTACTAATCCATCTAAGAACATCGATGGTTTTTAGCCGATGTATTTTGAACATCGATGTTTGCTAACATCGATGTTTTGTTATCGATGTCGCATCACTAATATTGCTCAGGTTTTTCGTCCTATTTCTCTGAGTTGTTTTGCTTCTAGACGAAAATATTGCTTCACTCTGCGCATGTTCTGTTGAGCTCTATTTTTGTTAGTTGTGGTAGGAACCAGGTAGTGGATTGCTTTTTGTTATCAGTAGTAATATATCAATCTGTAGATCGTTTACCCATGCCAGTAAATGTTCTATAACTCGGGAGCGAAAAATTCTATTTTTTCAAATGGTGCTAACGTCATTTTTGGTACTGTTAGTCATCAGTTATAGAGCGATTTGTGGTAAAAGGATAGGGAATTTAGAGTCCATGAAAATGTGCGCGGATTATAGTATTTCTTACACATACGTCGCATACAATTTTTGCTGCCCTTTGACGAAAATAAATGAAATTAAATAAAAGTGAATGAATGAGAATGTTTGATGTTTTGTTTATTAGTAAATTTATTTTATCAGTAATAATATCCGAACTATCTACTTTTCCAAGAATTGTTTTTGTATCTCTCAACATATGTTTCTGGGTAGGAAACAATGAGAAGTTTCAAAATGAAATTCTGAGGATTGTTTCTTCACCTTAGCTGTGGCAACATTTCTCCGAACTCCGTCTTCACTAGACCGCCTCCGTTTCTTACTTGTTAATCTTCGAAAATTATGGCTTTACCTCCTCGACAGCGGTCTCGATTCCTGGTACATAGTCTGAGTAGGAAAAGGCTTAAATATGTTTTGCATAGTACTTGATGCTCCTGTCTGAGAACCCTGACTTACCTCACCTGGAGCGAATGACGAGCGCATTCTTCTTGTACCCCGCTCTCAGCCTGTCCATTGTGCTAGCGGACCCGTCGCTTCCTTAGGCCCTACAAACTCACATCCCCGTTCCATCACTTCTAATCCCTCACTTCTAAGCCCAGATGAACTGTATCTGCATTTGCCCCACTGCCGTTCTTAAAACGTTCCTCCTCTCGCCTTGGCTAATGCTCCGCCTGCCCATAAATCCGCGTCGCGTTTGTCCTTTACCACTCTCATGCACCCCGCTCTGCTCTTAACCCACCCTCAGCTCTCATCTCGCTCTCCAGCTCTCATCCTTCTCCCAGCTCTTACCGAGTCCCCACTCTTCCCCGAGTCCTGTCCCCGCTCTCACCACCGCCTGCGCTTCTAATCGCGACTTCGTTCTCTCCCTCGCTTCCGCGCTGACCTTGTCCCCGTCCACCCCCACTTCCTCCCTCCTCTCGCGAGTCTCTCGGGTCTCTTGTGTCCCTTGAACACTTTCTCCCGATCCCTCGCCTTGGCCGACGCGCCGACGGCTGTTGCCGGGTTCTGCGCGCGGGGAGGCGCTGTATGCCGAAGGAGGGGTCCTCATGTGTACGCAGGGCGGAGGGCAGCGCAGCTAAGGCGTCCCCGTGGCCCACTTGGAACAGCCTTCCGCCCTCACTCAGTCCTCTCGGAGGAGCCCTCACAGGGCTCCGGCTTTTCGTCCGCTGGCCACCCTCACCGCGCAGCCGCGCTCTCGCTAATGAGATCTCGGCGTGGAAAGTAGGCTCCCGCCATCTCTTTGTCAACTGTTGCCTCTCTATGTCTCTTGATCATCTCAACTCGGACGCTGTAGGAATTCTGTACTGGAACCCATGCTTTCGTATTTATGAATGAGAACGTGGACGTCTGTGCCACTCGTTTTAACCCGTTTATGAGTAGCTAATCTCTTAATACGGCGTTATTGGTTTACAGTATACTACGGAAGTCGATGTAAATAGCAAAATAAAATAATATCTGACGATCATGTAAACATATTTTTATGAAAATAATTATCATTTTAATAAACAATAACTTAATAAAATTATCTCACCGTTTTTAACATTAAAAAAGAATGTGAGAAAAGGCTTGACACCTTTTGTATTACAGCTTTCAATTGATTTAAGACAATGTGATGATGATGAATGACGTGGAAACATGATGGGCTCTTATAGTAACGATAGTATCTCCTGGCGAGGATAATCTCTTATCTTCGTATATCAATACAATTCATAGAGACTGTATTCGGAAATTCTGTGAAACGGTCAGACTTTATACATGTTCTTTCGGAATTTGGATAAAAACAATATAAAGCGAAAAAGCGTAGAAGTGAAAACGTTGAGAAGAGAAGACGTAATAATGAAGACAATTGGGTAGCAAGGAAACTGTGACAGCGACAGAGGCGCTCTCGCAGATTGTTTCTTTTGCTTTCAATCAGATTTCCTCGTTGGGAAGAAACAATTGACCGTAGCGAGGTCCTTCCAGATTAAGTTACCGATCTTGTTTCTTCGCTGCCTTGACGTAGCTCGCCAGCGCACGATGATCGAAAAGGAAAGTCGCTAGTTCACGATAATTATTACTTGATTACATTTTCGCAGTAAAATGACATTGCATTCGCTTGGGTTAGCAAATATTTATTAAGGTGACAAGAGAACACAACTGTTAGTGCTCGTAGGCGAAACGAACACGAAGAGAAGTCATGGTAACGAGATTCCACGGTCGACAGGCAGCCTGATTGGTGTGCATGTTTCATGGACACTTGTCACTGAACCACTGTGGGTGTGTTCAGCAGCTACACTGCTTAGCCATTGCCTGTCGCCTCTAGGGCTAGGTGACATCGCACCTGGACAGCTCCAACCTATCTGCTTTGTCCTCAGCAAGCTGAAAACGCGCAAGAGAGAGGGGTAACGAAACGGCGAAACGAAGTGTTAACGAACAGAGAGAAATGGTCACCAACGACCGTTTTGTGTGCGTTTCATGATTCACAATAACTGGTCAAGGTCAGGCCTGTTCCGTTCTCATGTATACACACCAAAGATCGATTATCGATATACCAACCTGAAGCTTAATGTAGACTGTAAACTGTAGCGTTTAATGCAGAAACAGGTCTGTTTTCACATCTCTATGTTGTTGTCCATTTGACATAATTTAAAACGTAATTTCGCATTTCTTTTGGTTAATATATTAGGTGTTAAAATGTTTCATTAACTTACATAATGTGTTGATTGTTTCGTGCCAGGTGACGGGAGTGATACGTGGGGGTATCGCAGCAAGAAGTGTTGGGACATGCAGGGATATTTTTAGAGGGAAGAAGAAATAATAAGATACCGCATACCGTAAACGGTATGCAATAAGTAGTCGTAAGACAGGTTGAAAAAAGCGTACAGACGAGAGGTGGGTCAAACGAAGTCATTGTGTGAACACAGATAGCGGCAACCGAAAATATAGAGATGACTAACAAATACAGGGGGAAATCGGATAGCGAAAATAGAGCCGGGAAAGTCAAGGAAAGACGTGGACGCGAAAGTAGGCGCGCAAGGAGCGCGCAGGGCAAGGAGGGGGGGCGCGCGAAAATGCGGGGTGCTATAACAGGTCTCCCGCCCGCCGCCCGCTCTCCGCTTGCCGGGGATTTAAATAAAGCGGTCGGTTAAATTGGCACGTGTCGGCGTCGGAGGCTGCGTGTCACCGCTGCTCTTAATTAATGAGTGCAAAAAGGGCCTCGCGGCGAGGGCCGATGGCAGCGCTAGTGGTGGCGCGGTTTTGTGCGGCGTGATCGATGGTGGGTCGCGCGCTGACCGGTCCCTGCCCTCGGCGGCGGGGCCTGCGGAGCACCCGGCACAGAGCGGCCGGCCGTCGCTGACAGACGCACACTCAGGCGCCCGAGAGGAGGAATCGTCTCAATGAGAGAATTTCATCGCCTCTGTACGGAGGAAGATCTTTTCTCCTAGGAGATGATTAGGCCTGTCACCTAAAAAGAACAAGTGGTGCACTTACACCGCACAGATTTTTTCGTAATAATTCTGACGGTACTCGTATGCAGTATCGCCAGCGACTCGCGGATTCAAGAACTGGAGAGACGTGCTAAAAGCAAAACTCTCAAATGCAACAAATAAAGTCAACGATTACCTTCCCCTACTCTCCTATTAGATGCTAGGCATTCGATTTAGTATCTTATAGTATAGTATATTTGTACGGAGTAGTATATTAGTAAGGAGCCTTATTTAAGAAAATAGTTTTTACGTATTTGTTGAAAATTGTTACCATTTAACACAGAATTACGCTACTACCGATATTTAAACTAACTACCGATATTTAAAAAAAAGTGGGCTTCATGCCAGTAAAAAATTGTATTATTGCATTTTTGAGGACATTTTGAAAATGACATAAGGGCGTTAGAATAGTGAATGAACATTACGAGCTACTGTGCTTGTTTCTTTCACAAAAATAATTCTTGAAGAGTAATGTTTGTCAGTGAGCGAAAATATAAACAAAAGGTAAATAAAAATTGAAAATATGTTTAGAAAATTGTTTCTCCTTTTTCTACGTAATTTTGTATTTTAATTTGATGGTGTTTTAAAAAGCTGATGAAGATTTTTCAATCGTTTAGTTATCTGTTTCGTAAGACGTGATCTGCTGCCTGCGTGTATTGTGATTTTTAAGAAAGCTTTTAGGATTTGAACTCTGTTTTTTCTTGGCTGTGAAATATTAAGACCACTCACATGAAAACCGACAAAGTAGTCTGTAAAATAATTATTTTATTTTTTTGTATAATGTAAATTTGGAATTGCAGAATAAAATCGTTGTATTGCGTACATTAATGGAAAACACATCGTCCAATTAAGTCCAAATCAACCCAGTTAATAGTGAATCCATTGAGATCGAGGTATGTCAAGATTTTTTTCTGCTGTTAGTTCGTTATTGTGATAATCCCCGCATTTGGTTGCAGCACCAGCTGTCTCCGAGTGTAACTTCCTTCCAAGGGCGGTGGGTAAGGACGTCCCAAACGGAGTTTAAGTAGCAAATAGCCCCCAGGTAAGGGTTTCCGCAACTGCTCGGGAGCCCTCCATCGCTTTTCGGTGGTCATTCCCGGACATCGTGCCGTCCGATCGTTCCGTCGTTCGACCACCGGACGACAGATCGAGAGCTCCTCCGGCCGCCTCGCCTCGCTGATAACGTATCGCGCGGCGGCGAAGGGGGAAGGCGGGCGGGCAGAGCGTAGCGCGCTCGTCCGAGCTGGGCGGGGCGGGGCCGGACGGGTTTCAACGGTCATTTCTCATCCTTACACGGGATAGCTCAAATCCCTGCGCTTGTCTCGCCTCCTGCGGGGCACGACCTTTCCCTTGTTACGGCCGTGATCGGGCCGCAGCCGGCGGGGCGCGGGCGCGGGGCGGGCCACGTTGGGCTGCAGACTGAGGAGACGAGGTGGGAGGGGCCGCGACGGGTGGCAGGGGGGCGGGAAGAGAGGAAAGCCCACTTCTCCGCCCGTTCGCCTCCCCGCGATCGCGCGACGCCCACGATGCTGCGCCGCGTTGCCATTCGTGGGGCACGACGATTCGCCATCAATCTTGATTTGCCCATTGTCTTTTCTTGTTCTCTGCCCCCATCTTCTTTCTCCGCCGTTTGGCCATTCGTTGGTCTGTCATCAATCTTCATTGGTTCACTTGTATTTCTGCTTTATTTCTCCGTCTTCCTCTGTCTCTATCTTCCATGATTCGTTACTGTACATATGATTCGGTTTAGTATATTAATCTTTGTTTTTTTTCCTTCTTCGTGATGCATCACACTGCAATAAAGAGTTGACTCGATGAAAATGAAATTCTGTTAAACAGTTTACTATGTAAGTTCAAATTGTCTGAATTTTAGAATTCTTGAATTTTCAGGTTTTAGAACCGTCGGAAATGTAGCTGTCTTTACATAACACTGCTGTCTGTTAAATATTATGGACGATATTTCGATTCTGCGTAAGCGAAATCCGATATTCAGTTTCTCTTTTGGTATATAACCCATTTCTCTCTCTCCTTAATTATCTCATCTCCCTTTCATACTATCGCTCCTTTTGCGAAAATCTAGTTTCGTAAAGACACTCCTCCATTTTGTGCCTCTTTGTGTCCTCAAATGTAAACTGCCATGTTTTTATTATTTTGGTACAATGTAACTTTGTATTAATTTTCGTGGCACACAGTTAGCACGATTATTGAACGAAATTACTCAGTGGGAGCCTAACTGATATTTTTATTAAATTAATAATACAGGGAACCAGTGTCAGGATATGAAAGATCATTCTTAGTGAAGTCGTACGAAATTGTATCATCCTTCTCTGAATTAATGAATAATTAATAGATTAGTTCGTTTTGACGTAATAATATTCCGAAATCCATTAAGACTCGTTGCCTTGAGAACTTTGTAAGTAAAGTGACAAACTTCTGTACGAAAGCCTATTTAGAATATTATTAATATCACAGTGATAAAATTGATGTTTTAAGTGCTCTAATAAATTGAGTGTTTTTTAAAAATTTCTTCCTGTACTGCGTTTCCGTCGCCCTTATGTCCTGTTTCTGCACTCGTGTCTCCAGAGAACTATCACCTCCACCGCACTGCCGACGCCTCTGAAAGATGCGAATCAGAAAAGGGCGGAGGCGGGGATTCGGAGGTAGTCTCACGGCGAACATGGTCGACGGACAGGGCCACGCGGGGGGCGTCGACACGCCACATGCGCCCTTCTTCCACGACACCTGGAAATTGCCTGCGAAATGATCGTTAGGGATGCGATGGAGACGGCGATGGTGAAGGTGATGGCGATGGCGATGACATTACCTAGGGCAAGCGTGAGGGCAATTCCAAGGGCGAAGATAACGGCAACGGTAATGCTGCCGAGGAAGCTGAGAGGCAATCAGAGAGAGAGAGAGAGAGAGAGAGAGAGAGAGAGAGAGAGAGAGAGAGATGTGGAGAGACGGAGAGTGAGAAAGTGAGAAAGGTGGAAAAGAGAAACGTGGAAAAGAGAAAAATATGGAAGTGAGAGAAAAGTAGGGAGAGGAAGGTGTTAGGTGAAAGTTGAGCGTAGAGACGGTTCTTACGATATGGCTCTCTCGAAGTGGAGGCAATACTGTTGCTCCTATTGTTAATATACGATTAAAGTGTACAAGTTTTAATGTAGATTTAAGACTTTTTTTTTGAGTTTGAGATTATCATTTTGTACAAATGTTCTTAGTATACATCGCAGTGAAAGGAAAGGAAGCTTAGAATAGGAAATTCCATGGACATTGCATGCTAAATTTGCTTTAGCTCCAGGTGATCCAGGTGGTTTCTTCCCATCAATTTCTGCTTGAGGTGAGGTTAGTACCTCAACACTGACCTCTACTTGGTCAGGTTCTATTACAAGAAGTGGTAGTTTGAACACCTGCTCAGTTATCGGAAAATTCTAAATCTACCAACACACTAAGTAATAATTTGTGGGTACTAAGCGAATACTTTACCACGGGACCAATAAAATGTTTGTCATTGAAGGGCGAAACCAAGAGTAAATATTAATGATGCGTAACAGTAGTGATAATAACAGTGAAGATGTTTTAAAATAAGATAGTACAAATATTGTTCGTCAATAATTACATCATGCGTCAGAAATGTTGCATTTAACTTAGAAATACGCAAGATAGTTTTCAAATGTGCCAAAGGCACAGCATTGAAGATGATATATAAACACATGATTTTGAGACGAATACGTGTGTAATATTCACCTCTGAAATCACGGTGCTTTTACGATTTTGAGATGGTATTAAGCGTTGGAGATTCACCACTGAAGAGTGTGACCGCAAAGTCGGCAGGTCGACGACTCTCCTTTGCAAATGGATAACAAGGCCTGCCTGGCCATTAACGAGACCAGTTACTTCTTTCTTCGAAAGCGGCTCACTGCGAAATTGGGTTTCAGGAGCAGATTCATTGCGAATTGAATTCGCCGTACCTGTTCTCTGGTGCTCATGTCGATGTTAGGTTTTTATTGCAGGCTGTTAAAGTACAACAACTGTTGCACTGTGCGCGTGGAGGAGGGAACGTTTACTTAGAAAATGGAAGAAACACGGCGCAGTCTCTGAATAACTAAGAATGTAATTTAGCATAAACATCTGAAAGGGGGAATTCATTACTAGAGAATCATTTCGTTCTCCGGTATTGAATCGCTTTCTCTCTTTCTTGAAGTGAATAAAGTGAGGATGCAATATTTGATGTTTCGATCCGCAATTAACAACTATGAATATGTTGATGAAAATGTGTGTTTTATCTACATAAAGTTAACGAGAGATTTTCACCTGATTTGGTGTACGAAATGTTTTTAATTTATAAATCTACTCATGACATTACACTTTGCATTTCGCGTTCTCTGAAGCCCATGAAGCGTCAATCTCAGTATAACGATACTGCGTTCGTGATCGTGTCTTTGATGGACGGGCGTTCTGTTGAAGAGGCGTGGTTATGTTTCCATGAGACGTGGCACGGAATATTGAGAATGTTAGTAGTAGGGCAAATGCGATTGCAGTATCGTGCACTTGCATTCGAAACCATTAGCGATGGCAGTGCTCGTGGCTAAATGCTGATCTAGTATTCTCTTGGGGAAGCAAGCAAACCCCTAGCGGAGTGCTGGGCGCATGCTTGTGAAATTTTAAGCGCTCCAAGGAGCATTAATTACAGCTTGAGCTTGCGCATGTCGAATATCTAGACGTAGGGACAGGAATTTAATGCAACGGCATCCTCTCATTTTAGCATGTAATCCTCTTCGTTGACTATCGGATAACCGCTTCGTGATAGACGTGGCAGCTCCTTTCCACCAATGAAGTTCTCATCGGCAATCTTGTCATAGATTCTCAGTAATTTATAGATAATGTCATTCGACGAGAATATACCGGTTTGATATAATGTATTAATCCAACTGTGCTGGTTTTCATAATTATTTTCGCAGCAACTCTAGGAAGAGTTCGTTAATTCTCGTGATGTCAATTACAAAATGCCTCCCTACTAGTCCAGAATTCAAGGAATTGTGAAAATACATTTTTTAAATTTCATGAATATTAAAATAGATGTGGGGCTTCAAAGTCGTGTTTAAACAACTGCGGTTTCACGTTTTCACATATGTTACCTTTCTGAATATCGGGAAAATGTCATTATTCTTTTTCCTTTACAGTGTAGTATTAAATTCGTCAATCAGTTTTATTTCGGTATCGAATTGTTTTTTCAGCACTCGTGCATGGAAACCTCTTCTTTCAGCTATTGTTTATTGCTTTGAAAATCCCACATTACGGTACGCGAATGGCAAAGTAGCATTTTGCGCTTGGATTCGCAGTAAAATAGATATTTTATTGAACTAGTTCAGAAAGTGAGTCCCTACAGTTGAAATTTCTGAACGAGGTGTCGATAGCCGAAGCCGAAATATACGCCAGACACTTACGTTCGTCTTTTGTACATTGTGTGTGTACGATTTCTTGAAAACTTACGAGTATATAGTTTTGTGATCATTCAAATCAGACCAAAGCAGAACTTTTGATTGTATTCCTCTTTTTCAGTTAATGTGTTGATATGTACCTGACGTTATGTTCGCCTGAAATGTTAAAAGTCTAGAACACTTATCTCTGAACCTATAGATAATGAAGTATTCTAGACGTCTCTTCTGAAATCATCCACTTAAGTAATTCTCCTTATCACGCTTACCATTATTTTTGGGACCTGTCAAATGTTTCTTAGTTTTGTAATTGACATTTTTCTTAGAAGAGAATAAGTGTGACGTCATATTGTGAGATTTTTTGAGTCTTTTTCATTCTCTGGCCTCATTTTTTTGGTAGTGTATTCTTGCGACTAAGGCGTCACATCCCGCATTAATGCCGCGCATGTCGACCGTGCGCTTGGCTGCAGCAGGGGTACCTGAAAGCGGAGACTATTTGTGGAATAGAAATCATTCCAATTGTGTTAGCTGTCGGATGTTGTTCGCGCCGGCGGTGGGGGCGGTTGCGGCGGAGGCGGTTGCCGAGGCTAACCCGAGGAGGAATCGACTTTACTCCGACACGTGTGAATGATTCGATTTGCCGCGGTGGCGCTGGAGGAGGTGGCGGCCTTTGCCGCTGTTTCTGCTGTAGCGGCGGCGTAAGACGGAGGCGGCCGCCTGTTGCTAGCTTTCGCCAGCTCCTCTGTTTCGCAAGTGGAGCAGGGGACGAAGGCGGATGCTTCACAACGGAGAGGGGGGAGGGAGACCTTATTTGTGCATTTCCTGTGTATGTGGATTTGCTGATTGAGTTAGTGGGGCGCGAACAAAGATATTTTGGGAGTCAGACGCGACAAAAAGTGTTGGTATTTCTTTCGTAATAAAGGCCAGTCGTGTTTTTATGTTAGGGATATATGGTTGAAAATACCTACCATTTTGTTTTTTTTACTCCTGTTTCACTGCAGCAATAGCAGATACGCATTGTATCCGTGCACCGTAATTAAATTTTATTCAGATTCCTTTCTAATAAGCCATTATATTATATATGCGGGAACTAATGTATGTATTAAGTATACAATGTTTCTCAAAGATTCTATTAATTTTATACCCCATTTTCGCATTATTCGGTTCTACTAGGACTTTTGAAAGGGCGGTAATTTCCTGATATTTCTATCAGGTACCACCATTTGATTTATTCTCAGGGTTGACCTTTGCGTAAATGAAACAAAATCGTTTCTTTCCGATTTATTTGTTCAATTTTCCAACGATTTAAAGAACTAATGCCTTCTCTATGAGTAGTTACGATGTTTTCTACAGCTCCTCTGCGCGACATGCATGACAGCGCAGAGCAACAATGAAATTTGAAGCTGAGATCTCATGATACCGACGGTGTAAACTCGCGGTTTTGTCTCGGATGTCGGGATGGCATCATGGCAAATCCGCTTTGTATTGTCGTTTTCTAGCGTGAGCTAGCCCGAAAGCCATGAGCTCGCCTTTGACGTCCCTGCTGTAATTTCTCTCTTGGCGACTGCGCCACAAAATGTTCCAGTTGAGTCCCGGGCCGAGATGATTTCGTGGGTGGCCGCACGCGTGGAGCGAGGAGGAACGGCGAGGCCCGCGAGTCGGCGGAGGAAAGTGAACTCGGCGTCGTGCCTCGGCGTAGTAAGTCCGTGTGCACGCCGTCCTCGCCCGGCCTTCTCTTCCCCTCGCGGCGCCTTTTGACTTCGTCGGTGGGCGATGAGGACGGCGAGGTAGAGGAAGCGCCGCGGTTGGAGGTATTCAAAATCCAATTCCGGACGGCTTACGCTCCAGTTTTCGCCGTTTCAGTTATGTCGCCGGGCGTAGGGGAAATGTCCCCTTCTATTGGAGCTGGGGGTCCTTAAACTTCTCTAATTCAGAGCTGAGTAGAAATATCTTAGAATTCAGGCGCACCATCTAAATGCGTTAAAAAGCAACATCGGCTTATATGTGATTATAGAATTAAATTTTTATATCGACATGCCAGATTTCCACGATTTAAAAATGTGATGAAATGTGAACTAACAAAATACGATTCTTAAAAATTCAATCAAACAAATTATTGCAAAGTAATTGAATATGATAAATTAAAAGTGTTGTCTGGTATTAAACATTTATTTTGCTAATAATCGTTTCGATACCAGACAACTCCTTTAATTTACCTTATTTAACTATTAGAAAGTATCTACTTCACCAGCGATTTAATTAATAATTGCAAGTAATATTCTGTGTTAAATAACAAAAACTATCAAGTCAGTTCACGTTTGGAAAGACATGATTTGTTATGTTTTCCGATGATATTTTGTTTCTTTTCTGTTATTGTTCTTTACGAATAAGGGATATAATAATATTCGTGTTGCACCATTTTTCATTAAGCACGCGACACTCACCTTTCTCCTATATGGACATAGACCGAAGAGTTATAAAGCGATCACTGAAAAACTGCAGAACTGTGTGGCACATGGATTCTGAGAGCCAAACATTTACGAATATAAAACTTCTCAAGAAAGGCCTCAGCCTCAATTTTTAATTTCTCACCTTCTGGGAACCCAACGGGTAATATAACTTAATAATATCTAGTCACTGAGCCACATCAGACAGTGAAGAAATTGTCACAATAGATGACATGGACCCGGCGGGGGCAAGAGAAACTCGAAAAGTACATGAGTAGCGTTCTGAGATTTCTAAAAATGCGGGTTACTCTTCATTCGATTGCTGTCTGCGGTCTGTCGGTGCCATTATTCGTTGATGTCAATATACCGTTGTTACAGAATACTTTTTGTGAATGTTAAAAATATTTTAGTTTGGTATTATATCTAATCAAAAAAATATTTGGTGCAAATCCTTCTTTAGATTGGTTTTCTTTTCATATTGCCCTTGTGAGGGATACCTCTAAAAAAAAAAAAATTTTAAACGTTGACACTGGTATTTAGAGTCTTTTAACAATGAACAATTGCCAAATCGAAAACAATATTGTACTTAAAAGTAATACATCTTGTATGGATATCTGCCAAGAAATACTCTTCTTTCTGTTTCAAACTTTTCGTATATAATATTTTTTTATTATTAGTGACATACTTCATGGTTAATGAATTAAACTAAATTATTATAAAATTCACTAAAACTTAATATCATTTGTTTTTACTTTTAATCTTGGTTTGCACATTTTACTTCAGATTTGTAAAACCACGCGAATTTCCTTCCAAATTTCTGAGTACTGAGAAGTTCTTACGTTTTTATAGAGATACTCTCTGCCTTAAATGTTAACAGGGCTTGCCGTCATTTTTGTGACTTTTACTGGGAATGTAGGACTTCCAAGAAGTTTTTCAACGCTCGGAACTTTAAAATAGAAACATTAAATTTGTACTTTTACACAAAATTTGCTTTGAAAAGCATTTCACGCTTTATGTCAATTGAATTTTTTGTCAATACAGACAGCTTAATTCAAAGACCGTTATGTTCGTTAATTAGAAAGTTTTGCAAATTTTGAATGTGTCTTGTTTAAGGTAGTTTCCTTGATCAAATGTTCTTTGCCCATGCAGCAATGATATTCTCACGCAACATTCTAACAAAAGTTACTTTTCTTTTAGGTAAGAGAGTGACTGCATAATGGAGTGTATTGCTGACGACAGACGCGGCACAGGTAGGAGTCAACCTTGTTCGTATGCTTTGCATGCTCCTGCCCTTGTAGACTTTTTTGAAATACGACTCAGGGCCAGTTTAACACGAGGCAAGTGTAGCAAATGCCACGGTCCACGCTTTTTTGTAGATTTCTGTAAATGTTACAGAAACATGGTTAAAATGTAATCTATAAAGTGTAAATATAGTTTTTATTCATTATTGTAGTGTATCAAGATAGATTACAATAATAAGCGTAGCGCCCTACACTTCATCTATTCAATAATGATTATATTCAAACCTGTTTGCCTTGTCTCAAAGTTTATAAGTTTATTTCAAAATGAACTACTGATTTTCAAAACGCAATTTAGATTAAATAAAATTCAAATAATAAGATAAAAAACTTGTATTCCCTGGTTGGCGAAATCTTTTTCAGTTAAAAAAATATTCGTGAAGGTGAGTTGCGCTCAAATAGTGCACTGTCAGTGAAGTGTAAATATTTTTAACACATGTAAAATGAATTTGGAATATTCTTGTCAAAAAGTGTGTTACGGCGTCGCTAGGGACATGAGGCTTCGTAAGTTTTCTTTTGACTCATTTATTATGGCATGTTTTAATTTTACATCAATGAAACCCTGTACAATCATTTATAATATTAAACAATAGTTTACAAATTCAATAATGAAAATAAAATCAAAGAATTTTAATTCTGAGGAATCTTTATGATCGCTGCTATATATTATGTATTTATGCTTATCAAACGCCGAATATAGTTTAGACACATTAAAAAAACATTTCTACCTTAATTGATTATTTTTCAGCCGTGTAAACTATCTGAAACATAACGTCAAATACATACTTCCTGTTATGTTATATACATATTATACATGTGTTTGTTGTAAGGTTTATTGTTTAAAACCGGACGTATGTTATATAATATTGTTAAAATATTAACTTTTATTGTCAATTATAATTGCTAGGTTACACAAAAATATTAGTTATATTTTCCTCCTTAATTCCCAATTTTACTCGTTCAGGAAACTATGCTTATTTCCTTGTCTCACTTGCTCTCATTCTTTCACCAGACGATTCAATTTTGATAAATAAAAACCATGAGGTCCAAAGGCCAATTCACAAAGTATTTCGAAGGGAGTGGGATTTCGTTTCAGACGCCCATAAATATTTTTGTAATAGTAAGTTTTTGGTAATTGTTCTCGTGAAATAAAAAATAAACGAACATATTCGCAATGGAAATACTGCTTTGATCCGATCAATGGCAATTATTTTGAATAAATTGAGTTATAAAAATTATTAAACTGCCGGCTTGGAAAAGCGGCGTGGCGCCATCTGGATTCGCCACTGATGAGGGGCCCACATTTTGGTGCCATGGGCCTCGCGTAACCTGAAACCTGCCCTGATACGATCTAAGATTTAACATCTCCTACCTAGCATGTGTTGTTTATTCAAAATAAGCCGATTAGGGAATTTCTCCCTTAGAGACACTGCCGTTTCGCACTTCATCTAGAAGTGTATCTTCGATTTAAGTTAAGTAATTGCTGATATGATATCACAAAGGTAGTATATTAGAGAAGAAATCGCAATGTATGGCACATCACAAATTTGAAAGAGTTGTGGGAAGTTTTAAATATACATTGGTGGGAAATGTTTTTTTCTATATATCTTATTTGGCAATCTTCAGTGACATTGCATAAAATGATCTCTTTCGCAAGTACCGCATAACCGGAAACAAACAATCGTTGAAGAATACACACGAGCTCGAATAATCCGTTCTTCTCCCTCTCTAATTTCGCTCAACCAGACGGGATGTCCAGCCCTGCTTGGCGCGCTGCTCGCGCCGTATGACGAATGTCCGGACCGTCGGACGCGCGCGCCTGCCGACGGAAGCAGACAAATCGCGGGGGCCGGCGGCCCGCGGCGCTCGGGTGTCCCAGCACTCCCCCGCCACCCCCACACCCACTCCCACCCCCTCCCTTCTGCCCTTGCACCGAGGAAAAATAACGGGGTTGGACGTGCGCCTCGCCGCGAGCGAAAAAGAAAAGGAAGAAAAAAAAGAGGGAGAAAGAAAAAAAAAAGATCGGCGAGCGTGGAGCAACGAGCTCTCCGGCGCCACGGCCAGCATGATTCACGCTTGTTTTCGTGCGAGGGTTAGTGGTGGTGTCACGGTTCCGTTCGTGTGATTTCTAGCACGTATCGGATACATATCGATACTGCTGTCACGTTAACTGGGAAAGAATCTAATGTAGTACGTGTGGGCTGTATCCGATTTTGTCGTCCGTAAAAGGACGCTCCATTTTGCTTACCATTGATCACTCTCCTAAGTACGTTATATTTGGTCCAGATGATGTTCCGATTGTTCCCTCCGACGGGTCTTCGACGTGGAGGTGGATAGGAAGAGGTGGGAGCACTGATGTCTACGATCTCAGAGTCTGCCACATTCTCTGCAATGAGGAAATTATGAGTATTATGGGGTGAACTACTCGTTCAGTAGCAGCCGTGTAACTGGTGGTTTGGAAATTAAAAAAAGGTTCTTTCGGTATAAGAGGCGAAACAGGTTCGGCAGAGATATGGACTTATTTCTAATTACATATTGTCAAATTTGCTTCAGCTGAAAATTCTCAGATGATGATTATTCGTATTACAGACTGTAGCGTGGTGGGTTAACTAATTGTTAGTTTGGCGGCCGTGTTTCAATTCTCAGTTGGAATCTCACTGAGCATACACGATGTCCAGGCTTATATTCCGTGTGTACCGGATGGAGTATTCCGGGGTATTGAAGGCGAACGGGTCCTATCTCTGGCAATATCACCCCCGTTTCGTGTTAAAGGTCAGACCGATTACTACTTTCTTTGCGCTAGTTTATTACTGTAGAGGTACTTGTTATAATTATTAAATGTCAATTTTTCTGAGAGGAATGTGTGTTGTAATAAGTTTGTGAAACGTGTTCCAGAAATTTTCCAGTTTATTTTGCCTCTATCCCACTGTTGCTCCATTAGTTTGCTTCCCCGTGGCATCAGAAACATCTCTTCTTAAAAAACTCCCAATAAATATCTTAAGATATATCGACAGGAAAGAATTACGGTAAAACGCTTCCAGAAGTCCATTATTGAATTCGCCTTAAATTGAATCGCCTACTTTACTTCGACATCCGAAAGAACGTGGTGGGTGTTCACCGCCGGAAGAATTCACTCCTCGTCCACGGAACGCACAACTTTCAATCGACACGCCGAGAAGCGAGAATCGAGAAGCGGGGTGTACGGAGCCGGCATTTTCCACCGAAGCTCCCCTACGAGACTCGGGGCCGTGCGGAGGAAGCCTGGCTCTTGCACAGGCCGCAAGCGCCGCTTCGCGGGATCAGGCCCGCCATCGACCAGACGCCGCACCGGGGTCCGGCACAGCGCACGCGAAAGCCGCCTTCGTCAATCGAGAAGCTCTCCCAGAGGCAGGGAGATCTTTCCTCGGCTGCAGGCACAACCGAAGCAAAGTGTCCAGAGCGCTACCTTCCTGACTCTGGGTCTTATGTTAAGAGTCATACCACTTACTGACTGGAGTTGAGGATGGCTTTTCTGACATCCTTTTCCAGTCAGCTTTGCCGTCTCTGGTAGTCTTGATAATGAGTGTTGAATGGAAGATAAAAGGTTGGGAACGAGATGATGGGTGACAGTTGATACGCGGAAGTATGAAAAGCGAATTTAGCAACAACCACCTGGTGAAAACGATCAGGCGTTATTCCAGACGCTTTCAGCCCCGTCTGCTTAGCGATGTTCCACGTTCCTGAGCCACCGAGACCGAAATTTTAAATGCTGGACAATCCGTGTACAATTTGTTGCTCGGGTTTCACGGCGCTTATAATTGCTGAATCGTTGTTAGTGTCAACATTATAATTTACTCAACCTATTGACCGCCTATAGTGTAGGTTGTAGTAAAAGTCAGAATCATTGTATTTAAGTTCACAATGGGTCGATTTGTCCATTTGTGAAAAATACGAGTTCATGAACATTTTCGTGCTGTTGTCCCGTTTCTCCAGCGTTCATTCCGTCACGTATTCCATTTTCGTGCTGAATACTCGCACTCTATGGGATACCTTTTGACAGCTGTGATGAAATTGATCTGACTGCAGAGTTGGGACCATTGTGCCACTCTCCCCAATTAAACAATTGAATAAATAAAATACATTCCCCTCGGGGCGACGGCTAATACGGGGCAGGAAAGCACGGTCAAATGTTTTCAAATTACTCCTAGGAGATTATGTAGAACGTTTCTATTAAAATACATTCACAATTTATATGAAATCAAAATTCAGTGAAAAGGACTAATAGGCAAAAAACAAGTGCCCCTTGATGATCGTAGACAGTTTTATGAAATAAAAGCAGCTTCATATCCCTGCTCTCTGTTCCGTACCTACTGTTTATTGTGGCCATCCTCTAATTGAGTGTAATAAAGTATTAAAACTGAAACACAATAATGGACGGCCTGGACCTTGTTCATTACTCCACGTCAGTCATTGTTTCGCAACATTTGTCCAGAACATTTTCATTGGATATTTCCTGAAACTGTGTTAAAATTCAAGTGTGTCACTGTTGGCGTATATAATTCAATTATTTTAGTTTTTTTCAACTATGTAAACGGAGAGTGGGAATTAGAGGAGCAGAATCGACCTCCCTTCCGCGTCCTCACCACCGCCTCTTCTTTTGCTCATCCTTCCCTTCCACATTCTCCTCGGCCGGCGTGGCGTGGGGTGCAGCTCGATTTGTTACGTGGCCAGAAGGAGTGGGGAGGTCTCGGGCGACTTCTCCGCATCGCAGACTCGCCTCCGGAACTCGTTGGCTCGTTTCGCCCTTACGACTTCGTTCCAGTGGGCGAGCGGGCGAATGGGGCGGCGGAGGACCGGGGGTCGAGGCCGTGGGCGGGGCGGCAGCGGCAGCGACGTCTCTCTCTCCCACGCCCCCGCCCCCGCCCCCGTCCGACGCACGCGGGCCACCGCTCCGCTTCCTCCATCTCCCCTCGCGCCGCCTCCCCGCCGACTCGTCGCTGGCTCGCTCTGCTGGCGACAGCTGCTCTCGATGAGTGCTCCGCTGTTCCCCGCCGCTCCCCCCTCCCCGGCGCCGCTCCGCCCACTGCGCTCGGCGTCTCGCCCCAGTTGCGCGCGTGCAGGGGAGCGACGCGACCTTCGACTCGGAGAAAAAGTTGCCGGCCAACAACGCTGAAAGTTGCGGAAAGATCGTGCGGGCGATCGTGGCGGTGAGGGGCTGCGGTAGGGAATTGGTGGCGTCATAAACACGCGCCGGAGCGTTCATTCATGCTTGCGGGGGGGGGGGTGATAGAGCAGTTATTTACGAACATTGACGCCAAGATATTTAGCATCACAATGCAGTCCATCAGTGTAATAATCAGATAATGCCGATAAGATTATTTTGTAGTCTAACCTTCTTCAGGGAATGAATTCCCTAGCACTGATTGAATGTATTTCACCCTTAACTCGATTGACATAAAAATTTGCGACGAATAAAATGGTTCCAGATAATAGTGAAAAGTGGATTATCCTTTTTAGTACAGGTGGGAAACGTGGTTGCTTTATAACTAGTTACAATATCCTTCTTTAATAATGTGTATTACTATAGCTATTCATAGTGTGGTTTTCCGTGTTTGGTTGTTAAAGGGTAAGAATTGTGACGTGATTCGCATTGCTATCACTCTTCTCTCAAAAGGAAAAAAAAAATATAACAAATATTTCATTTCCCTTCATTTAAATGTTCTTACTGCTATTCTTCTCAAAATAGCCTGACGGAAATGAAGACGTCAACTTTGACATATTGTCTCCCTACAAAAATTTTTGCTCAGCATAAAGAGGGATTAGTCGAAAAGTGTAGAATATAATCAAAACACTATTGGACATCTACCAACGTTATGAAATATAGAATTTTTTCGGAAACGTTTTTATGTAAATACTGTTTCATTTCAACAAAATGTGCAAAGTAAATTTCTTTTGAATGTTAATTTTGTAGAATGTATTCGTTTTTAAGTAAAGTTCCGATCGGCACCTTTCCGTTGTTTAATTCAATAGCGCGTTGAATTTTTCTTCTTCGGGTTATCTTACAGGTTTTGCAATAGTTGAAAATAACTGCGCCAGCATATTATCAGAAGTCTGATATGCCCTAGACTCCGTAACAAAACTTAATCCGGCTGACCTGCCAATATGTAGTTGGCGGACGTGTGCAAGATACACGACGAGGTTATTAGAAAGCAGCGGTGTTAGTGACGGTTCTCGCTGAGTTGAAAGTAACTTCTGCTTGCGGGATCCTCGTGAAGATGGGCGACCGCGTTCCCGACGCGCGTGTCCCTCTCTGGACGTCGGTGGCGCTACCCGATGGCCGGTATTTGGGGAATCCCCCCCCCCCCGCGCTGTATTTCCAAAGGAGAAATCCTTTCCCTACTGATTTTTATTACTGATGTGTAATAAATATACGTCATATATGTTTGATAAAAACATACAGTTTTGATTCTTTTAAATACAATTGCGTTAAAACATTCGCGAACATTTTTAGTCGAGATACCAATAGAATCCTGTATTATGATTAGATTATATTAAGATTATTTTCATTGATGAAAAACATTTGCACTGATCTGTTTGTGCTCCATGGTATCGCATATTTGCCAGTAAGCGTCACCTCGTAACCTACGGGCTGAAAGCAGTTTTGGAGATCGTAATAACACATTGCGTTTGTCGTTCATCAAACATTGGAAATCCAACGCGTTGCTCTCGGTGAGGATGATTGCGGGGGTGGCGCGGCAAATGCAGGCTTTTGTTGTTTGCGATCGCATCATCCCCGACAGCATCTCCGGCCGCAGGCCCGGTCGCCGGAAGTCTTCTCGGATAACCCCTGCCACGCTCGTCCTGCGCTCTTCACCGCTCGCTGAATCCCTCTCTGCCTGTGGCCATGCGAGGCCGTTCTCTTTTGCCCTTGCCCCACGTCCCTCGTTCTTTCTCTCTTTTGACACTGCTTCTCTCGCGCTTCTCTGTGCCTCACGTTATTTGTTTAACTCACGATATTCGCCCCCTTCACCGCCCACTCCTCGTCCTTTTCTTCACGTCTATTGCTTCTCGCAACTCGCCTGATGCCTTTGGCGACTCGTCCCACGACGATTACTAAGAAAATATTCAACAATCTTGTCTCCATCTTGCCACTTTTCATTTGCTTTCCCACAACCGTCCATCGTCTCTCGCCTCCCACGTCGTATGTTCTATTCCCCACGCCTTCTGAAGGTAGCGATATTACAGACTCGTTTTGCTGCGAAAGTTGCTGTAAACTTCCGTTGGGCTTATTGGCTTCATTAATTTCTAAACGCTTCAACAAACATCACAGGAACTATACATCCCATGTCAATACACGTCTCTGACCACTCGACTATCGCTCCGTCTCTCTCTAACGCCCGCTCACCCGTCCTCTCCAAAGCCAGAGATCGCACTCTCCATCACCCCACCCTGTTGTCCGACATCCCTGGCCTCCGCCACTCAGCCTCGCCAATTTCGCTCTCAGAAAGTGGACTTTTTACGGAAAGGCTAACTTCGGGAGTCGGGCCTCGGGCAGGGCAGCGCGGCGGCTCGTCCGCTAGCAGATGAACCCATCCCCTCCTTCGCGCGACCCGATGTTCACTTCCCCACCCCCATGTCATCGCCAGCTCGCTTCGGTCTTGACCTCCGCCGTCTCTGCCTCGGCTCTTGACTCTAACGCCGCTCATCCCGCCGCCGCCTCGCAGCCGCGTCCGTCTCGTTCTTCTTTTAAACCCGTTTGCTTTAATCTCCTTCTATCATAATATCTGCTTTCGCTTACGCTGTAGTAGTGTACTCGTATTAACTTCTAACCTTCAATGGTCGTTCTCCATTTTTGCAGCCTTCGGCCAATTCCTCTGCTAGAGCTCTTCAATCCCAGCAGAGTTGCCCAGTAGGTAATGTTTAGGGGCTTAAGAAAGAAATTGTAAGTTTCTGTTCTAGTTTTTCAAAATTAATTGTTAAAACATCGGTTCTTTTTCTTCTGGAAAATAGCGTGTGTTTAAAATTGATACAAAAAATTTTAAAAATTATATGGAGATATTTTTGGTTTAAAAAAATCCGAATAGTAAAACGTCCATGATGCAGTTTTAAATGACGTGCAACACGCAATTTTAAATAACGTTTCGGTTTTCATTAATAAAATTTTCCGGTTATGGTTCCTTATCGTCTGTTGGACCCTGCCAACATCCCCATGGGACACATTGTGTGCACCAAACAGATCTGAATGTCAATCGCATTCGTATGCGTCTTTTACATCATTCGATTGCCGTCATTTCTTCTGTCACGGTTCAAGCTTTGCTGCTAGTCCTCATCTCTATCCTTCCCATTGCTTCTGTCACTGTCGTGTGTCCTTGTCTGAGGTCTTTCATGTCTCCGCCACCATGACACCATTGTGATACACATTTTCTGCCTCACTCACTTCCGCCATCACATGCCGCTTCTACGTCTCCCATTCGAGCACAACTCCTGACCCGACCCTCGCTATCGACTCGCTCCTTTTCCTCGTCCTTCCTCGCGCTCGCCTCTTGCACGCGGGCTTTGAATTTGAATTGAATTGAATTTGCCTTATTTTACGTGGCGAGACTCGGGCCATCAGGCCCGCTCTT
>BOPP01000153.1:131059-162668 GCA_017312745.1 Gryllus bimaculatus
GCCGCGCCGCCCCGCCGCACGGCCGCGCGCGGCAGAAGTCGCCGATGGGTGTGGCAGCACACGCGCCGCTAGAAGCGGCACTGGCCGCCGAAATGGAGAATATCCAGAGACGTCTTTCCGGGAGACAAATAGACGTTGAAGACGTCTTCGACGACGAGTGCGAGAGATCGACGCCCATTGCATTCGCGTACTTTGGAAATTGGAATGAAGCTCGTTCCAAAAGATGGCATTTAATAATTGAAGTTCTCGTGAATATGACAATATTGTTATTGAAAGTAAATTCCAATGGTTACTAAACAGACTCTAAGCTGGAATAATTGCACATCAGATTCATCGAAAATTTAGTTAAGTCTTGTTATTTTCCCGCTTAATTTTCGGAAATAGCTATTGCTTATTCTGTTTAAGGCGAGGACTAATTTTAATTTGCGTTGTAGCGTAAATTGTAGTTTTGCATTAAAAAAAAATACTTTTTAACACGCCGCGCGAAACACGGATTCATGTGATTGTTTTCCTCTCATAACTAATACAATAGGAACATCGCAAAGCATGTCCGAAACATCTTTCGCACACGGTGTGTTGAAAGGTGTATATGCAACACTTGCGAAATCTTTTCCACGTGCACAAACTATTTGACACGTTACATTCATCTCACTTAATTTTATGACAATACTTACTTTCTTATCATCTTTGCTTTGATAGTACCGCAGACATTGACGGATTTCTCCCGGATGTTATGGAGATCATTAACGATATTCATGTTTTAATCACGAATCTGTTAACACCACGCATTCTCTGTTATTAATTGTACCAATACACACAAAAAAAATTGTTGTTGCTTAAGTTACATGAGCTTACTTAAGTTACATAGATTTTTATAATAAGCTACCAAATGAAATAAATGTACCTATTTCTTCTTTTTGTTCAAAAGTAGACTATATTAAAGACAAATTCTGCCATTTACAAAGCTCTACTTATTTACTTTAAATTTGTCAACTATTTTCTTTAACACCATGTTTTGAGAGAATAAATGGCAGTATCATATCCGTAACTATGTTTACTGTCTCTATATAAAACGAGCTCAATGTGTGGAATTAGAAATGTATTTCATATTGAAACTTCTAAGGTACACAATGTTCTGTAAATCACTTATCATTGAGACTCACGTCTTTGCACATTTTGTATGAGTCGTTATGTACTCTACATGTTGACTACAAAGAAATGTATTATATGTATTTTCGAACTTTTTCGGACGATACCACAGCCGTCAGCGGGAAACGCCAGAAGGCAAAGAGGAGGGGTGAGCCGGAATGGGAAGGGACAGGGTAGGTGGGACGGGAGGGTCGGGTTGGATAGAACCGCGCGGCTGGCGGTCTCGAGATGCAAGGAGCCTCGTAATTGGCCACTCGCGCGGATTAAGCGTCTGAGACAGCGATAACGAGAGGTCCCTAATTTCGGGAGTTCCGTTCGCTACTCGAGCGCCTTCTGAGCCCTTTTGACGCTGGCGGAGGTGGGAGAGGAGCGGCGATGGTGGAGGCAGAGGGGGAGGGGTGATCCGTCAACAGCACAGTTTTCTCCGATAAGTTTATGTAGACCTAAATTCATTTTTCGTTTTGCTGTAAAACAATTATTAAATAAAATAATAGTTAATCATCAAGTTTTAATAATCTTCTTGTTTTTATTCTTTTAATAATTCACGATATATATTTTTAAGTCTGTGGACTAAGACTATATTCTTAAGAGTGATATTTCGTTAAATGACGCAAATGGGAAAACTTGCGAGATGTTTTTTGATTATTCTTCAGTGTTTTCCTTTCTTGGATTTTGATTGTGAATACTTAAAAAATTATTTCATAGTTTATGCGTACATGGTAATATGAAACACAGTAAAAATGCATTTATTTGCGATATCCATTCTCAATTTTTTTTATTTCTCCTTCTGAGTATCATAACCAGACGTTATTAAAGCACGTAACGGTTTACGTGAAGATTAAAGTATCGATAAGGGCAATATAATTTTCTTCGTCTCCCAATGTGCAGTTCATCTGTTGATTATTCAATAGCATTACCAAGCCGTTCACGTTATCTCACGTCGTGTGTAAGGTACTTCTCGCAAATAACAAGGTACCTGGCAAGTGACTTGTTCCCAATCATTGCAGTTAATATACAAGTGACGAACCATTTTCTATCGTGTTTCAACAGTTAGGAGAATAATATGCTATTCCAAGCTTTATTTAGAATAAATAAGTGAGTAAGATTTCAAAATAATTATTCGTCAGTGTGGTAAGGCGGGAGGTCGCCAGCTCCCAGCTCCCACTTCCTTCTCCGCTTTCCGGCCCACTTCCACAGCTGTGGTCCCGGGGGCATCGCGCTAATCGGCTTGGTGCGACGTGGGACGGCGTGGCGCGAGACTGCGTTACACTGCGTCAAAACCGCCCCCGCACGCCCAACCTGGCCCAACGCAGTTCGGCCGGGTCTGGCACGGTGCGTGCGTGCGTGCCAGTGAGTGAGCGAGCGAGAGGGAGCGGCGAACTGAGGGGGCAAGGCAGGCTGGGCGGGCGACGTGAGTGGGACAGGAAACGTGCGCACGTGAGGGGGAGCGAGTGACCCGCGCCGCTGACCTGTGACCTGTGACCTTCCATCTGCACGTTGCAGTGTGCCCCCCTCGCTGCCCCCATCTACCCGCCAGCCGCCGCCCCCACCTCCTGCGCCGCCCCCGCCTCCCGCGCTGCCGCCGCACTGCCCGCCGCGCGGCCTCTAACGGCTGCGGTCAATCTATGAACGTCGCCCGTAATACCGATGAGCGAACCGTTGCCTTCTCTTTTTTTAGCGTGAAATATTATTTAATTGAATGTCAGAGTTGACGGGGCACGCGCGTTATTATCATAATGTGTGTCGCGGACCCGCGGCCGCTACTGCTCGCGGGCGCGCGGGCACACGGGCACACGTTCCCCCTTCTGCCGTCCTTTCACCCGCACCTGGACGGTTGTTCACGGCCTGCCGCGTGGCCAGACGGCACGTGACCAAGTACAGGCGAGCGGGCGCTGTTGACATTGCCACTTGCCGACGAACCGCCACCGCACTGCTCGCCGCTCCGGCGCTGCTACTTCTGCACTTGCAGTGGCCCACGTCCCCGAGCAGGGATTTGCTTGACCAACTTCACGACGCACCTCCCCCCCTCCCCTCCATCACCACGACGCGCGCAGGCGCGAGGGCAGAGCGAGTTCCGGATGGCAGGGCAGCGAATGTGGACGGAATGGATAACACAGCGTATAACATTACAGATTTGTATAAATTCAGTTTCAATCAATATATGGCTTTTTCGTTAACAAAAATATTGAGATTAAACTGGGGAATAGGAGTAAGAGCTCTGTTTTAATTCGCGTGTTTGCTCTGGGCGATGCGTTCTGGGCTGGGTAGCGGTTTCTTTAACACCTTCGCTTAGTTCTTGGAGGACAGCGCAACAGAGGTTGGTTCATGAATATAGGTTTCTGAGTTTCGTAAGAGAAAGAAGACGATAAAATGCCAAAAAGAGAATAATGAAACAAAAGTAAATATTAGGATAGAGAATAATGAACGGGACGCTGAACGGGCAGGGGATTTAGTGTTTCGGAATTGTTCAGTGGCAAAAAGAAAAGAAAGAGCGCAGACTACGGTCTATGATCGAAAAGGTTCACATTATTGTAGCGTCGTGGTAAGGTTCTTTCAGACAGGTGAAAGTTTGTGTACATTTACGTAATGTGTAATATTCATAGTCGTACTCAGCCTAAAACAAGAGGGGATTTACAAACATTTATATTACAGGGCGCCTTTCCATTGAACTTATTATTTAATATAACCTATTTTACTGTTAAATAAATAATATTACGAGCAGAATGAAATTATAATATATTTTAATAATACAATTAATTAAATCATAAACAGTTGGCCAGATAGCATGGTGTTTCCCCAAAATATCGTAGAACAAATCTCGAAATTGGTTACAAACGAAAATATCAGGGTTTGAACATATTGACGAAAATAAAATGTTTTATTATGTAAGGCTATGGGACTCTGCCCTGTGCGCACGGCTATAACTATTTTTTATGTTATATACTCCATTTACAGTCTCCAATGAGTTGGTACTTGAAGTCGCAAACACGTTTCCGGACATATCTCCAGTCAGTTCTCTCTCTTCAAATAGAGCTTCTGGACATGACGTGGATAGTTTCAAGATTAAGAGCCTTCAAAACCCTCAGCAGACTCTACTATGTGCAGCCGGATAACAAAATAACAGTTTATAGTATGGTTTATGATAATATTCCGGTTTTAGGTAATTATTTGCCGATTTGTAACTTGAAACGAGTTATGTGTCAGAATTATTGATCTACCAAATATATTGAATGTAAATTAAAATATTAAATTAATAAAAATGTTTTCTTTTTGGCAGTATGGTAGTTGTTAATTTTTTTACACATTTACGATTTTTCAATCACTGGCAATACCATTCCATTTTTGATTTAATTTACTTTCGACTTTAAATCTAAGGAAGGACGATAATCCATCTTGCTAGTCTCATTTTATAGTAGCTTGGACCTCATTTGGTGCGAACTATTCGTCGTTAACGGCAGGGTGTTCCGGACATTTAGCGTGACATTCGATTCGTGCGGATGGATGTGTGTTAATAGGAACTAACATAATGAACAATGAGCTTGTTGATGTCAGTGATATTGATAGATTGCAGGAGAATTGTCCACGGAAAGGGAAATATCCGATATTCATGCTCTACATTCCGATGAAGAATTGGCTGCCATAGTTGTTCAACAAGCGGAGAGTGTGAATGGTATATTGGCTTTGAGGGACGCTTAGTTCTGGAATCTAGTACAGTAACAAAAGGTTCCATCAGCAGCCCAAATAAAATGACGCAATTTATTGACACTGACTGCGAAATAAATTCGGACATCTCTCATTTAGATTTCCAATGACATACTGATTGTTCTATTTTGTGCGTAATACAAAGCACAGAAATTTTGAAAACCACAGTTTGAGATAATTTTGAAATTGTGAATCTACGAAGTAGATGTAATGTTGCTACTGCTTGTTTTTTATATCGACATTTGTTACACCAGCATTTCAATATTTAAACAATACGTAATAATCGATATGGGAGTACGTTAGTAGTATTATATAAAGATCGGCGAAAATGTATCAGAAAACTGTTTAAAACTGAGTTCTTTATTTATTATTCTGCAGTATTATAAAGGTGAAATGTCAATGTGTCGAGATTTTAATGTGTTAATTTCTAATCATGAAGTGACACAACTACACTATGTGTTCATGCTGATGCATATAAAATAAAATAATTTGCGAGAATATGTGCTAATTTTAATTCATTTGCCAGAAAAGATTTACAATTCTGTTTCTTTTTCCTTTGTATCTATAAACGCGATTAATCATTATTAGACAAATCTAAAGCATCCCACAATATACTACTGTCGTATAACACGTACTAGGGTTCAACGAATAAAGTACCACTTATTGCAGTGCAATGTTTGAATAGGGAGTCCTGATTTCGGCAACGCGCTATGTTTTAAGAGCTAGTAAAGTTTTTCAAAAGTTTACCTAGGACAGAAACCACAATAAATTATAACATTAACATTCTGATATGCTTTTGTTTTTACAATCTCTGTAGGTGTATTTTTTTTGTGTGCATCTATATTCGAATTGTAATAATTTCATGCATCTCTTGACGTTTATGCTTCGTTTATTCGGATGGATGTTTCCTACACAGTTTATGTCATAGGTGAAAATGACCATCTAACACTCTGCCACTCAACAACTACATCGTCCCGTTTTTATAGATTTCTTTATACCTCGACTATTGCCAATAAATATTTTACTTCTTTCTGCGATGCAATGTACAGGAAAGTTCGGAGTAAACGCATTCATTGATGGTTACAAAAGGTGACGGAATCTCATCTTGCAGAGCTGTATAGCGAGTAAGCATTTTATGTTACAGCGTTTGTCTAGATATTATTTTTATCTTTTACAATCTTGTTACTAATGTATTCGTGTAAAGTTATGAAATCCTGCGAAAACCGTCCGTCCATATAGGTTCTAATTGTTTTTCCTCAAAACAGATACTCTCTCGATCGATTCGGCCTAACTCAAAGTCCAGAGGATTTGTAACGAATATTTTAGGTTTTGGAGGGTGCCAATATGACATTTCCGAAATTATATTTAAAAACTTGTTAATTTTTCTTTAAATTTACGCTCGAAAAAGAATACAGTTCCCTTAAAAATGTGGTAACGTTCCGAGTTTTATTAAACCTTTATATTGTCTGAAATTTTAGACAATTTCAGACATTTTTGTTTATTGAATTATTATAAACAATATTTCTGTTTATTGAACTTGTCATAATACATGCTAAATATTTGTTTATTAATGCATCTTTTTGTGCAATAATAGTTCTGTAAATATTTTTAACAAAAGAGTAGCTCTCAATACAGTTTGTGCCAAATCATGACAATTATACAAAAATTCCTAAAATAGAGTATCTCAAGAATTACTCTCAATTCATTCTTTTAATTTTGTGTGAAGATAGTTGCTCTAAAATATTATTTTACAGAAAATTATCAACAGTGTTTGGTATTGCTGTTCTTTAAAATATATAACACTGATTTAACGGTTCGTGATTTCCCGTAATTTTCGTGTTTTCGTATCACTCTTGTTCAAAATGTACTTGCAGATCGCAGAAGAACGTTGAAGCAGAATAAATTGGCCAACGAAAGCGATTCCGAAAGTTAATTCGCACTCGACTACCTTTGCTTCTGCGGCGGCGCGCCAAGATACGTGGCGGGGTCTGTGGTTGGAGCCCGAGGAAGGGAGCGTAGATGGGTTGGGGAACTACGGACCCCTGGGGAGACACCCGACCCCGTGGTAGACCCCTGAAGTCAAGGTTTTCTGACGGAGAGTCAATTCAACTCGGCTGCAAGGCGGACACGCAAACCAGGCCGTCGGCAATGCCTGTTGCGTCGGCCATACCTCGCTCCCTTCCTCTCTCCCTCCGTACCCTGCCCTCCTCTTCTTTCTTTCCTCCCCCATCACTTTCCTCCACTCCTTCCTCTTTCATATTCACCGCCCGTCCCTCCCTACCACGTCCCACGCCGCCCTGACCATGATCGCAATCGCGTCGCTCTGTTCCGCTCCGCTCCGCTCTTCCCGTTCCTGCCCCTCCCCACCCTCCTTATTCACTGCGCCGTCGGCATCTGTTGATTGACTGTACTCGGTCGAGTTACATGACGGAGACAATGGACGCGGACGTGGGTGTCTGCGGTGGCAACGTCGATTGCAATGGGAAAGCTCGAGTCCAATGAGTGCATCAAGTGATGGTGCTGGTGTTATGGTATTGAAGTATTTATTTTAATGTACTGTTCCTGAAAATTTAATGAGGGAATGTGAATTAGTCGACGTGTAACGGTGACGTTTGCCTTTAGGTACGTAAGGTAGGCCTTGTCAACCCTGATTAATATGTACTAATTTAATACATATTACAAATAATAAAATGTAACTGTTTCTGTTTTATTTTATTTATTTATTTATTTTTTGCCTGGAAACATAAATGTAATATTTCATTATTTCGTTTCCTCTTCTTCCATCATGTCGCGCTTTGTATTGACAAACGGACAAACAGATGTACGATCGGGCTGCCGCACCGACAGAAGGATAAAAACAAAAAAACAAAAAAAAAAACTTTTTCGATAACTGTTACCACTACATACACACGCACACACATACACGTATGTTTCCGTTAAAATCTCGAATCGATTTTTTGCAGCAATACGTAACTTTTCCTTTAGTACGTGAAATATGTGCTCGAGAACACGCGTGAATAGCGAACGACACCCGGAGAAAGCATAAATTTATGAAATAGCAGTCTGGCAGTGAAATCTGTGGCGAGGAGAGGAAAGGCAATGACATTTGAGGGAGCGAGGGGTTTGCCGGCGAAGGGTTGGGTGGAGGGCATGAGGGCTGCATACCGCCGGGTCAGCGGTTGCCGCTGCGGGTTCCTCATCTNNAGCTGAGTTTAGCTCACATCTCTCGCATTCTCGCTGCCTCTGCAGCGAGTCTGACCGCGAGGTCCTAGGTTCGAGTTCTGTCGAGTGCCGGCTTTCGATACTAGCTGCATAGTTGGAGAGACTTCTAGCGGGATGTAGCTCTAATTGGTACTTTTCTGTGGATTATCCAATCAGTAGGCGAATGCCGGAGCAGTTCCCTAACAAAACGGGCTACGGAGCGTGTGAGATCATTCCTTCCTCTTCCTTGTCCTATCCTCGCCACCAGTCGGTAGCCTAGAGCATGTCCCGATTGAGACGGTGCCTTGATGGAGGGCGGTACCTGGAGGGGGAAATCTGCCGCAAGACGAAGAGTCAGTCGGCGTAGGATCTCACTATTCGACGGTGAGGAACATCCACGCTAAAACGTTCACTTCATTAACGGGACTAATTATAAGAGTAGGCGCCCCGGGAAAAAAACATGAATCAATGCCGCCGCCGCCACCCGTTCTCGAACACTGTCGATGAACCAAGATCTGCTCCTACCATCGCGGCAAGTGTGGCGCGCGACACGCCCATTTGTTTTTCTGTCCTTCCCGTCTGCCTTCACATTTATCCGCTCTTTGTTATCTATTAGTTTTATTATCTTTTTTAAGTATTAACTTCATTCATCAACTATTCTTCATTTCGGGTGTATGCCTGGTCTATCCCGGGACCGAGTTCTCCGTATTATTTTAGACGTTTTCAGTCTCTCTGCTCCCGAGGAGACCGGTCAATTGGATCCCGTTTACATGGCTCCCAGTCTACTTGGCTTCTAATTCTGCATTCACAAAAACAAAATATATGCTGTCACTTTTGTCTCTCTTCTCATACTTCTCATGCTGAGATATGGATGTCTTGAAGAAGAAATACGAGTAAAACAACTACATCTTTATAGGTAATGGATGTAAATATCGAAATCATGAAATGCACAAAGGATGGGACTCAGCGCTGATCTTGCAAAGAGAGCTCCTGCAAATGCTTCATTAATATATCGAATGACAAAACCAAAACAAGTCTGTGTAGAACAAATTCACGAAATGTCCGCAAACAAAAGAAAAACCAACGAGCAATAACAAAAACATGACTAAAGCAAAAATCTGTAGAGGATATTTGTGGGCGTTTTCAAAGCTTCTTTTCGCTGAATGAGATCGAGAGACGTAGACGTTACAACACAAATGCAAGTGACGTGGCACGTATTAAACGCTACATTCCCAATCAACAATATATCTATAACTGCCAATAGATTGCGAAGAAACGTAAGAAGCTATAATGGAATACGCAGCATTCTTTAACAAGATGTGAGTATGAAAAGCAAAAAAGGGACTGGTGCTTCCAAAGGGATACGAATCCCCAGGTACATTTCTATTTTACGCCACACTGAAAACGTATAGCAACATTCTGGATCCGAAACTTATTTAAGAATTAATTCGCTACCGAAACTATCTTCTCCCTTCATTTCACCTTCTATCATATCTACTTCCTACACTGTTTATCTTACATCTGCCCGTTCTATATATCTTCACATCTTACATCTCTTCCGTACTACATCTCCCTGTGTTGACATTTCTTCTTGTCCCACAAATCTTCCCCTCCACCCCTCCACCTTTGCCATTCTACACGTCTTCCCGTCATACACTACGTCCCCTCTTCCACCATTTCCCCTCTTTCACCTTCCGCTTTCCAAGCCGCACTCTCAACATCTTCGTGTTTTCTACTCAGTCCGCTTCTTCACTCCATTCATTTCTTCATCCTTCCCCTGTCCCCTTCCTCTTCTCATTCTTTTATCTTCACCTCTTTACTTCCTATCCCGTCTTTTACTCCGCGTCCTTCCTCTTTCCCCCTGCTCTTCTTGCCCTTCTTTTCCATCTCGTCTCGGGCTCTGTCTACACCACGACTTAACGCTCACGATCCGCCACCGGCACAGACCACGTTCGCGGTGACTGCGATGCAGGAGCCCCGTTCTCTATACTACAAAACTACATTCAATGACTTTAGGAAGCCCCGGAAGTTAATTGCATTACACTCAATGAACCTCGAAGATGTATGAAGCGTATTACTCACGTGCTTTTTTAAACACTAACATATTTAATACTTACGTAGTGTAATGACGCATGGCCTGTCTGTGAAAGGGAATTTCAGTTTAAAACAATATTCCTCTTCTAGGATTTCACGTATTTGTTGTGCCAGATATCGAAGGCCTTAATTGACGGAACGAGTTCTGTAAAAAATATGTGAATTTCACGCACGTTGGAGATAGGCTACACATATTTTCATATGTTATCTGGAGAGATTATACAGCCACGTAGTTATTATTCATGTATCCTCATATTCGAGAACGAAATAATAAATTATCGAGTTGTTGACAACAAAAGAGAAAATCATCAACAATCCGAAGGCAGGGCAAAATATTTAGACAAAATAATCTTTCAGCAAAACTAAGTTTCTATTCACAAGATCACAAATAATATGGCGATGGAGTTGAGTGTAGCTAGTTCTCTATACATGACACAAAAAATATATTATGTGTCTGTGTCTGGAATATATATTATGGGTTTACACACGTCGCGATTAAGTGAACTCGTACGCGCTATTTCCACATAAATTGCGAAGATGAAACTAATCTTATGAGCAACCATGTTGGATATTTACTTTCTTCTCATAGTCTATTCTTTTCAATTTATAAAAAAGAGGGCAGTATTAAATGTTTTCTTTTGTAGCGAAATGGTACTTTCTTTCATTTGGAAAATTTAGAATCTGTTAGACCAGGTTACTTTAAAATATTGATATAGTTCTCTGTAGACATTTTCTTAATCATTACTTTCTAATAATTAATAAAAATCAATAAATTAATTAGTAAAATATTCTTCTAATTTGTATACCATTATTGTTATAATAATAGTAATAATTATTATTCATAATATATTATTCATTTATCATTAGCGCTTTTTTGGTTGTTATATATAAACAAAACCATGAATGGTGATCGAACCCTCTGTGGTGATCTTATTTTGCTGTTCAAAAATTATCGTTTACAGAATAATTATTTCTTCAATTTCTTCGGTTTGAATAATTTGTCGCATTTAAGGTTGATAGTTTAAATTTGTAAGTATAACGAGGAATGGAGATTTAAAGTTTGGTTAATAAATTCACAGTATTTTATGAAACATGTGTATTAGTCCGTGATGAAAATAACGAAACAAAGATATACATTGGTAATTGTATAGGGTGTTAGCAGACAGAGTAAATGCCTGTGGACATTTTTTCGAATCATTGAACAAATATTCAAAAATTCAACAACGATTACTGTCGGCTCGTATAGGGAAGTGTGTGAATGTGGCTTTGAACTCTGTCGAAACGTCGCACTCGGGATAGTTTACACGAGCATTGTTCCCTACCCACTACTCTGTACTTATAACTCGAAAGGAATGACAATCTTGTCTGATTGTTGGTTCAAAGTATGGGGTTGTATCGCGGACATTCGAAGTTCTAATATATTAACGATTTCGGGTGTAGTAAACATTTATCCGACATTTATTACGAACTTAATTCCAACCTAGCTTTTAAAATATACCACTCCAGTCACTGCACACGTTCCCAATCGTGGCGTGGTGAAACAGCGGAGAAAAACACCGCGCCGGCCACCTTCCTAAATACGACAGGGGAGCACGCGTGTCAGTGCACCGCGTCGTTCCCTCCCCTTCGCCACGCCCATTCCCAAATCACACGCATCGCCGCGTGGCCTAACAGCGTCACGATGCAGCCCGCGCGGCCCACGCGCCCGATGGGGGGGGGGGGGTTGCAGCACCGGCAGCGCTCGCTGTGAGCGCACTCGCTTCAAAATGACAAAATGCGAGCCAGAATGGAAGGATGGAGCGGCTTTATACATAATTAATGTCTCCATAATAAATGCTTTGGAGCGCATTGCGGTTAACTATTAATGTATTCTGAAGGATTAAATTAACACGTTCAATTGAAAGAGATGACTGATCTAACTCTTGACTTTTGTTAAATAATTTACCAACTGAACAGTACATACTACTCTTTATTTTTACATCAAAACAGCTGGTATGTCGGTTTATTGCTGGCGTCAGCAATACTGTTCCTCCATCAAAGAGTTTTTGCATAAAAATCAATTTAGTTTAATTTTTTGAACGCTGATATGCATAGGTCAGTCTGTATCTAGTACGGCACATACCGTGATTACTCGGCTCTATCATGGAAGTGCACAACAGAACCGTATTTTCGCTGTGTACGTGCTATTATATACTAGCGAAGCGCGTGAGCCCCTATATGCTAGCCCGGTAATTAGCCGGCGGAGGGACCGCGACTATTAGTGTCGACAGGCATTTGATTTGAGTGCAGCGCTTACCTGGAACACCGTTGCCACTTCATACAACGTAGTTCGCGGAAATAATATCAAAGGTTCAATTTTTTTGTAGAGATTCTCAGATTTCTTACTATGGTGTGAAATGGATAAGAAAAGAAAGAAAATTAAATAGCAGTCTTCAATTATAACTTGATTTTTATTTAACAGTGACTGTTGTAATTATTTTCAATTTTGGATCAACTATCACTAATACATGGGTTGTATATATATATATATATATATATATATATATATATATATATATATATATATATATATATATATACTTTGAGCTGTTTGAAAGCTTTAGAATAGTTTATATTTTAAATAATTCACTTTTAATATGTCAATAATATGTCTTTCTATTTTTGTGGAATATTACCTGGTATGTGGCGATACTATCATTGTCTAAATACTACTCTTAACAAAATAAAGGTTTAATATTGGATCAAATATCTCAAGTTTCGTTTGTATCATGTATCAACAACATTATCCAGCCGCACGAGTTTATTTTTTACGCGTCCAGCTCAAGAGAATAAGAGTTTTTATTAGTCAAAAATGTGCAAATCGCTAATATATCTCAGTAGTGTACTCAAAAATGCGGCACTCAACCAACGGAAACACTGTAACCTTCGTGTCTCCGGCGTTCCGTTTCGCCTTAATCTGGCGCTGATCGTTAATTTGAGCGACTTGGCTGTAATGGACAGGCGAAGAAAGACAAGGCGTAATTAACTGGTACTTAGCGCGTATCAGGATATAATGAGGAAGGATATGCCATGAGGGTGTCACGACCCAGGAACATCGTATTCGAATTGGAAGCATTGATTGTCGTCGACCGTGCACTAACAATAACCGATATTATGGTATATTGTTTTTCTCTACATGTGTTTCTTGTGATTTCACTCTAGTCAATATCGATATGAAATTATTAAAATATGAAACCATTTGCGTAACTAATAAAGAGTTTTCTACCTAGGCTACTTGAATACGTGTAATTTATGCAGAGTTTGAATCCCGGAATAACTGGAGATTTGTTTCATAACTGAAATGTTTTGACAAATACAGAGTGATATGAAAGAGCATTTGGAACAATATTCTAGCCTTGTTAGGGAGCTTCGTTAAAAATGTAATTGGAATTGATCTGTATTGAATAATCACATTTTAGAAATTGTATCTTGTGAAGGAAGTTTTCAGAAATGAACAGTTCCTGTTGCGGAAGCATTATTCCAGATACATTCATTATTTGTAGATAGTAAAGCTGTGAATAATACACCACTAAATTGAGCAGCAAGTGATCTCATGGGAAGAGATCAAATCGGTAACACTTTAAGTTTATTCAGAAGTAATATTTTTTTGTCGATGTTTCATTTCTTAGGCGTTTCCATTCTTGCCGCAGAAGGAAGTAAATCTAAACGAATGTAGTTCAATATTATATTGGTAATCGATTTTACTGCTTTCGTATCTGAGGCAAATCCGCTGCTTCTGCAATCCATTTTTCCCTTTCCAATATTGCGTATTACGTCGGTTGTGCTAGGTGGAGCTTGTCGATATTGCCGCCTCCTCCTTCGCCGCCAATCCTCCCATGCGGAAGTCCTCGTTTGGTATCGTAATGCAATAGCGTCGAGCCGAGTTTCTCGTTTATTTTAGCTCAGCGGCCGCTCTCGGTGGGTACTTAGGAGCGCGTGTTGACTGTCAGCGCGAAATTCAGCTCTTCCCCCGCGGCGCCCGGGCGCAACTCGCGACGGTTCGCCCTTTGCAGAAGAGCGTGGGCGGCAGGCGGCGAAAACGTAGGCGGAGATCGCGGAAGCAGAACACAGAGAATGTTGGGTCCACCCTGCGGAAGAGGAAGGGAGACAATTGGGCGCGATCGACTCTAGTCTAGTGAGAGGCGAGTGGCCCTGGGCCTCTTGATATTATTATGTAGAGAACTGTGGCCTTTCTTATTAAGGACCGGCAGTGAATAACTATTAAGTTGATATAAAAAACTCATTTTTAAGAAATGTTCTTTATATGATAATATAAATAAAGGACGAGCAAACATGTGTACTTCAACCCCAAATCTTGAATTTGAGCAGCCTTGTCGTAAGGAATGGCGTGGTGGAAGCGGAGGCGGCAAAGACGGCTACAGGATGTCGTTGGTTGGATGGCAAGGGCAGTGACGTGGTCAGGGAGGTCCTGCTGACAGATATGGTTAGTTAAGAGAAGGTAACAGAAATGAAGTACGAAGGTAGGCTCTCAAATTGACAGGGTCGGAGGCAGCACATGCGCAAAGGGCACAGCTCTCAAGCGGGGAAGGCGATGGAGAAGTAGGTATGAGAGAGGACGCGCGGGAAACAGCGCGGGCGTTGGGCTGGCGGAGTTGTTGAGTGCATCATACGACGTCAGGCGCGAAATGGCAGCGTGGGCGGCCGTGGAAGATATTGGGTGCGGAGGTGACCGCACCATTCCGGAGTGGGCTGGCGTCGCGGCAGTGGCCCCAAAATGTGGAGGGAGGAGGTTTTTATGCGATTGCGTGGGCGATAGTGACGGTGATTGCTGTGTGAACAGCATCTGTTTGAGTACATTTCCAACCAACCGAGCGTGGGGAGAGTTCTGCGCGTGAATGTGGATAGCCTTTTCCTGCCCGATAATGTTCTCTTTTCTTCCGTGGCCTGTCTGGGGTATGCAGCCGTAATATTTTTTTCCGTTCCGGCGTTCCTTTCCGGTCCATTTGGAAGTTGAAATTTTGTAAACGTAGAGTATTGATCGTGGGTCGTGTTATTTGGACAAAACGTCTCCTAATGGCGTTTGATATTCCCGTTAAAGGGTTCATGTTCGGAAGTTACCGGTCCATTATGGATTTTAGTGATACATTTTCCGAACAAAAAACAAAATGTATCCATGACTATCTGATTTATCGGTGCAGTAACGTGACTGAACAGAGCTATGATGTTAGTTTTCATATATGTTTTGTATTGTGATCTTATGAACGAAAAACTGCTTCAAACATTTATATTAGTTGTTTTTATACTGTTTCCTTCACACGTAAGTATTACTTCATGGAGTAAGTTCGGAGAATACGCGACCGAATATTTGGTTTTCTGTAATGATTTATTCGAAATTGTCTGTCGAAAGGCAATATTCTTTGCGAATAACATTTAACTTCTACTTCGTTGGAATGCTTCCCGTCACATCAATAACTAATGCTATTCTCGTGCTCGCCGCCGCCTGCACTTTTCGAAATTCGGCGCAATAGGGACGCCTCCGCCGTTCAACCAAATAAAAAAAAGACACCCAGCTAAGAAAGCTCTTTTAATGGCTTCAATACCCCTGAAAACCGATACTCGCCATTACCTCAACGCTTGACAAATCTGTAATCGAAAAAACGCATTTCCAATTTGGAGAGAGCGGAAGGAAGGCGGAAACGGAAGTGTGTTCGGTTCGATGCCTTGGACCTCCATCCTCGCGCGACGTCTCCCACACCCGTCACGGATCTTTGCTCCATCCGTCGCCCTCGCTTTTTCAGTGCCAGCGCCTCGATCTGTCAAGCGGCGCAGTACTTCATGTGAGTAGACCAAGAGGACACAAATTTGATATGTCCAACGAACGGACACAATCCGTGTCGGGTGATGTGCTCATTGCAAATACTTTCTGCGACAAAAAAAATTAACATTGTCTCTAAGATAATTCTGAGCATTCTGTACTTCCCAGTCCGCTGTGCCTTTGTCAATTTTTCTACTCTTGCAGCGTGTTTTTAATTTCTTTGTTTATCTACCTGTGGAAGTCTTGTTTAGTTACTGTAGACAAGCCGTATTTGCAACTGTAATTATACCATAGTTAACTTATGAACACCTAACAAATAAAAACAAATGAAAATCCAGTGAGATGTTTCAGCACTTTTGAATATGGGGCTGCGTTCCAAATCATGTATTAGTATATTTCACAGAATCATTTCGAATAATTTTCTAAACGTGCGATGCACTTAAATAAATACTATACCACTTAATCACAACGTCGGGGTGCCGTCGGGGAGAAGTAGCCAGTTCAGACTTGGAATGGAGTCTTATTTCGTTGATATGTTGTGTTGTTGATCTAGATTGTAAGCGGATTCTTAAACGGTGTTCGTCGTGGACCAACTCCTCCGCCCTTGCTGCGCCCGTTCCTTCTCCACTCTCCTTCCACCAATATTTATGTACGTATCCTGCCGCCTTTTCATTCTGTCGCGTAACGTTCCGGATTACCGTCGCCGTTTTCTGCCATACCTTCACGTTCCTTTCTTGCCCTCGCACCCTTTTCCGCACGCACTGTGTCACTCTCCTCGCTCCTTGTTCTGCATCTTTTCGCGCCCGGGCGTTTCTCTCTTTTTTGTTTTGCATTTCCTTCCGGGTGGCGCTTCCCTCTCCCGCGGCCGACTGGCTGCCGCCCTTGCCGCCGCCTCTGCGCCCCCGCCTCCTCCCTCCTACTCCGTCTCGTTCCGACACTTTCCGACCGCCGCTTCCGCCACTCCGCCCCCGCCACCGCCCAACTCCCGACCCCGCTCCGCCAACCCGGCCACGCTCGCCACCCCGCCACCGCTCCGCCACCCCGCCCCCCGCTCCGCCACCACGCCCCCGCTTTTCCGACACCCCGCCCCTGCTCGATCACGCCCTGCACCCGTTGCCACTCCGCCCCCGCTCTGCCACGCGCCGCCCGCCGCTCCCGCCACCCCGCCCCCCGCTCCGCCACCCCGCCCCCGCTCCGCCACCTCCGCCCCCGGCTCCGCCACCCCGCCCCGCTCCGCCACCCGCCCCCGCACCGCCCCTCCGCTACCGCTACGCACCCCGCCCCCGCTCCGCCACCCGCCCCCGCTCCGCACCCCGACCGCCGCTCCGCCACCTCCCGCGCCACGCTCCGCCACCCCGCCCCGCTTCCGGCTTACCCCGCCCCACCACTCGGTCCCGCGCCGCCACCCACTCCCGCCCCGCTCCGCCACCCCACCCCCGCTTTCGCGCACTCTGCCCCTTTCCGCCACTTCCGCCCCGTTAACGCGCCACTTCCGCCCCGCACGCGCCATTCCGCCCACGCTCTCCCACTCCGTTCCGGCTCTCCCACTCCGCCCCCGCTCAGCCACTCCGGCGCCGCGTTCGCTGCAGTGTGACCCGCTTCGCGTGCCCTGTGACCTTTGCGCGATCGCTGCCCGCAGCCGGGCCCGTGCGTTGCGCTAACGCAGTACTTGAGCTCGCAGCCTCCGCGGGGCGTCCGCGTTTACGCGCCCGCGCTAGGCGGAAGGAGGCGTGGGCGCGCGGCCGGGAGGGCGCCTACTGTTCTCGGCGGAATCGCGCTAGCACACGCGCTTTGCAATCTTGTCTATTGTTTCTGCACACGAAAGCTTCCGCGGTCCGCTTTCTTGAAAACTGGGCTGGTCCAGGAGACACTCCAGATCCCATATTCCAGGCATGATCCATGTCACAAGAAAATCGATTAAGGAGCATTCAAAGATGTAGCTATTTTTTTCATTGTACAACAGTATAGGGCTGGAGTGAATACCAATTTTGACCACATATTTTGTATTAAAGAACGCCAATGGTGAATGTTGAAAATTAAATAATCCTGTGTCACACAGAAATTAGCTATATCAGGATATGTTGAGAATTGAATAATATTGTCCTGTGTGTCTTTTTACGTGGTATCATTTAATTCTTTATTTAACGTCATAACAGTAAAAAGATTATCATGAGAGGGAGCGAAGAAATGGCCACAAAAAATAAGTTTATTCAGTTTATTGAATATGCCGTTTGACTTTTTGTCTGTTTCGACTCGTGCGTTTGCACACTGTGCGCCACACATTTTCTCTCTGAGCTCCTCGGCAGGCCTCGCACAATGTGCTCCTCCTTGCGCGCAGCGACCATTCCTTCGCAGAAAAGAATCTTCTTCGCTGATTTTACGTTCTTGGTTTTCTCGACGACACATTTCTTTTTTTGACGTGACGGTTTGTTAAGTTTTACCACTTCGGCATGACGGTTTGTTAAGTTTTTGCATCTCGGCGTGACAGTTTGTTGGGGTTTCTCGCAGTTGCGTGATTCTTACGTCTACATACGTCGTTTATCATTCGAATTCATCCACTATGATTCACGTCAGTAGGACAGTTGAGAAGTGTAGTCCCAGATGTGTCCGCCTGACCTTGTTCTAGTTTTACTCTGTGACTTTGTTAATTGCAGATTTGTGTGTCTTGGTTTAATTTGTAATCGTCCATAAGCAGTTTTATTGATCACATTTCACAATACAATCGCGATTTAGTTATGCTGCATACATACCTGTCCTTTTAGTTTCATTCGAAAAGATGACTCTGTTGGCCACCGTAACACTCGTGTTAGAGAGATGCCCTGTCAGACGAAATAAGACATCCTCGTTACTGTGGTGCGATCTCAGGAATTCTCGTATCCTAGAAGAGTGGACCATCTTTACCTTATTACCTACGCAGTTGCCTCACTTAACGTATTGTTCAATAAACGAACCACTAGTAAATATCATGTACGCTGTGCAGAAACGAAAGGAAAATGAAAGCTTTCGTGGACTGACCTTCAGCATGCAGTACACGAAGTAACCCAGTCACATGCGCAGAGAAAACTGTTTGGACGATGCGGCTTTGGCGCTAACGTGTTTCTTCAGTGTACGTTGAATGCTCTCGACATGATGCCAATTCACACCCGGGAATTCTTCTTCGATTTAATCACAGTCAGTGCTATCTAGTCTGTTTAGATGAGAGAGTGATGTTTGTTCAGCAGGGGCGAAGACTGAATGAAGAGAACAACCAGAAGCGTGAGCAGCATAATACAGACATTTGAATGGTGTATTCTTGAGAAAGACAGGGAAAGAAAAGCAGTCTGTACAAAGGTGATGCAGGTTGCGTTGAGGTCTAGTGCTACCTACTAAACAGTTTCATCAAATTATCAAATGTAAATATAATTAATTCAAACAAAACAGTAACTCCAATGCGAGAATGCATTTCAAATTATTAAAACACTTGTAGGTCTGGCGTGGCTTGTGATAAGCCCGCTAATTCCCTAATAAGCTGAGGGTGGGCTACTTCCAAACATGTCTTGCACACAAGAATATTGTAATTCCATTTTATATTGCATGTTACGAAATATTGGATGCCGTAGAACATTCCTACAATTTTAATTGCGTTTTGCCATTCGTTTCTGGTTATTTTTTCTACAAAATAAGGAGGAATATTATTAAAATTATCACCTTTAGAATGTCTAGATGTAATGAAACCCGTGCTAAATATGAAAAATGATGTTCTGAGATAATAAAAAATGGTTTAAAATTAACTCTTTCATGCATTGATATTGTCTTAAGGACTTTTTCAATGTACAAAAGTGTATTTTAGTATAAATAAAATTTGCAGTAATAAATGCTCACTTGCAAACACTTATCAAAGTTAGTTTATTGTGAAAAGTGATACGTCCAAATACCTAGAAATGAATAGTGGGCTGTATGCCAATTTGAAAATCCAATAACGGGTCAAGTACAGAGGTACTAAACAACAAGCGTTTGATTCAGTTTGAAGGTTAAACTGGCAGTCAGGTGTAATAAAATAAAAGATTTGGATTGAAATGACAGTTTTACCTAAATTATTAACCAATACAAACTTGAAACTGACAGAAAATATGACTTAGCTTGCCTAACAAATCAATCGTTTGTAAAAATATTTGCTCTCTTCTATTTAAAAAAAACAACAAAAAACTTCTTTTGATCTTCTCCACTTAATATTTGTTCAAGAATGTCATCTTACAAGTTTGTAGAAAATGTTTGTAAACATTTGTAAGAAAAAAGTCATCCTCTTTTGATCCAAATGTGCAGATCATAGTGTTAGTTTGTGCCAGAAATATATGCACTGCTCCCGATTGAAAAGTATTTGTCGAGCTGTCATTCTGCATTATTCGAAATTACTGTTGGATGTGCTGTTGCTTTGTGATCACACGCGTTTTGGCGATAATGTTTTTAACTAAACGCGGCTGCCATCCCATTTCTCCCCATCGCATTATGCAGTGTACACAGTATTGACCGGCGGCTTCACTCATTCAAATCCGACGAACCGATAGCACTCGCTGCTTCCGATGCTGCACTGAATTGTATGTCACCCCCTACTCACTTACCCTTAAAAGTAATTATCACCGATATATCTAGTTCCGTTGTTATTGATTGTTGTTTAGATTTAGATTTATTTAGTAAAAAAAAAAACAGTAAAAACTGTATGTGACGCGTGGGGGAGAAGATCATTGCGCACGTTTTCTTGAGTTCATTTTAACTATAGATAGCTGAAAGATGAGTTAAAATTTAAAATAAATAAATAAAAATACATTTTGAAAAAGTTGAATATTTACTTTATTTATTGGATTATTCTTAAGAGTACTTACTCTCCAATGTTGTTTGCTTTTGGACTCTGGGGTAAAAGGAAATCTCACGAAGTTAATAATCCATTTCCTACCCGTTTTTGGAGATACGTTTCCATATTTCGCTCAAAATATGCCGGTGTCTCTCGAAGGAGTATTCTTACACCTGCCCCAACCACAATTTCTTCCATTCCCATCCTGCCTTCCGTATGTATCCGCCTTCGTAATCTGGTTAAGGAGGCTTCTTCCTGTATGCTTTTTCGATCACTTGTACTTGCTTAACACTGATTTGTGAATAAAAAGTTATCGCTGTCACTTTCACTGTTATGCCATGAATATAAAATGGCGTAAGAAAAAATACCTAGATCTTTTTTTTCAATCTATACCTGTATAGTATACAGGATATCCAAACTTATCCGCCAACATTGAAACTATTATTTGTGATGACTTTGAACATCATCACCAAATGTTTTTAATTTCGATACATTAGATTAGGTGTTATATAACGTTTCCATATGTTGAATTGCTCATGTAGTATAAGGCTTCCAGGCAACTACCGCAAATAAATTTTGTAAGAGACTGACATCTCCGTGGAATATTAAGAGTGGGCGTGAGTCGTAAAAACTCTATCAGTCCAAAAACTTTTGTTATGGTTAACAGGGCAATATGCATATGAATAAACTTGACTCCTCGCGTTCGTTATCATTAACTAAAGAAAAATATAGGGGTCCATTGAAAAAATTGTAATTGTGTTGGTACTTCTTCAAGAAAAAAATAAGATGACATTATACAATTTCGTTTGTGTCTTAGTTTTGGTAAAAACCGTATCTCAGTATTTGCAACAGTTCAGGAGATATTTGAAAGAAACATCATATATATGCCATCTCCTGCTGTCGTGTATTTTCAAGTGAAAACTCTATGGCACGTATGTGGGAAAAGTAATTTTTGAGCACGTTTTCTTGAGTTCCAGAATCTCTTTCTCTCCTGTACTCATCATTTGAGAACTAAAAAATTTCTCTCTCGAGTTATAGAAAATTTATTTGAATTGGGAAAATAAATACAGATTTAATTTTGTAGTATTGTCAACAAATTAGGAAGCCACAGCCCCGGCTTCACTCCTACCACAACTAGCAAAAGGAGAAATCAACAAAACGTGTACAATGAAGCTACATTTATGTCGAGAAGAAAGCAAGGGGCCCTCTCAGCATCTACGCAGTGGTTCAGGGAAACTGTACGGAAAACCACATGGAGATGGGGGTCATTGACACAAGAGCTATAGTACCTTAACTGTAGTGTTTTGTTATAGGCATATGTAGTCTTTTTAGAGTTACCAGAGCACAAATGTTAACTAATGCGTTAAGTATCACTATTGAATATTATATTCCTTTTTTAATGGTCAACCAAGTCTCTAATTGTATAGAAACATTTATGCAGCATTCACATTTTTCTTGTCACTTAAATAAAGTCTACGTACTATATTTGGCGAATATTGGCGCTAGTCATTTAATTCATCCACGCTTCTGCGATTCGCGTATTTACTCTGTGACATCATTCCCTCATCTCTATGTGACTTGTTGCCGCAACGGCGGCACGCGCTGGACAACATCAGACGGTCACTCTGCCGGCGGCCGGGTATAAGATTGGACTTTTCTCAGCTGTCGCATCCTGCCACTCCAAAGCGTGACGCGCGCGGGGCCTCTTCGACGATCCGTGGCTCTTGTGGCTTGCCAGCTTTGATGTGGCGACATAAGGCCTGCGCGGCGGGTGCAGCTGTGGCCGATTTTCTTCTTCTTCTTCTTCTTCTTCTTCTTCTTCTTCTTCTTCTTCTTCTTCTTCCTCTTCTTCTTCTTCTTCTTCTTTAATTCGTCTTCTTTTTCTGCTCCTTCTTTTTCATGCTTTGGCGGTTTAAACCTTCTTGACTGTTCCGCCTGCGATCTTTCTGCAATCTTCTGCCACGCAACTGATAATTAATAGCTGATTTAGTTTAGTCCAACCATGTAGTTCACTGCTGCCCGCCGGTGAATTTTCGGTGGTCAACGCATGTCAAACGCAAAACGATATTAATGCAGGCGTCGGAAATTGCAGCTGTTCTGTCGGTTTTTTCGTTTCTTCGGGGAAGACCCCGAAAATCTTTGACGTTCGTTGTTTGAAACATTGGCGCATTGAAAGCATTGAGATGCGCGTTTGTCGCGCTGGCGCGCGGTCGTAGTAACACGCGTCGTAGATTAACACTGTATCTTAAGCGGAACGGCCAAACCGCTCATGTGCCGTTTCGCATAAGATACAGTGTTATTCTACGACGCGCGTTACTTAACGCGCTTCAACGGAACGCTCGTGTGCAAGGGCCCAATTCATTAAGATGCGCTGCACTGGCGTCTTGGCGACTGCGAAGCGGCCTATTTTGCTGGTATTTTGGTGTTAGTGACAGTGCCGGTGCTCCTTTCAGGAGAATTGGGCGAAACTTTTGTTATCATTTTTGTTGTTGTTGTGAAAACGGTGTTTAAACTCTCGTTAAGCTGTTACACTATTCGCGCCAAAACGTTTAAAACTTTATAACTTAAGTTACGTATAACTTGCTATTCATTTCTCTTTTGACTCTGGCAATATCAACAAAATGTGTCGTCCGTGCGAACCTTAGTGTGACGTTTATTAAATTTTGATCCTTCAAGGTTGTCTCGCTGCTTCTCATGATCGTCGTGTTTTGAATATGTTTTTATAAGATCTTTCTCACATAATAATTTTCCAGTTGATCTTTAAGACTTCCATGTGACAATTCTTTGTAATGCTATCAAATATCTTTCAACTAATTTTGTTTTGAGTCTATGTTTCGCGGGATTTTCATGCCAAACCTTGCTTCTAACAATTCAAACTAGTTAATCCTCTGCAATACCAGAAACACATTTTGCAGGAAATTAAAATGGACATATAAATAACTCATTTCACGAAGTAAAGTAGTTACATGAATTGTAATTTTGTAACCGGCATGTGTCCGGTAAAGGGTGTATGTGATTGCATTCCAAATATGAATTCCTAGAATACGCACATATTCGAATGGTGTAACGGTCTCAGTAAGGAATGATTTTATGGCTCTGTCATCACGTCTCTTGATTTATATCGCTGCGGTTACCTTTCGTCGCATTCTTCACCTGTTTTGCGAAACAGCCACTGTTTTTTCACTTACCTGTATTTAGTGCAGTTATTTTCTGAATCTTACATTCCAGTTCTCAGTTTTGTTTGAGAGCTCATTAAATTTGGAAATAAGTTGAAGTCTCTCCACTACTCCTATTATGTCTCCTTAAATAATTCTACGTTTTAATTAAATGATATTTAATATATGTTTTTTTATTATTTGTTTACCTGATAATTATATTTTGTTATCGAAATAAGCGAAAATAATAATTTGTAATAATTAAGTTCATAATATGAATCGTATATTTTCATAAATGAGAAACAACATGTATTGGAAATCAAGGATTTCAACGATATATGCAAGGACACCAGCAAATGGTAGTGGCACGCCCCATTCCTTTCATCACCTTATCGTCTACTTTCCCTTACCCGATTTTCTCCCTAATTTATGACTACCGTCAGAAACTACATTTTCTTAAACCAAAACGCATCTCTCTACTCGTCAAAACGCTTTCCTGGTCTTCAGATATTTCCTGGTGTGTACGCGTCTTTTTCGTATTGTCCCCATCCCCATCTGCCTGCCGCCCTCATCTTCCCCTGTGCCCACGGCGTCCCCCGACCTCCCGCTTCCTCGCCGCCTCCGCTGCATGCGCGCACATTCCGCGCTCGGCCATCGCCGCAAAAATAGCCACACTTGACCTTAGAGCGCCTTCCCCCAGCGCGGCTAGGCGGCGGCGGCGGCGGCGGCGGCGCTCGAGCCTTCCGGATAGCGTCGAAGTGCCGCTCGCGCCGAAGGCCCTGCGGCCACGCGCGGCGCAGCGTCGGCTCGGCCTGGGGCGCATCGCTCCGATCTGCATCGCACCGGACCGCGCTGCCGCGCCCCCTCCTCCCCCTGCCATCCGCCACGCTCCTCCACGTTCCAAGCCGCCACGCCCCCGCTTCACCCTACATCGCCCCCTCCGCCGCCCGATGCGCCTCACTCCCGTCATCCCGCCGCCTCCCTCGCCCCTTTCCCTGCCTTCACCCAGTCCCGTCCCTCCCTGTTTCGCCTCTCACACCGCCCGCCTGCGGACCGGTCTGTCGTCGCGCCTTGCCTAATTCTGCACTTCGGGCTCTGCATTTCAGTCGTGCTTACTCCCGCATGATTCGTTCCGCTGAAGTTTTAATGTATCCGACACTCCCAGTTATCATGTTTTATTTCTTTCCTTCATTTTCCTTTATTCTGTTCTTTTCTTTTCTTATGCGTTTTGTGGATTGAGTTTTGCATTACTGCTTCTTTTTATTGTTCATTTCTCGTGTTTTGTTTTAATATATGATTAATTCGGTATCGTTGAAACATGTCGTACTGTATAATAATAAATGATAAGAACTGGTCTGATCTGATGATGATAAGAACTGGTCAAATGACTGATCTAACCAGGAAATAAACAAATAAACATTGACGTTTATTAAAAAAAATGCTATTACTCAGAAAATAAAATTATAATTCCATAACTTTGGAAACAGTTTTAATGGCATTTAATGGCATAGTAAATATTAACATTATACTGAAATGACTCGGCACGTAAACTACTCACAAACCAGATACAAACGGCGATTTTATTACCTACAATTTACCATGAAGGAAACCTTGCTCTCGGAAAATTATGAGGTATTTAGAAACTTCATAAAATATTTGAAGTGTGTGATCACAAAAAACAATAACATTAAATTGTGAGTTGCGGTCGTTCTAGTAGAAACATTTGGAAGAGGAAGACGGAAAAATATTGCGATTTGCTTTCAATTTCTCGTTCTAAGTGGTTTGTATCGACGGGGTATTTTTGCCTGAATCGTTCGAAGAGAATAACCATTAGAAGAGCGAAGAGCAGAATGAAGCCGAATACGCCTGTGAAATGGGAGTGGAACCCTGCCCCCGGGAGAATCGCAATCATCTCGCCCGGACGACGCTGGCGGCAGCGGCGGCTCGGGACTGGCCAGCGCGGTTTCATTTGTCGGGGCACTTCCGCGTCACACCAGGCTCGTTGCCACAACCGCTGCCGTTGCGTCACCCCCTACCGTAGCATACACCGTTACGAGCGCTTGTGTCCAGCGTATTCGTGATTCGTATTCGTGAGCGTATTATGTCTCTTATTCAAATAACTGAATGCACGGCACCGCTCGGCGAGTGTGGGGCCCCCGCGCCCGCACCCCGGCCACCCCTTTGCACAACAACCCAGCCATCGCTGTGGCCATCCGCGGCCGCGGCCTCTGTTCCTCCCTTTGACGCCACCACCCAACCCTCGTGTGTGTAGCCATACCTCTGCCCCAATTCATGTATATTATCGGGTCTGGAAATTCCGGAAGACGGATCATAATCCGTCGTTTCCGGAAATAATCGCAAGAATGTGTGCACCCTATGTATTCCCAGTGAAATGCCTTTTAAGTTCTTAAATTATTATTATTATTGTTATTGTTATTATTGCATAAAATAATTACCCAAAAATATAAAATAATCTTGAATGTGGTAGGAATTTGAACTCATATTTAATGAGAATAAATCTGTTCTTAGCGCATCGGCGCTCGGGTCTAATGGTACCGTTAGACCAGGAATGATTTTCACTCTTATTTTACGAAATTTTTTGTCATATTTGTCTATTAGGCGCCACTGTTGTTACTACGTTCGTCATTTCGCGATGTCCGATCGCATTTCTTTCCTTACATCCTTCCCTCCGCGGGCCGATTGCTCCGGGTACAAACCAGCGGCCGGGCGTTTCTTCTCGGAACGCTCTCCTGAACGGCCCCGTGTGGGCAATAAATCGATATTTTCGACGCCCCTAAACGTCACTTTTTTTCTGATTTTGAAATTGAATAAAAAAAGTAAATACTTTTTTCTCACATTGCTTTCAAAGTGCGCGGCTCGCCCATTTCGTACGACACCATCGTAGCTTACATGCTGCCGACGGTCGGTAATAGTTCCCAGTAGCGCAACTGTCGTTACGGTACCTGTGGCGGTGGTGGCGAGGTGACTCGTCGGCAGTTAATTAAAAACGAGTTGTGTTGTCACGCCCCCACCCCCGCTCCCCGCGCCTCCTTCCCTTCCCTTCCCGCCCCGCTGCTGCTGGAGACCCTTCACCCCTGGGGCTTACGCAATGTTGTCTTGCCTTTTATGTGCAGATAATTACATTGCTTTCATCAAGAGGGGCACGGGCCGCCCGCCGCGCCCCGCCTCGCCGTCGCATACTCCTTGGCAGGGCGGGCGCCCAGAACGAGGAGCTCGCTTCAAAAACGCAGGTGTTTGAGTTGCCGTTCCGAAAGAAAAAAGCCAAAGCCACAAACGCTATTTTTAAATTGCTTGATACTTGTCTTTTGTTTCTTTGTAATATTTTAGAATACCGTATTAACACAGTTTCCAATCTCGTGAAGTTGATGATTCCGAAATCGTCGGTGGGCGGTGGTTTATAATTCCAGTAATGTTCATTTGACTAACATGCCTAAAGTTTCTTCTGATTCTGAAAGCTTCAATAACCTCATTTAATTACCACAGAAAGTAGTTCTTTGCCTCTGTTACGATATTTTGTGTCTTTATAGGCCCCAACCGTAATGTAACTTTTTTTCGAGGATTTCCTACCTCTAGTCGCAGGCAGCTCTCCGTCCTTTCGCTCTTTTACATTGAATCTGCTGGGATTAGACCGTCCCCTTCTTAGACTGCCGTGGTGAGGTGCCTCGGCCCATTTCAGCTATACGTAGCCGTAGGAATTCAAGGTGTAGGATCGAAGGAAGATTCCTGGTAGCTGGGAGAGCCCCACCATGCCGCAATGCAAGCACACATCCACGCCCGAGGCAGGATTTCCAACTAGTGAGCCTTCTAGCTGAGAAAAGTATTATGCTCTGACTGACTTAACGATGTCGGTTGCCCAGATCTGCTTGTGCAAGTCCGCCAATTCACCACCTGTGGCATAGAAATGTTGGCAATTTTCTAAGCCAATATCGCATTGGGTCCCCACGCAACTAAGTAAGTTTCGACTCGCATCTTCGCCTTCATAAATCGACACATTAGCCTTAGTCGTATTTTATCCATTACTTGGGTGTTTCCCTAGTTGACCAAATAAGAGATCTGATTAGGACGTGAATTGTTTCAATTTTACTTGGTATTTAGCTAGGGTTCTTTTAGTGTCACAAGGGAGACATTGAATATATTCTACAAAGCAAGGAGAATTGTATACAGCTTTCGAAAATCGAAAAACCTTCAAAAACGGAATTTGGAAAATAGAGAGCTTACCCTCAAACCTTGTTAGTATTTTTGCATATCAGATATCTTCAGTTAATTTTAATTTCACTCATCTTCTGAATACTGTGTCTTTTTTTGGCGATATAGATACTATAAAACTATTTTTTAGCCGTGTTGTGTTTGTCAAACAAAAGGTTTTTGCAGCATTACATAACTTTCTCTATTCTACATATTTACTATGAGAAAATAAAAAGATATTCTCCGTAATAAAATTGCGCTTCTTATCGATGAAAACGAAAAAGCTGTCAAAATTATCGATGTGAAAGTGTAGGATTACTTCTTGGCCATACTGCCAGATCTCCCAAAGCGACTGCTTCCTCCCTTTAACGACGATAATGGGTTCGTTGAAAATTCCATTAATATTAATCGTATGGAGGAGTGCACACATTCTGCTCGGACGGTGGGGAATTGGCTGCTAAGTACGACATTTGGGAAGCCTAAAGTAATAGAAGGATTGGGAAAATAATGAGAATGGGTCCATTTTTGTGAGGGGTTTACATAAAAAAGACTACGTTAGATAACTGGCAACGTCAGTAATATTTTCAAAGCATATTATTCTGCCGACTATATTAGTGCTTTGAGCCCTCATTGTATCGTCTCATAGTTATAAAAGATAGCCTAAATTGTAGAATTTGTTTTTCATTTCAAGAAAAATGTGTTATTTGTTATGAATAAATTGAGTAATCTCTCAAACATAATGCTGCGTTTTGAGGGGAGGGCTGGATTCGCTACCAGCGGCGGGAGCACGGGGCCATCGGTGTGTGTGGATGATGTTCTGAAAGGAAAAGGAATTCTGTCAATATTAAATTATTTATAGTTGTTTGGCATGGATGACTTTAGGGTATTGTCATGAATCAGAGAGTCGCGTTGCCACCAGATCTGACTATATAATCTGAAAAAAGTTCCCAGGCGGTTAATATGTAAAAGCCATAATTAATTGCGCTCCTACAAGTGTCAATTTTTTTACCTCAAATCTTTTTCTTTTTTTTAACTCGCAACTGCATCCACTTCTTCAACAGCCTGCTGCTGAGCGGCGGCGGAAGTGAGCGAGGCAGGGAAGGGAAGAACGCCCCCGTTGCCCTTCAGCCCGCGGCGTGAGCCGACGCCTCATCTTGCACGCCCCATTTCGGAGGGCGTGGGTCGGTCGGGGGCGGCGGCGCCGGGCGTTGGGGCAGGCCGTGGGGGAAGGTGCCTGCTATTGATCCGTGCGCGGGGTCATGCGTCGATCATAGCGCGTGTTTTTTTTTCGTCTAATTTTGAAAGTTTCGGTTCTTTTGCGGGTGCTATCACGCTCGGCTTGCTTCGCTCGGCGAGCCTCCTCGCCAGGATTGGGGTATTGCTCTTAGCATTATGTAAGTGAAGTGACGCGACGATTATATCCGATCGGTTTCCGGTGAATCTAGTCTTGGGATGACAATGAACGAGTTTGTGTTTGTAGATGTTGATCAAGCATCGAGAGTGGCCATGTGACTCTTAATATTTGAAAATGCCGAAGGAATAGAACTCTATATCTGTCTTGAGCTTGTAGACAAATTTCATATTTGCTGTAGATGATTTACAAATACATTAATTTTATTAAAGAAATAGTAGGAGATGATACTAGTTGAATATATATATATATATATATCATGTGTGTGTGTGCGTGTACTAATAATGTGGAACATGCGTTTCTTAAGGCAGTCGCGCTACAATATCACTCTTTCTTTTCTTAGTGCTGTTCTAATTTATCCTAAATGTATTCACTCACACCGATTTCGAACGTATGATTTGAAAGGACTGTATTCTCTACTTTCATTATCCCAATAGCGTTATAAATGGCTATATTATAGTTAATTTCAACAGCGTACTTTATTTTTTGTTCATTTGCAATGAATTGTGTCCAAAATTGTTGGGAATATAATGATCTTAATCCCATCTATCAACACAATTTATATCTGTGCGTCAGATGCATAATACCCTGGACCACTGGACTTCAGCCACGTTCGCGTAGTGAATGTACTGCATTGTGAACGTTAATACGATGGAGAGCTAAATATAAGGATATGCTGAAGTCGAAATGGCCGTTGAAAACCTGCCAACAATGTGAGCTAATATTAGCCCGTGCGACCACCAAATGCGGGATTTTTCCCCCCAGCTCAGCGCGGGAGCTTAACATTAGCTTAACCTTGCCCTCGGGCCCTCTCGACGCTCCCTTCTCGCCTCTTCTCTGCTCGCTGCCTCGTCCCCCCCCCCAGGGTGCCGCCCCGGCGCGCCCTCTCGCTGCCGATGCCTCTGAAAGGCCCTCGGGCCATCGTGTTCCGGTCCACAGTGTTTGTCAACGTCGCTGCTGCACCGCTCGGCCTTAACGAGGTTGCGGCGCGCGTACTCGAGGCGCTGTGGGCGCGAGCAGCCCGAAGGGCGTGGGGGAGTGGGATATCGCAAACACGCGCGTGTTTCGGAGCCCGTCAACTCGCCCTTGCCATTCAAGGCAATCTGGTTAACGTTATTGAGTGTTCGCCACTTTAAGTTTTGCTGCTGCTGATAGTGGCCCTCGGTTCAATGGTGTGGCAAACTGACCTGAAAACTGAGAAAAAATGGAATGCTGGAGAAAAATGAACATGTTAGGTGCCTAATGCGTTGGTTGAGGTGTTTGCTATCTATTATAAAGATATTCGTGACACTAGATTATGGAAGTTAGTGGAACCAGTATCTCTGGCATGTATGCAAGCATTTTGAATGGGAATGGGGAAATGCGTTAATTTAAGAACGTAAAAAATAATTAAATGCTATTTGATTTTTCCATTGCATGGGAGATAAGTTTTTTCGAGTCATCTACAATTATAAGTTCTGGTAATTTCATATTAACAGCCGTGTCCAAGACTGTAACTAACATTTAGATTTTAAAATTATGTTGCACGACTCCTAGTATAATGTCTACTAGCAGAGCTTGACGGTATGAAAAAAGTAATAATTAATATATAAGAACTTTTGTTTTTGTTTTTAATGATACGTTAGTGCTTGATATTGCCTTTGATACCAAGCTCGATATACATATACTGCATAATTTACCTGGATGGAGAGGATCGTGGTTAGGAGGGAAGTATGAAAAGAGAACCGAGTGACGGTAACATCTAATTAATTAATAAATCGGAATAATTTATATTAGGTAAAAACTGAAATATTCTACACACTACGGGCATTAACTGGTTCTAATAATCTCGACTGACAAAAAGCCCTCGGGCCAAAGGTTCTCAGGCTTTTGTCACCACTGAATCATTAGAGCCCATATTTCGCCCCTGGTGCATGAATTACTACTTCTTCACTAATTTTGGCTAGATTGATGTAATCTATTTAGATCTCTCCCCACTACCACATGCAGATGAGCTTTGTTCTCAATCGATCCTTTTTGCTCCCGGTGGAATTGCGGCGGGGCGGGGC
>BOPP01000153.1:174198-213016 GCA_017312745.1 Gryllus bimaculatus
GGGGGGGTTTACGTATTTACTTAGTATAGATTTAATATTGTCATGCTGCAGCGGAAAGTGGCGATTTTTCGTCAGAAAAAACGCATATTGAGGGGGTCCTGATATGGAAAAGTGGAAAAAACTGAATTAAGAAAATTACTTCCTCTAACACAGTCTACTGTCAGAATCCTCGTTTTGTCCATCCTTGATACCGAAATAATGATTTACATCAAAACGTCTGTCTGTCCGACTATTTATCTGTTTTTGTCAACGCTAGCGCCTAAACCATTCAAATTTTCTCCACAATTGATATTCCCGGATGGATTTGGCTGAACTCTTAAGATTTGCGAATTTGAAACTTTTATTTTACCTTTTCTGTGGTATTTGCCATGAAGACTTAACAATGTTTTCAATATTGGCTCACAAGTGGCTGCATATTTTTGGATTACTTTTCCCTTCGGATGGAGCAGGGGTCGCTTAAAAATGGCACAGGTATTATTTTCTTTGAACATTTTTGAATTTTCGAATATTACTATAGTTACAAATAGTGCGAGAAAGTATGTGCTGTTGTAGCCTGACTAGTTTTCTATTGTGTAAAAACTGTATACATTTAGGGTAGTAAAGAAAGGAAGGGCAAATGGGTATGATATGTTAAATTGCATTTAGAATGATCGAGCTAATTGTGAAATAATTGAAGATCGCTGAGTGTACGTTCTCTGAAGGGCAAAATATGACAAATGATTGTTGAATGTAGAGAATTGGAAAGAATGTAAGGATAGGAAGTTGACCTCTTGGTAACGCCGTTTTTTTAGTTGAAAACTATAGAACTCTTACCTGTACGTTTTCTATGAGAAACCATCGGAATTTCCGACTTCGAAACACTGCCTGAAAGCTCTGTCTGGCTGCGGGAAGCATTGGGTGAGGTAGGTCGCTCCCGGTGTCAAATGGTATTGTTTCACGCCTCCCTCCCGTCTCGTTCTCCTCTACCTCGCGCCATCCGTTATCCGTCGTGCGCCGTCCACTCTCCACCGCCCACCGCTCCGCACCGCGCCATCTTCCTCTGTTCCGACATCCTGTCCCCTCCGTCCACTCGGCGGATTTGCTTTTCTTTCGGAGTGGGCAGTGTTTGAAGAGGAGGTACAAATTAAATGACGCTTTTTGGCGCGCGGGCGAGGCGTTTTATTAGGGAATCCCCGCGCGTAATGACAGCCACCGCCGCCGACGCCGCAGCCTCCTGTATTTCCTCTCGCTGCGAGCGTTTTTCTTCGCGGCCCACTCGCTCGCGGTGGCGGCGGCGGCGGCAGCGACGCCTCCCCCTCGAAATGCGCTCCCGCGAAAGTGTTTGCTGCTCGGCAAGAACTCGCCCGCTCGAGTGGAAGTTGCTACGCCCGAGGACGTGCTTGAAGCGCGGGGGCCTGCGCTTCTCACCTGCGTTTCTGAGACGCGCACCGCACGAAGTGAATATCAAAACTTAGGAAATTGCTCCTGGAGAATGCGCGTTGATGAATAGAGTTATTTTCGCACAATGGCTCGTTTCTGGTTTATTAGCTGCCTTTGTAAAAACCGCAGATGCCGTCAACGTGGTAGGTCAAGTCAAACTACTATGTATCCCCTGCAATAATTATAATTATATTTCGGCTCATACTAATCCAAGAGTTCTATTTTCAGTACTTGTTCGTCAATGAGCTTATTTTTCACTCTTGATAGTTGTTGGTTGACCCACTCGTGATAGACCCTGGGAAACCGCGGAGACCATCTGCCCAGGATATAGGTCAGAAATGCGTAAAACTCATCCCCTTTCTTTGCTCATAAGTGGGTATGACACTCCTCACATACAATGGTGTGTAGAAAATCGTGATGAACGATGTGAGTAACCCTACAGAGAGATAAACGACTGTATTTCACCAACAAATTGTGATAGAATGGAAGCTAAATTAAATTGAAATTTTAAAGTTCATTCCTATAATCAATTACATTTCTGAAGCATTTTCATCCAGCCGTCTGCTCCTAAAACAGAGCGCTTTTGGGCGGGCAGGCGAGGCTGCCAGTTTTTGTCGCCTGCGTTCTATTTGTTTTTTGTTGGCTGCGCCGTCCCTGTTCGGACGGCCCACGGAAGTTACGAACTAGTCCATTATATTTATGGGCTGATTATAAAGTTTCCGTCCCGTGGAGGCGAGCTGCGCTGGATTCGCATTAGGGAAAAGCGGACGGCAGGGAGGCGACTGGGCAGCTTGATGATCCACGTGGCTCCGGCGTATCGGTCGGGCGGCCTGGGAACTTTTTCTTTTCTTTTCTTTTTCTTCTGGTATCTGCTTTCTGCAGATTGTTTGGTGTATTGTGTGTGTTAGTGTGTATGTTGCAAAGGTCATCATTAATAAAGTTAGCATTCAAACGATGGCGAGTTACGGCTCTTTAATAGAAGTGGAGATGAAGGGTGAGTGGAATAGTTGCGGCGGATACCATTTTATTTTTATTTATGTATCAACGGAAAATGTAAAAAAAATATGTGATGCGGGGGAGAGAAGTCTCATATGCACACGTTTTCATGAACTCCAAAATCCCTAGTCGGATCTTTGACTATAAACAATTGAATGATGAATAAAGGTACTAACAAATCGTGGTTCAATGGCGGTTGCTCAGGGAAAAAATTAAAGTGCTTCTATCACATTTTCTTCTTTCGGATATAAGATGTGATTTTTTAGGGAAAATATACATTTTTTGAGTTGATGGCTGACAGCAAATTTACTGCGATCTGTGTTTAAAATACGCGCGTTTTTAAACTATGAAAACCATAATGGAACCAATAGCCATTCAATGGAAGTCGTTCAGACGTGGAAAATCAATATTTTTACCTCTCTGTGTTAATCGCCTGTATGTAACTGCGCTTCTGCGGCCAGAAGGCGAAACGTTTTTTAATGGCTTTACAGCAGGACGGGAGGATCTTCCTTCTGCTGCTGTGTATTGGTTTCTTTTTAAACCAGATAAACGGCTCAAGGGTGACGAATCATGACACTCGGCAGGGAAGAGCTAGACATGGGCAGACTAGCAGGCTCATGGTAATATGAGGTGATGGAAGCCCAAATTTTGATAAATACAAAATGTTAATTCTCTCGAATTTTCCTCAGAAATACATAAATCTGCAATGATGCTGTTAGTGTTGCAACAAGTTAACTATTAAATTGGCGTTCGCATGTAAGATGATTAAATTGGAAGTAGAATTGAGTGCCGGCGGCGGTCGGCAAGAGTGGATTTAACTCGAAGCCGTGGCCAGTACCACCGGACCCTATTCTCTCAGCTCGCCGCTCCGTGCAGTGCCCCGGTGACTCCCAAACCTCTCAGTCGCCAGCTTACCTTCCCCGCCCACGCCCACCATACGCCCCGTCCATCCGCTTCCCACCCACCCACCACCCGCCCACGCCCGCCCTCGCCCAGCCCCCTAGTTCACTATCCACGCCACCGTTCCACAACTATCTAACCCCAACCCCATCCACCTACCCAAACCTCGCTCTTTGGTCCGCCCCCCCTTCCTGCCCACTCGCCCGCCTGGCACGCTGCCCGCTCGTAACCGTCTGCTGCGAAAAGAATGAAAGGCATGTCGTGTGCTGCACCGCGTCCTCCGGGACGACTTACTCGCTACTGCAAGTTGGCGGGTTACGCTCCGGAAGTTCCCCTCGCTCCTCCCCGCCCTCCCCCCCCCCGCGCACCGCCCTCGCCTCGACGCAGTCCACTCGCGCGCGCCCCTGCGGCTTGCGCGTACGTCCCCCGCCGCCGCCTCGCCCGTCGCCCCTCCCCCCCTCCCCCCTTCGCCCCTTTCGCCCCCCCCCGCCGCTCCCCCAGGGGCCGCGCGACCTCGACGTGTCTAAAGAAGAGAGTTCTGTTCCCAAGCAGTGCAATGGTTTTGCGTTTTAAGTTAATCAATTTCATAATTGTGGAGAGCTACCTTTTTGAGCGAGTGAATGTTTGTGCATGATGGATTCACAACTTATGACTGTAAAGTGATTTTTTTTGTTTAATCGCACAGTGATCACATAAAAGTATATACGAGGTTTAGGGAAGTCAGAACTTCATTTGTTTTTCGGGCAGGCTATTATCTGTTCTGCCGAGCAAAGGAAAAACGGATAAAAACCCGATCAAAAGAGAGAGAGAGGGAAGTCGCTGCCTCAAGTGTATTTTATAATATTTCATAGAGGTTAATTGCGCTTGCAACTTTTAGTGCTTGAAATGGAATACACTGCGCGGTCGCCAAAATAGGATATCAACCGCTTTCTTCATTCGGGAAATTGAAATATGTTTGGAGGGAAAAGCAAGCGCCATGGGCTGCGATTTGTTGTTTGGTATGATATTCGATTCAGATAATATATTTTATTCTTTTTATATAATACTATGTTTATGATGATATAATACTGTACGTCTGTGCCTATCGTTTCCCACTCGTCTACTTGAAAAAAAAAAATTTAAACTCAGTGGTTTCCGCACGAATATTGAACTTCACGACAAAACTAATTTGATATACAGCCTCCTGTTAAGTATTCTAGTTGGCCGCCTTTCCCCTCCCCCACTTCTCTCGGAGAATAATGCACAAATGGCACCGTGCAAGACGCACACCACGATTCACGATGATTATGTTACTTAGGTAAATAATATTTTGGAAGTTTTTAATACTGTTGGTTTTTGAGTAGTTTTACTATTTTTATGTTCTATAGTTTGCCAGTTTTCTTTAATAGATATAGATGAGGTAAAAAACCTCGAAACATGTCTGTCTGATGTAACTGGCAAATAGTTGGTTTATAAATGTGTTTGTGGAAGATCATTCCTTTTTTCTCCCGTTGTATTATAACTTTAATATTTCCGTGGAATTGCGAACCCCAAACTCGCAAATATGTGAAATTCGTTCGGAGCGTGCCGTTAAGTCTGGAAGGATACTTACTAACGACCAGCGAGTACTGCGCGGCATGTGCTGGCAAAGCCTACCGCAGCAATGTGCTGCAAATGTTAGGGCAGGTCCCCGAGGCGATGGGCGGAGCCGCTACACAATCGATGGAGGTTAATGAGGTCGGAGGAAACCACTTCAGACGCAGACCGTATCCCACTCACCATTCACTCCATCTCCTGAACGTGCGTTTAGTAACACTTCACAGGAAGGTGATTAACGTGGAACATTAAGCCCCTACCACACATGAAGTATGTACCTGCAGGTAAAAATTGACTGTGTAGACTAATGAAGTGTAATGCTTAGAAAGAGATAGCTGAGACAAAAACGGACAGTTAATAAAAGGCGTCGTTTTTTCGCTATTTATTATTTTCCTACGGTAAAGCCTTATAGGCTGGAATGAACGACTGCTTGTGATGGATTGGTGATTGTGAATGTAGGATGTTAATGACTGTGGAGCAATGTATGAATGAGAAGCAGGAGATCCTCGAGAAAACTTGACGGGAACCTGCTTTGTCCACCACAAGTTGCACATGGATCGATGTTTACCATTATACCAAGGGTCGCCTTATCGCTAGTGATCTGTTTATGTACGTTTCAGTTACAAAGTCGATTATTTGCTGACGGTACAGGAGAAAATTCAAATGTAAATAAACTGTTCAGAAAGGTGGATAGCAAAATGAAAAATTAAACTAAACCCAAGGAAAACTGCACCTCACGTTTTCAGAGCTTCGTCTGACCTCTCTCACGAACTTTAAATAATGAAACTACAAACTGGTACCCTTCTTAAAAGCCCATAAAATATTTAGTTGTAAACATTGATACACAGGTAATTCAAGCCTCACGTTAACAATAAAGTAATACGAAATAAAAAGGAATTGATTCAATAAAAAATAATAATCAATAAAACAATCCATTTATCATAAAGTACAGCGCTCACAATATACAAAAGAATAAGACCTCTCCTTCTGTGCGTATGTCTCATTTGGCTAAATGCGGCCAAAACCAACATCAATAAAATCGAAATAACTCAAATCAATTCATAAGGCACAAAAGCACTTTATTTCAAATCAAATTAACAACTACATAAAGAATTCAAACTCGAACCCATAACCGAGAACATCATAAGCCAATGCTGTTATTTCTACTCTAACCTAATGCAAATATCTAATCTAATAGATTTCATCCTAGGTAGAAACCCCAGCTGCATCATAATTATCAAAAACAAATGTCTGTACCCATATATCCTAAAAACTACTCTCAGAAATCGACCCTAACTGGAGGTGACATCTTGGGTTTCTAAAATGCAATGCTAATTCTATGTACACAATGCTGGTTGTAGAATTGGTTAATAAGTCACCTTACGTCCCTTAATAGAGGTCAGTTTATGAAGTGTGCGAGTCAGCTCGCTGCGGGGCCAGGCGGGCTTTCAAAATAGATAATTTGTATACGTGACTTATGGAAAAGTCAATTGGTTCCAATGAAAAAAAATGGTCGTTATTGGAGGAAGCCACTTAATTGAGGAGACCGTTTGATGGGGTTTCACTGTATGTAGAACAATAAATGAGATATGTTCTTGTCAACAAAGGAAAAAACTAAAAAAACGAAATTGGTAGCGCTTTTTTTAGTAGCAGTACATCGCAACCTCAGTGTTATCTAAAACAAACAAAAAACAGAACTATTAAGGATCGTTTCTGAATTGTATATTGTATCTTTCAGTCTTAGATTCTCTTACCCTTGTCACTTTTCTTCAATTTTTACTGTTAGAAGTATAGTGTTTTGGTTCAGATTTAATATAAGCGTTGTGAAGATAATTCGACTGAGCGCAAAGGTAAGTTCGTTGAATCCAGCAAGTCTCTAATTTTTAACGGCCAGCGATGTCTCCCTTCCAAAGTATCGTATTCACACTTCACAATCCAATGAAGTATTTTATGAGCTCTACGAATATCTGTATACGAACTTCTCTGAGGGTGGCGGTATCAGCATTTAATACAAGAATATTGTTTTAGATTAAGTGCTGCATTTTGGTATGTAATGTTTTAAAAAATCGTCCTGACGCTAGGAGCTAGGAGAAGTGCTATTGTGGTAGTGAGTGCTGCAGGAAGGGTATGTTTACGTGCTGCAAATATATGACTTAGGGTCGGTGTAAGGATTCTTAAAGATTTTTTCGCCCCCCCCCCCCAAAAAAAAATCGCTCATTTTATATATGTGTTCTCCAAATATACGCGGAATAAGTCCGGCTCGATACGGCGATTATTGTAATAATGACGCGTGTGTGTTGTTTTTATGTTTCAAATCTGCGGCATTTGACATCCGGCTTGATTTCTATTCCGATGGCATTTTTGTATTTCGTTCTTAAAAACTATGTTTATCTACGCGCAGCTCTAAAAATAGGCGCACCAAAACAAACGCGGTTAGACGCGACGGAGGTGGCTGCGGCGGTTCCTGCAACAATGCTGGGGCAGATGCCGAGGGGGGCGGGGCGTCGGCGGCGGACAATCGATGGGCGGCAGGCGCGCGGTTTGTTTGGCTGCGGTCTCCTCAGCGACGCGAGCTAACGACCCCGCGCGTCGCGCCGGACCGCGCGGGGCGGAGCGAAAAGACACGCCGCCGAGCAGGGGAGCGCGTGGCTAACGGCGGGCGGAACGTCGCTGCCCACTCGTCACGCCGCCCGCCGCCGCCCGCCGCCATGCGCTCTCGTCAACTAATCGCCGTGGCGCCCTTGACGGACTCGAAGGTGCACGTGGGCGGGTGGGGCGACGGCGACGTGGGCGTCCTCGTCGACAGCGTCGGCGCGGGGGGGGGTGCGCCGCGAGGGCGTGCTGGTGGCAGCAATGCGGATCACCGCGAAGATGCCATTGTGTGCTTTATCTATTATTCAGTGCGCCTTCTTGCAAGGAGGCGCGAAGGGCGGCGCGGAGGGATTGCGTCGGATCGATCGAGCGCCGTCTCCTCTGCCGCCACCGCCCTCACCCCGCCCTGTGTCGCGTGGGGGAGGGAGTCGCCCATTGGATAGATACGCACGTCGGAAATACGTCCTGCATACGTCATGGATACGCGTTGTCTCGGGTTTGTGAAGGTGTAAACGCGGGAGAAGCGCCACCTGCTCTCCATTGTAGGGGGAACCGACATTTCACACAAGTAGTATGTGAATATAATTATTTGTTCACACCCGTTGTTATAAAAAATATATTATGGTATGTTGAAGTACCTCCCTGTCATTTGCTGTTACGTAAGATCGGGAAGCAGATGTGCGCAGACACACAACACATTGCGCAGTCATGATAATTGCAATTTATAATATTTCCGAATGTAAAACTAAACAGTTTCTTGCCACTTTAGTTCTCGGAGAATCTACTATAATTTAATCCTAAGGACGAGAAGAATAATGGCATAAGAAGCGAACGATCCTACATTTCGCGAAGGCATATAAAAATTATCTTTATTTAACGACAGAAACAGAAAAATCGTTGTGACGCGTGTGCGAGGGAAAGCTACTTCCAGAAATGATGAGAAGTCCATTTGTGCTTCACAAGGGTTTATTGAACTCTCTGTCTTGGGCCTCAGTTCTATCACTTATATCGGGTAGATTATCGTTTTGTATTGAAACATTTGGGCATTTAATTTCCGATAACGTATTTGATGCATGTAATGGCTCTTGGATGTCGATATCGCGACTTCGATTTTTGTTCAGTTTCTCAGTCTTAAGAGCGAATGCTACGATGGTTTTCTTCACAGAAAATGTAACCTCACTCATCTGCGTGAATCGTGCAAAGTAAATGAAAGTAAAGTGTCATGCAAGATTGTCTGATGAGAAGGTTATGCGATTATAATATTATATCATGAAGGTATTTGAAGGATATGAGATTCGGACGAATCGAAAACATAATGAGATACGGATACGAAAAATTTTTAAATGCATGCCACCTCTGCTTTTTAGAAGAAGGTGAAATCATCCACAAAGAACGATCGTCGACGGGGGAGGGAACCTGCGACAGTGTTATTTCCCCTGTCCACCGCCGCTACCCGCTTTCCCGCCTTCCCCGCGGCTCCGCCCTCGCGTCGCATCGCCGGCGCCTCGCGCTGGGAGCCCTGCAGTTTCCTCCCGATAGACCTCCAAGTTGTCACCCTGGCGTCGTCGGCGCCGGCGGCGGCGGCAGCGCGGCCCACCGGAGCCTGCTCAGCGCATCGGGTGCGCGCGCTCGCACGCTCGCCTCGCCTCATTGGCGGCGGTGATTGATGAGCGGGGTAAGTGGTGGGCGGTGTCTTCGGCGGCCCACCGCGTCCTGCCACACCCCCTTCCCTCCCCTCCCATCCCGCCTCGACGCGGCCTCGCCTCGCGCCCGTTGCCGCCCCGCCGCCGCGCCGCCCTGCGTCGCCCTAGGCCGACGTCCCGGCTCGGGATAACTTAAGCCGCGCCGTTACTCATTATCCGCTGCTTTTTACGTCGCCCTCTTTCGCGCCCGTCTCACCCTTTCCCTGGCTCCCCTCCCCCGTCCCAACCCCTTTCCCTCGTTCCGCCACCGTCCCTGGCTCCGACGCCCCGCCTCGATATGCCTCCGGGCGCAGGCGCTATCGGGGAATTTGATATCAACAATCCGCAAGTTGGGCGGCTGCTGAGGCAGTGATTCGCTCGGCATTCCGTGGGCCTGTTCCCTTCGCGACATTCCAATTCGGGATGTGTGCCTTCCGCCCAGTTGGGCGAGGGCTGTCCAGTTGCAGCTAGTCGATGCGATAGCTCGCAGTTAGGCAGGTAGCTTCGAGTTTGGAGAACGTGGACGTTGAAGTGAGGAGAGCTGTTTCGCCGTCTGCTTGGAGCTACTTTTCATTAATTCAAAAGGAACTAATCAAGTGATTGAACATTCAAATATTCACTATTCATTATTGTTGTCGGGAGTGTTTTCATAGATAACTAGATAATTTAACATAATATAGATGGTACGAGTGTGTGTGTGTGTGTGTGTGAACTAAAGCTAAGATTTCTTGTAGCCAGTGTATGTGTGGTTAAGATACATGTAAAGTGTATTATAGACGATTACGTTTCTCCTTACTCTTTACATAAATAATGTATTCTAACGTTATATTGAATCCATAAACGAAATTTTACCGTCCCTTACCGACCTTCACCTTTGCTGTTACAACAAGCAGAGGTTAGTCTGAAATAAAAACCTACAATATTGTGACATTGCGAATACGAAATATTACTCCGCGATATATGAATAAACAATTTAGAATTACTATTTTATTTTAAGTTTCTAATACATCACTGATATCGCTAAATAATTAATTGTTTGGTGGATGTTGAATGGATAGTTGTGACAATAATAGAAACAACTGCCTGCCTTTTCCATATTATTTACAATAACTCCCTGCCACCTTTTAACTAGCTCTCACGAGGCAAATAATCGAATGGTCAAGTAACCAGGATGTTCATTTGTAATGAGAAGTTAATGTATACCAGCGACTCTTGTAATTTAGGTGATAAGTACATTAAAAGTACCAGAACCATATTGTTCATTAAAAGAAAGAGGATTGGATTAATATGACAAAGAAGTTAAAAAAAGGCACTTTAAAGCACTTTAGACAGCAATGCACTTTCAACAGCAATGCACTTTCTACAGCAATGTAATGCAACCTGTTCAATAGTTAAAAATTGTCTGGAAGGAGCATTACACAATAAACAATATTTCAATGATTTCCAAGTGTGTTGTTACGCATGACAAGGTGCTAAGTAAATTCTGTCTACCTATTACAACTAGCACTGCATAGCATTGCTTTCTATATTGCCTCCCATCCTATTAGCCTAAAACTAGTAAATAAAAGGCGGCATGCATTTAAAGCTCGTGTTTAACGTCGTGAAAATGCAAAGTTAGTGACGCATGACACGATTAGAACAACTGTCTATTGACTACAAGGGATTTACTGTCACGTCGCCTAACTTTTGTTGTCTTAGGATCTCGAACGCGGGGTTCCTCCGGCGGGAGCTTGCGCAAGTATTAATGTCGCCGTACTCCCGACTGCCGGCTGGCGCCTTGCCAGCGTGCACCAGCCGGCAGTGACGATGTTTTTATTTTAGCCCCGATCGAGGCAGGCGGACTACTCTAGGGCCAAGGGTGGAGTCTGCTTCATGGGAGATGGTGAGTAGTGGTGGGTTAGATGGTATTATTGGGTACGGCGAGAAAGAATCCCTGAGAAAGCGTGTTATGGGTAAGACTCTATTATCCAAGCTCGGTAGGACGAATAGGTTGAATAATATGTGACTATGATAATGGGACAGCGTTTGAAGAAGAGCGAAGCAACATTGGTTGAGAACGCGACAACCTAATGAATAAGTATCGTGAATCTGCTTCATCCACGTATTTATTGCGGATTTTGGTGGTTAGGTAACCCGTTGACATGTACATTAAGGCTGCGCTGAAAATACGAGATGGTGACAATCATTTTCACTATTTCTTTCATCAGAGTGAAGCATGTCGTGCTCTTGCACCAATTTACCTGCTACTTCAGCTGTTCAGGTACACTTATTCTATTGTATAGTATTATGTTAAGTTTTTCTCATATATTGGTGACAATTTGAAGGGAATCAATCGCTGTTCATGAAGGAGTGATCCGGCGAAGCCATCTTGAGTCTTGTTTTCGTGTGCCGATGTCATATACAAAGAAAATCGAAGATTCTGAGAAAACGTTTTTGTACAAAAATGAACGTCATCGCAAGACACACGATGTTTCATTATGATGAGTGGCATCATATTCGAATTGTGTAAGAATTTTGCATTAGCTTGATTTTATGAATGATTATTTAAATAGTTCATAAGACCTTCTTTGTGACTGGAATGGCAGGGCATGTTTTCATCTTAAGAAACTGCTGAAATTCAGGTGCTTTCGTTTGTGGTTACTCGTTTCCTTAACGTACATTTCTAAACTTAAATCTACCTTGTGTGTGTTTTCCACAATATCAGATACTGTCCCTGCCCGATAGTAATTTTCAAACTTTCTGGTTGGTTTCGCGTCTGAAAAAAAATTGCCATGACACCTTACAAGGTGTTTCAATGGAATATATTTTTCTTGAGAAAAGAAGTACAAAGGAGTTCCCGGAGTTCAGGCGTCTGTAGGTATTCTTCACCGTTCTATGTCTCTGGTGACATCGAATTTACTGTGCAGTTACGTACTTTGTACCCGAACCACTGCAGACGACTCTTTGTGATGTAGTAGAAGGTTTTGAAGATCTGATAATGTGATATTAACATTTTTACAATAATAACATTAATATTCGCTTCATTTAACATTGGTGGACAACGCGAACTAGTGTTTGTTTTGTACATATTCCTCGCGTAAAGTAAACTTAGCACAATTACAATGCTCACTCTAAGAATTTTTGGGTAATCGGGTGAAAACCATGGGGTATGGGGTATACACCATAGAGTAATTTTCTATTGAAACATATTTACAAATGTATTCGTTACGTATCTGTATATTCGAAAGTAAAATTTTCAAAATTCAATGTGAAACTACTGCCCGCCAGAACTGATTTAGCCCTTGATCTGCACTAAATGGGGTTTGGACTGACACATTTATTAACTAAATCCCAAATCCTCAAAAAGGATTTAGAAAATTAATTCACCGCAGCTTTTTGCCTTTCAATTCCACCGATAAATAACCATTCCTAAACCCAAGATGCCGTTATTCACCTTGTATTTTACGTTTCTATAACTAAAGAGAACCTTACTTCTCTCGGCGTGTTTTTTCATCATGAACGTAGACGAATTGTCCACGTTCTCATATCATTCAATCTCATTTCATCTAATTTAATTGATCCAACACGTATCCCAAGATTCAATATCCTCATTATTATCATTTCTTTGTATTTAGTGAAGCCTAAATGCATTCTATTCGAATTTTGTGAAATTTAAGCCACTCCACAACGTGACCCGCTTGGAGCTGCAGACTTCTTATTCTTTTCATCGTAAGATTCTTATACTTTTTGTTGCTATTTCAAATTTAGGATAATTCGAATTAAGTTTTGTACACAGCCCGCAGTCATAACGGATGTGGAATAAGAGGATCTCGGGTGAAACCTAGGGCGGTGGCAGTCCTCGGCTGCAGCGAGGCCGCCTGCACCACCACCCGAATCTCGGCCAGGGGTGTGCGGTCGCACGGCGTCTTGCCCCCGATCCCATCCATCATCTGCGTAGGCGCGCCGCGCGCAGGCCGCCCCTTCCCTCCTCTCACCCTCCCCCCCCCCGGCCGATTCCGCTCCGCCCGGCGCCCCTTCCCGGCAGCCCTCCCCGCCCTGCCCTGCCTCACCCTAATTACCACGCCTCGCGGAGTAGATGGGTGTCGAGGGAGGAGAGGAGAGAGGACGTGCGGGCGGGCGCGTTGCGAGAGATGTCGCTACCTCCGTCGTTCTAGATACACTGCCGTCCCCTCTCCTGAGACTCGCCGACCTCCCCCATTCCACCCCGCCGCCGCCTTCGTCGACGAGGCCTATTATGCTAATGTCAGTAGGGTGCCTGCTGATCGCGACCCTGAAGGAGGAACTGGAGGTAGCTTGCATGACGGCGATGAACGTAAATATTATAAATCTTATCAGCGATGTTAAGCAGTTAATATTCTCTTGTGTAGTGTTTGAAGATGCTCTCACTGTGTTTAAACTAGCCAATATGCGATTCTTATAATGATCTTTTTTCTTTCGATTAATTCTTGTGCATGCATCCATGCGCGTGTGTGTATGTGCGGGCGCGTGCGTGTATGTTGGTACTTAATACCGCAGTCAGACGAAAATTTGAACAGATTTAAAACCACATTGATGGAATCTCAGAGAAAGCTAAATAATTTTTTTTCACTTCGAATACTAAGGCTAATTGACGATCTCAAAGTGTTATTGCAATAGTTTTGAGATGATATACTCTCTAATTGTCTTTTCTTGTTCTTTGTCCTTACTGATTGCGTGGAAGACAACTGTTCAAAGTTTACGTTTTTCTTTTCTATCGTTTTTATTCTTTATTTTAGGGGTTAGTATGAGAAAGTGTTTATTTATTTATTATCAAGAATAATAGTTAACGACGTTTAAAATGGGAAGTTGGTGAACTCTACTTTTGGAAGATGAGAAAGGAGTTTAAATTTTCAAAATCTGTTTCTAGCAAAATTTGCTTGTATTTCGCCTGTTTCTTTCATTTTCTTCGAAAAACTAGAGAAAATAATTTTTTTTTCGTTCTCTTCATTATCGCTTTTATGTTTACTCTAGCCGATTTGTAAATTATCTTCTGTCAATACCTAATTGCATCTGTGTTCCTTTCTTCAATAAGAGTCGTCCTCTAAATGCAAAATTTTACGTTAGTACTTTTTTTAATTTAGCTAATTTAAAAACTGTTTGTGCTAACATGATTGACATCCAATATTTCCCACTGTAATTAAACCTTCTAGAGATTACTTTACATTACTTTATCTTACTGCCCAAATAACGATTTTCTTGTGTTCGCATGCTCACGTTTCTTTGGTTATATTTTATCAATTGTCTTATTTTTTGACAGACCACACTTCCCAGACGGCCGCAACGATCTTAGGCCCTGCCCTATTTCTTCTACATGTGAACGAGATTCCCTCGCTCGTAAGAAACGGAAGAACAGTTGAATTCGCTGATGATACGAATATTAATTGAAAAAAGATGCAATCAATAGAATGATTTTGAAAGTTTCAAAAAAGTTTCGTGGTAAAAAATTAATACTAAAAGAAGGAAAAACTCTTTCAATGCCGTTTAACATTTTGAGTAGGCAATTTGCTTTGTACAAATGAAAAATATGTAATTGGCTGCTGATAAAGCAACAAAATATCGGAGTCTCTCGATTCAGTAGAACATTAAATGGAATACTTATTTAAATGGAACGAATCCTATTCATTATGTTACGCATTTCAGAATTATTTCAATCTCAGACTTAAAGCAGCTCGTTTTACCTATATTGCAAACTTATATTTCCACTTGAGATACAGCTTAATATTCTGAGGAAATATTCACAAACACACACTCATACTCACAATACGTAGATATTTGGATTGCAGAAAAAAGTACAAATAATAAGCAAATGCCAATATACGCGATTACCTTAACCTATTTTCATCGAGTTTTGAATACTGCTATGCTGTACTTACTAATTTACAAAAATATGTATTATTATAGAAGCCGACTAACATAGGGGTGAGAACATATTTTCATGTAATACTTATATTTATAATTACTACTCATATAGTAGGAATCATAATCATGTGAGATTCATTCAGAGAAAAAGTTCCAGGAAGAGCCATCCATCTTCTTCTTCTTCTTCTTCTTCTTCTTCTTCTTCTTCTTCTCCTTGCTATTATTATTATTATTATTATTATTATTATTATTATTATTATTATTGCTTTTCTTGTTATTGCATTATCGTCTTGTCGTCTGCATCTCATTTCTTCCCGAACACGTTCAGCCCACTGATGAAGATGCGTTGGGGAATAAATGCGGACTTCCACTGCTAGGGCATTGGGCTTCACAGCGCTATCATTGTGCTTGCGATAATCGCTCTCGCCATATCTGTAACTTTGTTGCTGAAACTTTTTCAATTAGGCTGCACATTAAGGGAGCGTGGAGGGCGGCGAGGAGCCCTCCGAGCGGCGGGGCTGGAGCGATGTCCCTGCAAACCCGGGAGAGGCGGGGACTGCCGGAAGGACGAGAGAGAGAGAGTCTACGGGCTGGAGATAGCAGGAGGACGTAGTGGGGTTATTCGAAGCTTTGCATCGTCATCTGATAACAAATGAATTAGAATTCGACGATCAATTCATTATCTGTCAAGGAGAATAAGGTAATAAATTAAGGGACGCAATATAGGAACAACGCACTTAATCAGCAGATATTAAACGGTACGACAAAGCGTCCTGTTATTAGAGGGAAATTAACCAAGTCGGGCTATCGAATATTCTGACTTATTAGTTACCAGTTATCGTACACATCTGTTGCAAAAGTGTGTGTAGATGTGAGTCGCAACTGCAGTTTTTTAGAGCGGGAGTTCGTAGGATAGAGTCCCGACGGTGGCAAAATTTTCAATACCAGCTACCACTGCCTATTTAAGAAGACGATTACTGTCTATTTAAAAATGCTAGAAGTCGCCTGTACTGATCGTTATTTCCTCTGATTCCGTGGTTTCCTTTGATCATTTCCAGGCGTCATTTCAAGAGTATATAAGTAACGGCCCTGTCATTTTGCCCATTTATTTCTAATTCCCATTCTTGGGCCGAGCGGTGGACAGATACACATGTGACCCGTTTTCCATTGATCGACAAAATCTCTGACAAACATTGGAGAACCATGATGGAACGACAAACTGCAAGTTTCCCGACGGACTCTGTCTCATGGTAGGATTTCTGAAGGAATAAAAATGTTTCCGCATAACTTCTGAACAATAATCGATATATCAAAGAAATCAAGATATTTTTGGTGCTGATTGGGGTTCGCGAACTAGCAATCATTGATTCTGCACAGTGTATCTACGTGCACTTTTAACTATGGTGGTTTTGGTAGGTTTTTGATGTAGCTTCTAAGTTCAGCCGTGTTTGGCGGGCGATACCTATTCGAGATCCCGTGATGAGGCACGACAATCTGACAAACAATTTCAAGCGGATTTGGAAATGAGATTTCATGAATTGAATTATTGATTTCATGAATCTTATTCCTCGTCTAACTAGTCATTTGAAATACTGGAAGTGTAGGAAATTATAGAATATCACAAACACTAGAGGACGAAAGGACTTTATAGATTGTAGATCAAAGGCATGAGAGAAGCTAAGGGGATAACAAGCGTTCATGCAAGCAATACATGTTCAGTAGTGGAGCAATGTACCGTATTATTCTGTAGAGTTCAATAACATCATGTAATACTATCAGTCCAACAAGTAATAGGGACCAGGTCTCCGAATTATTCGAGGTATTGAGAAAACACAGGTGATCTGGAGTTCGTTATGTAAAGAATAAAAAAAAATATGTAAAACGTGCGTTATTTTGACAGTTTAATGGTAAATACCTTTTAATGTATCGGTAATTAAAAACTGATTCAGTCTTCTGCAGTTATTCAATGAGTAAACACTTATTCAGTCTTATATATCTTCACATTGTAAATGTAGTACGACAAAATTATGGAGTCGATACTAAAATTATTGAATACGGGAAAATATCAATAATCTTAGATAGTAGGAATCGGTGACCACATCTTTTAACACAGAGCGGTGCGCTACTGTAGCAGCAACGATTGATACGCCTTTATCTTGTGCTTCGATGCATTGTTTTTCCGTTGTTTTTCATTTTTTAGAACTCCTTATATTAACCAGGATTAACTGGTACTTGGATGATCGCGTGTCTTTCGTTATTCCGTAGGTATTCATTGATTTTACATTAACATTCTCGTTCAAATTTACTGTATTAAAATAAATGTTTGATGTCGAACTGGTGAGATGTAAGAACCAGGGAGAACTGGCCACCTTATTTTTCGTTAATGAAAATATATTATCCAGGTATCAATAAGAATGCCTTTGATAGTGTGTCTTGAGATCTACATCTTTGAGCAGCGTTCGTGATTATCTCGTACTAAGTTGAACACTGAATGTAATGTTCCTTGAAATTTTGGATTCACTTCAAATTGCATTTTCTAGTCTCAACTGTGTCCATGACATTACGGTCGAAAATTGGATTGGCATCCGCATCTTTGGCATGAATATTACAGTACATCTGTGCACTTGGCACGCTATCAACGAAATTGACTTCTGACCTAGTTTACCATTATATTTCTCGGAAGCAGTTTACCATAATTACCAATGAATATTTAGACGTTACATTACCTTTGACCTTCTCAATGAATGAAATACATTTGTATCATTTAATTGGTTTAGATACAGCGGCGATGAAGATGACGATACATGTGTTAACAATAATAATAATAATAATAATAATAATAATAATAATAATAAGAAGAAGAAGAAGAAGAAGAAGAAGAAGAAGAAGAAGAAGAATTGGTCATGTAGGCCATGATCAATAAAGGCTTTTAACACAATTAACGGTCTTCTTAACGAATTAACGTCTCATTATTTTGATTTGACATTTGACAATAGCAGTAATAACGTTGCAACTTGAGATCAAGCTTAATTCTGTGAAAGAGGCAAAACTTTGTTTCGAGACTCAAAGTTTACGATGTAATTACATCTTTATCTCTGCATTTCATCATTTTGTAAATAGGGGAGAGTTCTTGCCGAAGAAACGTCGTTTCCAAACTGTTTTGCTATGAATGTTCTCACCTTCATTCATGAGTCTCCCATTTAGGACAGTTACTGCAGCTTTGAGTTTCTTGAGTGCTGCCTATTTCTTGAAGCAACATTGTTTGTATGGATTGGGACTACATTGGGTTTGTTTATTAATTCCTAAATTAAAAGTACGCTTATATTTGATATCATCTCAGAAAAATCGTCTGTATTTTCACTGTTGATTTGTTGTTAGAGTATATCTCTGAACTCAGGACGAACACGGGTAACATGATTCTTTTGCTATAATATCAGTTACATTACTTTTCCTGCATGTGATGAGAATATTAAGGAAGTGGCCAGTCAAGACTATTAAACTGGTTTTTACTTTGTAATTCAGAAATACATGAATATGTACGATACGATGCACTTAATGAAATTTCTTATGTATTTAGTAAAAATCTCGTTAATATTACTACCTTATGTATACTATTAATAGCAACTTACATAGTCTTCTCTGAACTAAGAGCACGACTGCTTTGGAAATTACCAATAAATCATGAGCTGCAGATCGCGCTGTGGATTTATCAGACGAATGCTAAGTACGTGTGACATTTATTCAGACTAATTCACGAATGAAAACGGCAAGTAATTCATGAATAATATTTATTAAATTTATGTCAAAATAAATAGAACCCAGTTGTAATTATACAATATGAGAGTCATGCATGACGAACCTGGCATGCATTATGCCCTATGTAATGATATTAAAGTGTATTTGGTTATATGATATGATAATAGCCAATCACGTGCGTCTCCAAATGCATCGCGGTCCACGCGGAGCTTTTTGAGAAAGCGCAACATTTTCATTTCACCGCACTATGTTCTGTTGATTGTAGCCTCTGAATTGCCCCGCTACCTAATCTCCGTCTTCCCTCTCTTGGTTAACTCTTCTTCCTATCCCCGCCGTCGGCACATTGGTCCGGACCGCAGCGAGACTAAATTGGCGCAGGCGACTAAGTACCCCCATTGGCATTTAGAATTGCTTTGAAGTCGACGCGCAGCCGCCCTAATTAATGTTTTCTTTCTTTCAGGTAAGAGAGCAGCTGCATAATGGAACAGCGTCACCCCAGGCGGACCCAGCGGAGGTAGGTCCGAGCCTTCGCAACGAGCGCCTCCGAAACCCCTCCTGACAGGGCAGAGCTTGTCCAGAAAGTTTTGCACTACACTGGTTTCTCGAGAACCGGATAACTCAGGGCGCGAAAAGCAACGGTGTAGCGTAATTTGGTTTATTGTAATTTCCATCTGCGTGTTGCTCTGCTTTTGAGTGAACTTTGTCAGCTGGTGACACACTTTTAATGTCTCAGTCGCGAGACCAGTCTGTTTATTACCTTCTGCCGACGTCACTGCATGAAATCTCAAGTATATACGATGTTTTAATATTTGTAGATTATTCCCAATCTCGTTCGTATCGGTCACGAAATATATTAACAAGCCAATTTTAATACTCTATGTCGTGATATTGTGAAGGTGTTTCCATTACAGGAAGAGTCATTTAATGCGAAGAAACACATATTTCAATTATATGAACAAAACTTGTCATTTTGATGATAAAATATTCGTTAGTCCATAGCTGTTTTTTGATGATTTATCTTCTTCTGTGATGATCAGGAGGTTGTTCTTAATAAAGTAAGTCGAAGCTGGGGATGATTCTAATTATTAGGGAAAAAATATCTACTTGTGAATCTTTCGATATGAATTGACGGGAAAGGCATGCGTATTACTACAGCCCTTTTATCACCTTACTGAAACTTATTCCACCAGCCGGTTGTCAGAATTGATGTGCACTCGCGGTTCGCGAATAACACTAATACCGCTAAAATAAAATAAAGAGGGAACATGTCGGGAATTACATTTTACGTTTTAATACTTTTCATTTCTTTGAACCATACATTGAACAGACCCAATTTAGGCAGTTATCGGTGACTTTTCACTTTTAAGGCAAATAATGTTCGTAAATACAGTTCGCAGAAGATATCGAACATTTTCAACTGAATCATTAATTTAATTACTTTCAGTATATTTATTTTCTTCTGCAATAACAAGCGTTCTTTTGTTCGAATAAAAAGTATCACTGGTATTCTACATATCAAATTTGTGACTTCCTCGATTAAATGTTTTGTGTTAATTACAAACAATGGAGTCGAAAATTTACTGTGAAGTTCTCACATTAATAGCTCGCATAATGATATATGTGAAAATGTCGGGAAAACTTCTGACCATGACATTTCAATTCTCAATTAGTGAATCTAACGTAATGCTTTGTTAAAAATTTTGTGATAATAAATATGATTTAAAAAATGAAGATTGTTTGAAAAAAAGTTACATAACTGCCCTTCAATTATTTGAAATAACTCCTCTTTCCTGTCTGTACATAGACAACGACATTCAAGTACACATTAATTGCTAGCATCGAATGTGGCGTTAACCCCTTAACTGAAATGAAATAGAACGATCAAGATAGACAATAGCTATCTGTTATGAAACTTCTTTCAGACTATTTGCTAGACTTCGCATTGCATCATAAGATTTGATAGGGGAGGGACGTGCTTTATGTTTTTTTTTGTCCTCTGTAGAATGTTTAATCTCAAAATAATGTAATTCTAATATATTATTAGGAATGTGAAATATTGTTGTGTACACTATGTATAGACAAATGTAATATTTTCTTCCGTACACAAACTATTTTTTGAAGTAATTTGGCATGGATTTGCCCAAAGAAGTATACTCACCCTTAATACCAAATAAATCGATATTTCGTATTTCAGATATCATATATCGTATTTTAGATTCGACGTATTGTAATACTTTTTCTCAGGTTGCCATTTAGATTTTTTTACTAGATCGTGAAGGAAAATGCTCTCTAACCTTGAATAGTACTAGGTATTGCTGTTTGTTCAACGAAACGATTATCGGAATAAATAGTGCAACATCGTTCAGCCCACATTTGACACTTTCTAAATCTCTTTTTTAATCCGTATAATTGCCTCCGATTTTGCTCCGATTGCACCTGCTGCGCTCTAACGTGAACAATTGCATTGCATTATGGAAGCATTATGAACAAACTTAAAAATACTATTTATGTCACGGTCCTAAATGTATGTTACATTATACTGACAAAAGTAAATGAATTCTCGGCTATCCGGGTATTACGTACACAAAAGTAAATGAATGTTGAGTGAAATAATAAAAAGTATCATTCGCGATCTTTGCACTCCCTGGTTCACGCGCGAGTTTAAGAGACCATAAAACTTTGCGCCAGCAAAAAAAAAATAAAAGAAAGAAAGACAACACACACACATAACTAAAGGTTAAGATGCGTCGGTGGGTTGTGTGGTAAACCCAACTTGTGCGTACGCGACTGTATGTAGGGGAATGTATTTTTCTAGTATTTCGTGTGCTATTGCCGCCGCCACCGCCACCACCACCACCACCACCACCACCACCACCACCACCACCACCATCACCATCACCATCACCGCCGCCCTTCCGCCGCCGCCCTCGCCAGCGTCGCCACTGCCACTGTCGAAGCCATCGCCATTGTCAACGCTATTGCCCTCGTCATGGCCGCTACCGCACCCTCTGCCGCTGGCGCACCGAGCCGTTGTACGCGGGAGCGTCGCCAAGACTCATTTCGTTTTCGCAGCTGCGCTCTCAGATCTTCTGCAGCGCCGACAGCCCGATGTTTTACATAGCCTCAGGCTTTGCCTCTCCCCCGCCCTTTTCGCCCACTTTTCACCGGCGTCATCCCCGCCTCAGCCTTCCTGTTCTCACCGCTTGCTCGCCCTTTCTCCTCCCAGGTTATTGCATCTCTTGACAACGATGAATTAACATTTGCCGAAGTGTTCTTCATTAATGGACTCGTCCATTACTTCCGAGTTGTAACTGGGCTTTCTGATAAGCGCTTCCTCTGCTGTACTACTGTATATAAAATGATTTTTAATGAAAGTTGGGGGCCGCGTGAAATCCATGTATATCCCTTTATAACTGGGCGACATGCAAATCGAGGCCTACCTGGGAAGAAGTGGTAATTACAGCGATGTGAGCGGGAAAAACTCCGCCCCTTGGCTGTCATCTGTCGTTTATGTGACTTTGTTCACTGTCTTCATGCGGTTCTGTGCAAATATGCAGGAGCATTACATTGAAAGAACAGGCGTTTCTGTAATTAATTTATTGATTTTTTTAAATTGAAAGAGACGCTTTGTTACGTTCTGTAGTTTGTCATGTTGAAGGTGAAATACGTTATGATATTCGAAAACTTATATCGTGTAAATCGCAGAACAATCATGAATAATATAAAACCTGAAGTCAGTGGGATTGTAGAGAGAGACCGAATGGCGGAAAAATTGTCTTACTCTTCGTCTGTTGCTAAGTTATGACAGATTTTGCAGCTAAGTTCTCAAGATAAAATTCTATTCTGCTTAATGTTTATTACTTATTTTAAACTGTCATGACACATCAATCACCTTCATGCGCTCTATGTCAATAAACTACCGACTTTTTAATATAATGACTTCGGAAGAAGCGTTCGAATTAATTATTTGAACTGCACGATTTACTGTTCCTCAGTGAGTCATTATTGAAGGTTGCAGAAAACAATTTCTCAAGTTTTTAAAGAAAATGAGCAATAGAACCTCCTGTTAACCTTTTGGTTTTAGTAGTTTCTGTTATCTGAATCTGACATGCGTCTGGAGTACGTTTAGATTGAGAGCACTCGTGAGTCAATAACGAGTAACATGTCGTTTATATTTATTTAGCCGAAAACGATAACATCTGTATGTGACGTATGGGGAGAAGATCAAAATCATGAATTCCTGCATGAAATGAATGCCGTATTTTGTAATATTGCTGATGAGAATTTGTGATATTGAAAATATAAAATAAACAGACCGTTTTAAAACTATTCTTTCTAATATTTAAAAGTGTGGAAATTTTGTGTTGGTACATTGTTCTTTAGTATCTCAGCCACCTTTTCTCTCTTCAGATACGTATTAAAATAATGTTTTTTGAATTTAAAATGTCTCATTTTAAAACTCTCTGTTGTTTCCTGTTTTCATTCAGTCCCTCACTCTTAAGATCAATTCGATTATTCCAATTGTTATTGATATTATCATACAATTATACTAACTGCTAAGTTCTGAAGCTAATTGCTAACTAACTTTAAAAGATTTGCATATTATAATCGTGGTCCTTTCAGACAAAAAATCATTAAATTGGATAACTATCATGAAAAGACTATAATTCGAAACCAAACATCAATGGACCACATTTTCTTGTGTTTAGGATTCTAAATTATGAAATCTAATTTTAAACGAATCATTCGTTAGAATGTTTTCAAATTTATTTTGCGGCCAATACTTAAAATGGTTGACAGAATATCTGAAAGACTTTATACGTCCTGTTATCAACTCAGTCAACATTCGGGAGACCCCACCCCAACAATAGTAAAATGTATGTCACTGCTATCTTCTATTATCCGCAGTAGAACGAGATCAGTACGACGCGTACATGGGCTCTATACTCCGGTTTAAACACAGTGGCACTCCAAGGTCACGAATTGGAAAGCGAGGAGGACATTATCATCCAGTCGGAAGCTCCAAAACCAAAAATCTAATTTGTAACGAAGGTCCCGATTGGATGACATCTCCATTCAGCTGATGATATTGAAGACACACTATGTTTAAATCGAAGCAAGGCGTCTCCTCAGACGGCGCGAACCCATCCCGTCTCAAGGCGAACCGGGCATAGTCGTGTGTGTGGATCTGCCCGGGACTCTGGCGCTGCGCCGTGGGGGATGGCGCACCGCGTATAAGGGCATCCGCGGGCGCGGTTAGCTAATGGACCGCGGTTCCCGCGCTCACTGGTCCGCGTCGCGTCCCTCTCTGCTGCTCCCGCCACCCACCCCACGCCACTGCACGCCGCGCCACGCAACGGGCTTGATCCGTGGGCTGGGCAGGACGGTCGGTGCTTGGCCGATGCGGGCCGTCGGCCCCAGGCGGGGGGGTGGGGAGAGACGTAACGAGCAGGCTGGTGCCTAGTCGAGCGGGACGCGCGAGGTGAGCGGGGCTGGGCGGCGGGACCGCGGATGGAACTAACGGGTCCGGAGCGGGAGCGGCGGCGCGAAGGGAACGACGCGGACGGCGCGGCGCGTTATCGGGGTTATTGATTGTGACGGCGGGAGGGGGCGGCCGGGCCGGCCGCGCCCGCCTCTGATGGGGCGTTGATGGACCCGGCCCGCTCGCTACTCTCGCCTCCGCCTCGGCGCGCCCTCCCCAGCGTCTTGCGGCCCCCGCCTCTCCCGCGAACGCGCCGCCTCTCGGCCCGGCCAGCAGGAAGATGTCCCGCGTGAGCGAAGCGCCCGTGTCCGAGAGGCGGCGGAGCGAGGTCGCCTAGAGATCAGCTTGGCTGAGGCTCGGAAGTGGGAACTGCAATAGCCTATTTGTGGAGGGAAACTGTTTCACATACTACTGTTTCAGACCATTGTCGACATCGCGAGGAAATGTAGATTTCTGTGGGTGTTTGCTTCTTTTATTACATTCTTTAATTGCACATCACAGAAATATAGTCTTGCATTGTTTTCATTTCTAATTAATGACACATTTATTGTAAATGTCGAATGAAATGTTAGGCCTTCTTTTAAAACATGATTATGAAAGGCTGTTTGCGATAAATCAGCTTAACAGGCCTATAGTTGTATCGTCTTCGGGACTCCTGTGATAATACTATTAATAGTTAATTAATTACTTAATTATCATCTCTTTTCTTAATTCGCTTTGCTTGCAAATTAAATTGCAATGCACACAACGTAGAGTGCAGAGGGTAACGTCGGTTGGTTTCATTGTGGAAAAACAAACAGTTTCATTCCTATTTTTTATTTGCCAAGTTTAAGGTATTTGAATTGAATTGCGGAAGTTTTTCTCTTTTTATTGGAATTCCTTATCCCCTCAATCAATATTGTGAATTACTCGCTTTTGTAGAAACTGATGAAGCTACGGTTCACTACACACTGAGTATTTATGTACAGTAATTTACGAAGTAAATTCTCAATTTGTTTCTTTTGATATCCTCTCTTCTCATCGAATGAAGTCTTCGAATATTATTTGGCTTTGCCAAAGGAATCTTTCGGCAATGTGACAATAATTTTTGTTCTTAGTTCTCTGGCAAAGGTTTGAAACAGACGGTAGTGATATTGTCTGCCTTCTTTGAAAGAAAAGTGACCCTGCAAAACCTCGCCTTGAATTTTAAATCATCGCAGAGGTTATCCTGTTGAATGTCCGAGACCCGTTATTAGCCTTTTTTAGCGAGTAGAAAATTACATTTGTTACTAAAATTTCGAGTAAAGAGCATTCAGATTTAATCCTCGTCTAGATAAGTAAATGACTTCTTGGAACTCGGTTGGGGTATAAATGTGACTCTCTCCTCGTTAGACTCATGTTTTGAGAAATCTTGTGATTCTTTCTTTACTTAAGCTTTTTCAGTGAACTGTTTTGTTTTTGACATTTTTTGTGTACTTTTGTCTGACTTGTCAGTAATTTCATCTTCAGGTATTGATTGCATTCTAATATCTGAAGTAGCGTAATCACCCTCAACGTCGGTTCGTATCTAGAATGCTCCGATCGAACCGGAAATACCGAGACCCCTGGTGTCGATGTCATCACCATTTCATCTGGGGAATGATTTTCGTTGGATTGTGCGCGCTGCCTGCCAGCGAATCAGGAACCGAAGCTTAATGAAGACGCTTGGAGCGTCGGTCGCCATCTGCGATTTTGGCTCCCCGTTCTCAGCCATCTCCCAGTCCTCTGTCGACACCACCTACCTCCTCGCGGAATTTCTCGCGCGCATTGCTGCTTCGTTAATTAGTGGAACTCGAAGGAATCAGTGAAGGTGTGCTGCGAAATGTCACGATGTGTCAAGAGTTTTCTGCGTGCTTTTGAACGGGTTGTATAACAATTTTTCTCTTCGTTCGCTGGGCACTGAAGAGAGAAAAATTTGTGAACATCTTGAAAAAATGCTCCGTTACGTAAGAGCTTTATTTGATGTAGTATTTCCACAACCTTCGTGTGCTACCCAAGCTTGTGTTTGTACTGCGTTTGGTGCAACTAATTGTTTGCTTGTACTTGGCGCGTCGGCCCGTGGCCTACCAACGATGTCCCGGTCTCGAGGTAAAAGGGGTACGTATGGTTGGCAAGAAGACATCCCCACGCTGTGGCTTACATCCAATTGTACTCAATCTTAAATACCTAAAGTTATTTATTTTCAATGTATTTTTAATTTGCAGTTTATAATAAAATACAGATTTGAACTGATACACTTATAAGAATTTATAATACTTCCTTTAACTCGTGTCAAAGTAAATAATTCAAATATATCAGTATTCGACGCTTGGGAACAAAACGTAAATCGGCACCGGATCTCACCATCCAGCTGGGAAGGAGTCACAGCAACCTCCCGCAATAAAAGATTCACTACACGAACTGAACTAATGACTTTAGCTGTTTACGTTCCCGGAGACAACAATCAATCAATCAATCAATCGGATACCTAGGAGCGATACCCATTGGTATGACGGTTTATAACGCTTTAAACCCGGTTTTGGGACTGTCCATTCAATTTCCCCCAGCAGCCCGTCGCCAGCCGCCAGCTAGCGACCCGGCGTCGCAACGCCTCGGTTCCCATTCCTGCGGCGACCGACAGGCCGCCGCACTATCATCCGTCTGTGCGGCCGCCGGGCCGTCCGGGCGACTGGCGGCCTCCGAGCGGACACGCGTGTAACCGGATTACGCGAGGGATGCTAATGAATCAAGCGGTTAATTGACCGCGACCGGTGTGGCGGCGCTGGCGGTGCGGATGCGGGGCTTCGGACGTCGCGGCGACCCCCCGACGGCGAGCGGGTGCCGAACGGGGGCAGTAGGGTCGGCGTCGGGGCCCGAACGCCGCCAGAAGGAGCCGCGATTGTAGGATTAGGTGACGGTGTCGCTGTCGCGAAAGGCGTTAACGTCCTCTGGCGCGTGGCGACGGTCGTCGCCCAGTTGCTCCTGGAGGAGCAGCGGCAGAGGGCCTGCTTCTCGTGTTGGCTGAGGAGGGAGGTGCGTTTGACTTCGGGGTGGCGTGACGCTCGCGTGTGTTGTGAAATATTGTAAAGTTGATTGATGTTGGGCAATGTCTCTAGAGATTTTTGAAAGAAATATCCGAAAGCAGAAATTTGGAAGTACTAGAAAATAATTTTCTCTAATTTTTGTGTCTCACGTTTAATGACAACCACCTGTTTATTGATATTTTTATATTCAGGGAATTTTTCATTTTTTCTTCGAACTGCTTCTCACTGCAGGCATACTGACTATATTACCAATCGTCCGAACCCATTTAATGATTTCGCTTATTTGACTGACATTAAGTTATTGTCAAGTTAAAGTAACTATTATTATTATTATTATTATTATTATTATTATTATTATTATTATTATTATTATTATTATTGTTATGTAATTCACTTGAACACATCATGGCAAGAACGGGTTCTTATTGTTCTTTGTACTCGCTCTCTGAAGAATCATATTTTACTTTTGTGAGCCATCATAAGCGGGAGCGGAGTATCAGCTATATTATCTCGACAATTCATATCTTATCTACTGATGGTATTATATCTCTCACCTGCTAATACTTATAACAATTTCCTTTGCCCCCTGGATTGTATCGTAATGTTCGTGCAATTGAATCAAGATAGACACATGTTTGTGTGTTTTACATATTATTATTTGTGGTTTAAGAACATGCTGCGAAAAATGATTTCTCGGAGAGAAGGACCAATGTAATTAAAAATTAAAAACAGACCGGGTTGCTATAAAATAGAATGCTAAAATATATTGCTTTAACATCTAGCGGTACTATTCGGTACTTTTCCCGGTGCACAATTCGGGTTCGCAACTTGAGTGAGATTGGATGTGAAGGCTATCGGTCTCGCACGTTTGCGCTGGACATCAGCGCCGCGCGCACGACCAGGCAGTAGCTGGCTTTGAAACTCGAGATCTGCAGAGGTAGACGTATAAAATATATCTGGTCGCGACGCACGCCAGGAATTTACAAGGTTGGTGATTACGAAAAAACTACAGAAGCTAAATCGTATAGGTTCAACTAATCCCAACTATCAATTAGTAAAATTTCCCTCCATTGTCTCTCTAGAAGCCCTTTAAGAGTCTCCCTAAAATCACTTCGCAGTCCCATAGAGGAGCAGCCCTAGTTTGAGAACGTATTACAGATAATAAAGGAAAATGTGATTCGAAGAAAACCATAAATTGAATGTTAAAGGATAAAAATTATGTTCTACTATTCATTGTAATGAATTATTACCACAGGAGTTCTATTTTGTTCCGTCATTTTTGAGAGGTTATCTCTAGCATATCCGATTACTCATTATATTTTTTAATATGCGTTGCGAAGATCATTATGTATTTTCCCGGAAACGAAGTTAATGAAAAAAATCAAGTTCGCTCTAAAATTGTATAATCCAATAATTTTTTTCTTGAATGTTCTAGAGTCGTCAATACTTTGAATCGCATGATATAGGATTATCTGTGTGCGTCTGCCAATGTCCGTAATGCGACCATGGGGCAAGTTGAAAGATAGAAAATTTGAACTCGCGCCCTGCCGAACGACGTGGGCTCCTCGAAGGAAACCCGTTCCCAAGAAGCACCCGGTACTCGGGAGACGCTCGGGCGGACGGGCGCGCCCGTGCCGCGTGGGGGTGGGGTGGGGGGCGAGGCGCGGAGGCGGTATCGATCGGGGGCGGGCCATAGTAAGCCGCGGTGTGTGTTTAGCGCGGGGGATTGCGCGGTGGCCGAAAGGGGATGTCGGCGTGGCGAATACGGCGTAAACTCCGCGGCTGCACGATTTGCGAGTTTTGTTGCGGTCGCGGCGGCGTTCCCCGCCGGGGCTCGTTTGGCACGCCCCCGCCCTTCCCCTCTTACGACGCCACAATCCTCTTAGCGACGGTCGTGGGAGGCGGGGCGGGGACCCTTGAGTGTTGTCTGCGCTGCCGTTTTCGCCGTTTCCGCGCCCGTAATAGTTGAATATTCAATTCTCAGTGCCACTCAACGAAGACGCCTGTTTATACAGACTGTTCTAAAAGCACATTTTCCTCTAGGGTCGTATCCCTTCCGGAATGTTGGCAGTGAACATAGAACTGTCAGTTTTTGTAGCAAACGGCGAAATGATGAATAATAATGTAGGTGAGGAAAATAAAACGGTAAAATATGTGATTTTGGTTTTTCCTACAACTTTACAATCACAAGATCAACGTAAAAGGTGAACTCATAGCTGCCAGGAAGAGAAGTATTCTTTGCACCAATTTACATTATGTTTTGGTAAAGGGACCTCTCCGTTAATTGAGATTATTTTAACTTCATTAATTATTTTTTTAATATCGTTTTCATCTGTCGAACACTGTGACCCGAAACATTTCGTAGCTTAATATCTAGTTGGGCATACGTCTTCCTCTGATATGATTGTATGGTTTAGTATTTTATGATTTAATAATACAAGAAGTTTCTTTATGGAACTGTCCTTTTTTCAGTCTCCACGGAAAAAGTAACGAGTACAAATCTGGCTACGCCTCCATATGCGTCAAGCATTCGGATTTGCCTCGTCTCTGGAACTTCACACAAGTGCGACTCAGGACTGGCGACTCGGCCTGAAAGGACCTCGGTGTTGGAACACCCTCATATTAGACTTGAGAACGCCATACATTTTCAATATATCAAATAACCAAACGATTAAATTATTTGAATTGAGTAAAGGAAGAAGTGCTCTTCGTAAATCATGTAAGAAATCTTGAATGTGCGATCTCTTGGTGCACATTCAGTTGAAGTTTCATCAAATGTGTCCAAAACTATGTAAGCCAAACGTGCTCGTTTGCTAATAGCGTCTGTGGCATCTAATAGAGTCATTACGCTTACTCCTGTCATCCCTGCGCTCTCTACACGTTTCAATATGGTTGCGTGCACAATTTTCGCGGCATTGGAAGCGTACGTAATTTTTGTTTACATCTCGGAATTATGTAGTTCACAGCGTGTGGCGATAAACATTGACTTCCAACATTGTGATAAAGAGTTAATCATAGTTTTCGTTCATTCAATTTTCTACGTCATGCCATTTATGACAAAGAAGTCTAACATTAGGTCGCGATTTTAGGCTTTCTTTGGGTTAGCGGAGGTGGGAAGTTCAACATGTAATCCTAGGCGTACGTCGTTCTTCAGAAGTTATTATGTGCATAGTTTTCATTTCTAAAAATAGTTCTTGTAATTTTCATGATATATTTTGCAAGAACTCTGAGGGGAGATGGTGAACTCTGACACTAACGAAGAAAAGTTTCATCTTACTTTCTTATCTTTTCCCGCTCCACGCCATCCAACCTTCTATCCACCCTCCCACCCGCCAGTGAAACCACCTATCCATCAACCAGTGCTACATGTTCCCTTTTATCCACTCATTCTTCCCATTCGCATAAACACGCGACCATCCCTTCTTCCTCTTCTTTTTCTTCTTCTTCTGACCGCACCCCAAGCTTGTCTCGATTCCGAATCCACATGTGAATGAGCCAGACGGCGGGTACGCCAACGAGTCTGTTTACCAGTTCCGCAGGATCGTGAGTGGATGCGGGTGCGGGCGCGGATGGAAGCGGGGCGTGGAGGGCGTGGGTGCGTGCACTCCCTGCGGGGAAGCGGCGGCGGCGGCGGCGGCACCCGCGGGCCACGAGGCCGCGCGAGTCAAGGCGTGCCTGCGCGAGTTCGGATAAATATTGAGCTGCGATCGGCGTGGCGGCGCCAGCGGCGGCACGCCCCCGCGCGGCGTCGGCCGCCCGTCCCCGATTGAAGGAAGCGGAGGGCGGCACCGCCACCATCGCTCGCCGCGTTGGTATAAATAGACGCCTGCTTTGAGGCGGCTGGCGCCTCCCCGCCTCCGCCGCGCCCCCGGCGCCGCCGTCGACTCCGCCCCGCGCCCCGCCCCGCGCCTCGCCCCCGCCGGCGCCGGCCACGTGCTCGCCACGCCCACGACGGCGCGCCGAATCACATGCGAACGCGCGGGGTGCGAGACAGCCTAGTGGCCTCGCACTATACCGTTCACTTAGATAAGTAATTACCCGTGTTGTGACCTCACCCCCATATTGATAACAAAATGACACTTTCAACTCCGATGAGTTGAATGGTGAATAGTGACGTAGAAATAAAATATTTAAAAAATAGTAATGAAAGTCACTTCTTTTACTTTACTTACCGTTTTAATTTTTTTATCAGAACGTGGTGCCTTCCAATTTATTAATATTTAATGTTAAGTTTCATAATAAAAAAGTGTCCGTTTTATTTTTTATTACAATTTTCCGCGTAACCCTGGTGTGTTTTTCACTCCACCAAATTGATCTTTATTTGCTGGGCACTTCCAGGGGTACCCGTTGAACACTTTGCAGGTTTTTGTCACAAGCCCTAAAACTTTGTAGTAATTTTATTTAAAATGTCTTTTATAATAACTTTTTATAATTCTTTCCAAGACCTATCGCTGTTTTCTTCTTTTTATGTCCGTTCAAAATATTGAGATGAGATACTTTTATTTGAAATATTAAACAAAATGCAAATTTCTTGCCCGTAATCCATTTAAAAATCCATCTATTTTTACTTTCTTATGCTTTTTGTGAAAAGCAAATAAAGCAGAAGAAGAGAAATATGCTTTTTCACTTTTTTATTCAGTAGTGAAATATGCTATCTCAGTATTAGTAGTCTCAAACTGCCCAAAAAACTCAAGTGACGTAGGAGCCATTGACTTAAAAGAGATGTACTATCTCATGTGAACATAGCTGTCTTTTATAAGCTACTTATGCATCTTACGTAAATATAAATTATTTTTGTAATACCCAGAAGAAAATCTAGTGTAAAACTGTGAGATAAAATTCATTCAGAAAAGAAAAGTCTCCCGAAACAGAACATTTACTCCACGTATGTCTGTATTATTATTTTAGTTTCGATAAAAATATAACTCACGAAGGGTATATATTTGCATCTACATACAGCAACGGAGTAAAAAGAAACAATGCATATCGGAGAAGAGAAAAACAACTGTTAGAGAAACAAGTGTTCGCTGTAAACAAATGCGTATATTTCCGAGTTTTCTGTATGTTATTATGCCCATACCAAATTTAAAAAAATTGAAGTTCGTGAAACGAAACGAAACACCTTTCTACACTCATGTGTGTAGTGTGCACCCTGCGTTTGTGCACACAAAGGGAAAACATGTTCGCGGGAATGGCGTGTTTGTTGTGCACTTGTCTGGGATTTCTGACCGTGAAAGGAGGCGGGCCGAGACAAGGGTTGGGGCTGGGGAAGATGCTACGCTCCCCAGAGCTGAGAAAACACTGGTTGGAGACAACCCAGAATGCTTTCCTGCGAGTCCACTGAAAGACCTCCAATACACATGCACCTTTTAAGTTCGATGTAGTAGGCGAGTAACAAATACATCAGAGCTGGCATCGGGACGGTAGAGCAGATTGCAAGGTACTAGCATTTGCCTTGAGGGTCAGTATTTAAAAAAAAAATTGTTAATACGTCAAGCACTAACAAAATGTAAATACTAGTATTATACTTCCCATGCTAGTTTCGATGTGTAGATTTTTAATTTTTTGGTGTTGTAATTTTTGTTTTTGTTTTGTGTTTTGTACGTAGAATTTCGTATGATTCCTAAGAATTTGTCTTTACACTGTTACATAGTTTGTGGATCCTTTAGTCACACCCTTCTCAGAAATCATCTTTTTTATTGTTTCTCGGTCCAAATATATAACTGATAGTTTCATAGAAGCATGTTGAAAATGCCTGGAAACGAGTTCCGTAAATAGTTTCGAAACCCACTTACATTTGATTTCTCTAGCGTTTTTCATGCCCAGTGGAAGCACGGAATTGTGTTTCTTTTATTTTGTGTATAATTATATTGCGAATATGCTATGCTCCGATGCGTGAAAACTATTTTCTGACTTCAGTTAGTATGCGATTTGTTAGATTGGATTCATTCGATGTTCGGAGTCTGATGAAATCATTAAATGAATTTGCTTTGAGTAGAATAGTGCGCGTTATTCCAAGACGTGGAATTTTCTGCTCGTTTCACTTCAAAAGACTGTGTTTCCAATTGTCTTTCGCTGAAATAAAAGACGTTACCTATATTTGTGAATTTCAATGGTGAGCAAGATAATGTTTCTCTTACATCTCTTTTAAATGAAGCAATGTCGTATTTTTAAATCCTGTTCAAGAATGCTGACTCCTATGTGAATACCTTTACGGTCCATAAGCAAACACAGAAACATTATCGTTTGTTCTAAAGATCATTGGAAAACATCCGAAATATTATAATAAACACATGCAATTCATATAAATTTATATTATTAGATAATCATTCCAAGCTAGATTCTCTACTACATAATATAATAGATTCATGCAAAGGTATTATCACTACTCCCTAACATCAGATGTACTGGAAATTGCTCATTAACGTAATAAACAATTATAATTAAAAGTCTGGACCTATTAATAAGTATGTTTGTAATCTGTGGTAGTATACCTTATAATTTGTTGATATCATTTGAATTACAGAACTCTATTAAGACGCCGATTTGTAAACTATGATAACTGATATTTACTTACATCTGTAATCAGTGAAGTAGGAATATACATATATTTGGTTTTTAATCCAATTAGTTGTGGAATGTCATAAATAAAGCGTGACATGAACCACGTAAGGGTTCATTATTACAGTTAGTTTCGTCACATAAAATAGAGGCAAGATTCTACGTCTCCGTTCAATTTGCCTTTTTCAATTTGCAATAATCTCAAAATTTATGAATCTTCATAAGCATTTCTCTGGAGCGCTGGGAATTAGGAAGTGGTACGTTCGTAATTGCGCGGCCGAACTGTGAAGGTAAAATGATAATTGTAACGTTTTCACTCATATGCATCCCGTAATTGCACCAGTTGAGAATATATTACCGCCTCTCGATGGGACAATAACAGTTTTTATATTCAGGGGCCATTTTGGCAATGTGGCAGCTTTAACCGTTCTGCGTTACATCTGTCTGTGACCACGACCCTGTAGCTAAAACTGCCATAAACGAAACCCACTGCCTACTCATTTTCTTCAGGGTACGTGTTTGACAGTATTCTGGACGAATTTCAAATGTGATCCAAGATTTGAAACTTTGAACTGGGCCTACAAAACATTTTGCACTTTGTCGGGTGCAAAGGTTCGAGAGGTGCGCACGATCGACTCGAATGCAGTTGCGGAGACATTTGAAGGGTGGGGATGAGGCAGATTCTAGGAGTGGGGATCACCAATTAGAATGCGCAATTTGAACCATAGCGTGATAGAACAATCGAGGAGAGAATGATGGACACATACAGTTCAAGTAACATTGCCTTTTCTATCTTATTGGAAATGTTTGTTGTTGATAGATGAAAATGTGAAATATGAAACTGTAACGAATTATACACATTTCATAGAAAATGTTCATCTTCAAAAAAAATCATTATTTTCTGCTCTTATTGCTGACAAGGTATAAAAGTATTAGGCCCTTTGCATTCTATTTAACAAGACCAACTTATGATTGTCCGTAACATATCATCAGAGAAGTTTGCTCATTGATACGTTCAGATTCATAATGGGAGGGGGGAAATGGTCACAAATGTATATGCTGCTGGGAATTACCCTTCTTGCAATTGCATATATACCATTATTATATCAATCTTGATGTGAGAGATTGCTCTCATAATTTTCTTCATTTTGCTATCATTTCGAGATTGTAACATTCCGGGTGAACAGTTATTAAATTATACATTTTTGTTAGTTAGAATTAAATAATGAAGTTTAAAAAAGTGAATTATGATCCTTGTAGCTTAAAATACGGGGTATCACCCATTTAAATAAGTGGGAAAATTATTTCACAGCATTAGACGCCCCGGCATTCCATCTACGCGCCGCGTCGTGCAACGTCCGTCTTCTCCCCTCCCCGCAAAGCTTCGTTCCCTAATACTTGCACTTTCGGCTCTCTCGCGAGCAGACGGTCGGCTCTTTAGAGCAGAATGCCTGCGGGAGCAGGGGTTGTGCAGGCCTGCTTTAAACCATCAACCAAAGGGTCGGTAACATTCTTCCTTTTTATTGTTTTACCCACTGAAATTCGAATGAATTATCTTCTTATAACTTCATTCTTCGCTCTTCAGAATTTTTCAGTTTTTTCATTTCTCTTTGATCTGACCATATTTCACTTGTCACCCTCCTTACTCTCCTCATGAAAACATACATTTCTTCGAAAACCTTTTTCTATTTCTTGTCCCGTTATTTTCGTTTATTTTTTCCCTGCATTTAGTTCTCTGATCCAGCCTGCTTTTTTGTGTTAGGCATTGTTTTCAGTCCTTAACATACATCTTCTCAGATTCTTGACTACGCATGACTTTGATTGTAGGTTTGATAGTAGTCTCAATTCAGTAAACTATCGAGTATCAATAGATCATTAATGTCATATCTTTGTTGAATGTTATATTGTTTAATTTTTTGTCTCGTAGTTCGCACGTAGTTTTTTAAATGTATTTTTTCAGTTATTTATCAAACATTTCCAGTATGTAATAATTGCTACTCATTTGCCTCCTCTGACTCTGCACCACTCATAATCACAAAAATTTTTTTCATTACATTTGTATGCTCTGTGTGCGTTGAATCTTTCATTATCTCACGTTAATATAATATATAATGTCTAAAAAGATTACAGAATCTAGGGCGAAGGTGTGTTGGAATGTGACATAAAATGTTTCAAATTTAAATGAAAGAAACTAATTTCAGTACAGCAGTTGATACTTCGCAATTCGCTGCACATTTTTACGTTATTTCCACTTTAATTCTTTCCGCCGGCAATTGCAACGTAATTAGATATAACTCAACGGCGGTGGTAATGTAGTGCTTTGATCGTCGTCAATCGATTTCTATTACCTTTTTGCTGTTTGCAGTATTAAAATTATTGCTTCCACAGAATAAATAAAGCAATACAACAAAGGTTAGGGCGGTTCTATTTTGTTTTGTTTTTTCGCGCTCGCTCTGACCTATCGATTCCATTCGTCTTCTTCGGATGTGAAACAATGGAAATTTTCAGATAGTCGTAATGGCACAGTTCGGAGCATCGTCTTACAGTGATGAAAGGACGAGTTAATTTACAGCTGACGCACTCTTTGTCAATTAATTTGTATTTTTCTTGCTCTCCTCACTCCCGTCTTCATGTTCCTTTCTTTTTTTCACTTTCTTCTGCGTCTTCCATCTTCTAGCTTCGTGCTTTCTCTTTCTTCCAACAAAGATTTCTTCTTTTGCATCGTATATATGAACATGCAAAAGAAAGTATGCAAGAAACTCTGCAGCACTGATTACAACCATGACGGTCGTGGCTGAAATGTTCAGCAAAATATGTTATAATGATGCACGAAAAATATACAAAATATTATTAACGTTAGTGCTTCCTAATCACATTTGGAACGGGATTTTATCATTTAACTGGATGAAAATGAACTGAAAATGTGAGGTACAAAATTTGAAATTCTCTCTCACCACGTGCTGTGGTACGTCATGTGACCTGAAGCAATGAGCTTGCTAGGATTTGTTTACTTTCTCACAGCCAAGGTTCAGCGTTGCCGCTCATGTTACTTACACGAAGTCGCGGAGGCGATAAGTTTAGGCTGTGGTGAAAGTTATGAAAATATCAAGGCTTGTCATAATCTATCAGTAAATGTTAATGTTTTGAGAGTTAATTTATCTGTGATGTAGGTGGTGACATGTGCGTAGGAATGTGTAGCAACAGCGCATTGAACTACGAGAGTCGCTTGGGCGCTGCCGGTACTGTAGTAAATGATACGTGTTATATTAGAATTCTGAGTTGGAAGTCAAACTTTTAGGCTTTTTTTTACACTCTGAAGGTTTGTGCAGGGCAATTAGTTGTGTAGCTTTTCTAAGAGAACGTCGTATTATTCCCGGATAAACGTCCTGAATCACAATTTCAACTTATCATGTATATTTAATTCATCAGCGTTAGTGCCATTCAAGATTTCAGTCCATATTAGAAAAAAGTCCACATTAGCTCAACTCCGTCGGCATCTTTGTAGATCTTTCTCTTGAGACTTCCTGTCTGTGCAATTTCTTTTTTAAGCTCCGACTTGTTAATCCATCATATTATTTGGAAATACTCATACTCTCAGAATACGAAAAATATTCAGTGAATTACGAGTATTGGTCTTATGATGAGAGTGAGACGTCTTTGTGGATAGTTGTCAACAATCCATTTTCTCTTATCTCGATTAAGTTGTAAAATATAAGCGGGGACAGGTTTCACATTGTAATGTGCAGTTTGAATGTAAATTGATATATGTTCTTTTATTTGATAGTTCTTAATTGATGGTTCTTCTTTTATTTAGATCAGTGAATTTTTTCGAGATAGAAGTACGTGATACAATGGGTATTTCTTTTCAAACAATTAAATTGGTGCCTGAATATTACATTTGTTTTATATTCAATATTATTGTCGTGAGTATGAAATTGCGTCATTTACTTTTTGCTACATTAGCTACTCCTATCATCGATCAGGGCGAAGGCGCCAGTATCGTGGGGTTTGGTCAAATTGGTGGAATATGGACCGGCGGTGGAAGAGCGATAATGCTCTCGCTCGCCGTTACACAGTCTGCTGCTCACAGGTTATTACTTGCTTCATTCGAGGCGGGGTTTTGTATCCAAATCTCATTAAGACTAGGCTCCAGTATTTGGGAACAAGCTTGTATTGAAATAGATCGATAACATGAAAAGCCATGGTAAAGTCATATTTGGATGGTATATTTTTGCTTGACAATATGAAAAACACTGTATAAAATTTAAAAGAAAATTAATACAGCAATCGCGATTATTCGGTTATGTACAATTTTCATTGCAATTATTGATACCGGTTTAAACATACATGAGAATCTATAACATATTTGCTGTTAGTATGCAGATGGAAGAGACTATTACTTCTACTTCTCTTCCATTCGTCTTATACAGTTTTTACTGTTCTTTGACGAAAATAAATCTAATGAAATTATATTCTTCAAATTAGAAACTGATTATTTCTCGATTATAAATCTACTTCATAAAATTCGTAAACTCAATAAAAAATATAAAGCACGATTTTTTTATATGCTGTAACTGATGCTGTTGTGAATCTCTTCGCTATTGAATCGCTTGTAAATTACTTGTTTCAAATCGTGAAATCATACAAAATACCGTTTAAGACAGTAATTATTTGGAAACTATTAGGATAAATAAATAGTGTCCTAGACCTCTTGCAAACATCGTGTGCTGTAATAATTAAGAGCGAAAAAGACGGGCAGTACTATTGTCGGTTTTTACACTGCACCACCCACTGGCTACTTGACAACTTTTTCCACCCTTGTCCTTCGAGTAAATTAAAGCATTGCATAAGTAAAGCAACGTCAGTGAGCTCCACGAAAAGCCCGTGCACGGTGCAAGACCGACCGTGCGTCCGTCCGTCCGTCCGCCCGCCTGCCT